>JAUIMM010000006.1:20715000-21305000 GCA_031769625.1 Taudactylus pleione | reverse complement strand
GTGGGTTTTATTCCTGTGGGGCCATAGTGTGGGTTTTTCTATGTGCGAGACAATAGGTTTTTTCATAATGCCAGTGTTTTGGCAGCCCTGCTGGGATAACCCATTACCAAATGTCTAGTTTCACCTATGTGTGCAATGGCCATTATGGTGTACGGCATAATATGTAAGGGCCATTACAGTGTGTGGCATAATGTGTAAGGGACACACTACTGTGTGCTGTAATGTGACTAAGGAGCATTACTGTGTGGCATAATTTGAATTGAGGGTACTATTGTGTGGTCACGCCCTTTCCCAGCGACACTCTATACCCTGTTTATTTTCGAAGCATGCCTATGGTGAGATTTTCCCCTCCTTTAGGTGTGGAGGGGGGCACCAATGCTCTTTATGTACACAGAGCACCACAATGTGTAGTTATGGCTCTGCTTTGGTGTTTGAATCCCATGCAGGATGAGCTCTGTTGTATGTATTTTAATACAGAGAATGATGTATACTTGTATGTTGTGCTATTATTAATTATATGTGTAAAAGCATAGACTAAGAAGTTGGAGGAGTCTAATCCAGGAGCCAGATTTTGATGCCAAGGTGGGCCTGTGTGTTCTTTAAATGTCAGGGCCTATTTTTAGTCCCAGTCTGGCCCTGATGGAAGCTATGAAGGTTATATGGGAGGTTCTGGAATCTGATAAGCTTGCCTGAAGAGGTGAGTTTTCAGGGAGCGCTTGAAGGATTGGAGACTAGAGGAAAGTCTTATTGTGCGAGGTAGGTTATTCCATAGAGTGGGTGCAGCACGAAGAAAGTCCTGTAACCGTGAATGGGAGCAAGTAATGCATGGGGATGAGAGACACAGATCTTGTGTTGAGCAGAGAGGTCGGGTTGGGAGATATTTTGAGATAAGTGAAGAGATGTATGTTGGTGTGGTTTGGTTAATAGCCTTATGTGTAAGTGAAAGTATTTTGTATTGAATCCGGTAGAAAACCGGCAACCAATGGAGGGACTGACAGAGCGGGGCAGCAGAAGAAGAACGTTTCGCAAGGAAGATAAGCCTTGTAGCTGCATTCATAATGGATTGTAATGGTGATAGCCTGTTTTTGGGAAGACCAGTAAGGAGGCTATTGCAATAGTCAATGCGGGAAATAATAAGTGCATGGATTAGAGTTTTTGCAGTGTCTTGTGTGAGATATGGTCGAATTTTGGATATGTTTTTAAATGTATATAACATGCTTTTGAGACAGATTGAATATGGGGAACAAAGGACAGTTCAGAGTCAAGGATGACACCAAGGCAGCGAGCTTGTGGGGCGGGGTGGATGGTCGAGGTATCAACAGTGATAGAGAGATCAGGTTGGTAACTGTTATTGGCAGGTGGAAATATAATTAATTCTGTTTTAGAAATATTAAGTTTCAGGTGGCGAGATGACATCCAAGATGAAATGGCAGAAAGACATTCAGTGACACGGACCAATACAGATGGAGATAAATCTGGAGAGTATAGGTAGATTTGAGTATCATCTGCATACAGATGGTACTGAAATCCAAAAGAGCGGATTGCCAGTGTTGGACCAACAATTCTTAGAGCGGACGGTTCCGACGCACCCCCCTCCCAATTGGCTTGCTTCTTTGGTATATCCCAGAAGTAATGGCATCCCCCAGATGGATGAAGAATGAAATTCAATTTCTACTCACCGTAAAATTTCTTCCTTGGAGTCCATCTGGGGGATGCCAAGATCCCTCCCTTGTTTGGTTTCATACTAGATACCTGTGGTCTCTGGTTTCTCAGTTCTTCCATAGGTCTTTCTCCAACTTTGTTAAAGATTAGACTGAGCTTAGGGTGGAAGAGGAGCGGTTATATAGGTGGTGGGAGACAGTTTTCAATTAGATAGTGCCAGACTCCACACCTCACTATGCATAACCCCAGAAGTAGTGGCATCCCCCAGATGGACTCCAAGAAAGAGATTTTACAGTGCATAGAAAATAAAAATCGAATTATTCCTATGTAAACAGATAGCTACCGGACTATGTGATCTCCTACATATACAGTGAATGCTGACTCAAGACACTACCTGTCCGGGGAGGATCAAGTTCTTCAGAAGTTCCCCATCGTAGAGAAATCATATAGGTAAGAATTACTCATTCACATGTGTGGCTTCTATTCACTGAAGAAAAGTATAGGGGCATGTAGAGCAATTCCCTGAGTGCTGGGCATGCTCCTAACGTGACAAATATGGGGTAGTGGCTCTTGGGCATGGTGTTCCACATGCAGCCACACTTAGGGCCTGATTCAGAGCCAGACGCTCTGACCAGAGCGCTCGGTCTGAATCAGGGCCCTCCTACATGAAAATGGAGCAGCCTCTTGGACGCTCGCATAGCTGTGGGTGACCACCCACAGCTATAGCGAGCAACCATGATGATGGTCGTGATGGTCTTGACCATCGCGACCATCGGGCTTGCGATGGAGACCCTGCGGTAGGGTCTAGCTGCCGCAAGCCCTGGAGTGATTTTGGCTCTATCAGAGTCAAAATCACTCCCACTGACATCACTAGTGATGTCAGTGATGTCAGTGGGGCCGGCTTCAGATGGTAGGCGTTCCCATGGGAACGCCTCCGTCTGACAGCCACGCCCCCGATACGCCCACCAAAGGGGGCGTGCTGTCAATCAACATCGACAGCACGCCCCCTTTGGTGCGAGACCCGGAGCGACGGCTATCCCGTCGCTAGCCGGGTCTCGTGCATGCGCACGACGGAGCTCCCTCCGTCGTGCGCATGCGCAGTAGGGCACCATCGACCCGCTTGCGAGCGTGTCTGAATGACCCCCTTACTTTTCCTGGCGCACACACCTAAGGCTCGCTTAACAGTCCCAATCTCCATTACTACAAAGTTGGAAGGTATGATGACGGGGAGCTCCACCGATCACCGCACATAATGAGTCACTGAACATCAGGTACACTAGCGCTTTTGTAATGGGTCTCCTCAGGTGGCAGCTGCCTTCTTTACTGCAGGAATAAAAACCTAAACACTCGGCGCTTACCTTTACCTGAATTCTGTAACAATACAACCGTAGATAATGTATATGTCTACAGCTCTGTGTATAACCAAATGTAATGTATAATAAATATAAATAAGCAGTATAAAACCAATGAAATTATAAATAGGATGTAAAGCAATAAGAATTTATGCAAGATTACCCAGCATACGGGGAGGTAGAGTCTATAATCACAGCTTATATGTGACTTTAGACCAAATACATCAGACAATAGAATACTCAGTAGGATACGAAAACTCCTACTATCAGGTAAATGCTGGTAACTGCTGTGTGTAATGAGGGTACTACGTACCTCACTTATTAATTATATGCCCCAACATAAATCTGAACCCTCAGCGTGGCCCTTGCCTAAAATCTGCAACTATGCAAATTAGTTATGTGCGTGTCCGCAGGGCTAAATGACCCAATACAGTGCTGATATATGAAAAAAACTAAATATAAACCATGTATCTGGTAAAATTTGTTTTTTACCTGATACATGGTTTATATTTAGTTTTTTTCATATATCAGCACTGTATTGGGTCATTTAGCCCTGCGGACACGCACATAACTAATTTGCATAGTTGCAGATTTTAGGCAAGGGCCACGCTGAGGGTTCAGATTTATGTTGGGGCATATAATTAATAAGTGAGGTACGTAGTACCCTCATTACACACAGCAGTTACCAGCATTTTACCTGATAGTAGGAGTTTTCGTATCCTACTGAGTATTCTATTGTCTGATGTATTTGGTCTAAAGTCACAGATAAGCTGTGATTATAGACTCTACCTCCCCGTATGCTGGGTAATCTTGCATAAATTCTTATTGCTTTACATCCTATTTATAATATCATTGGTTTTATACTGTTTATTTATATTTATTATACATTACATTTACATTTGGTTATACACAGAGCTGTAGACATATACATTATCTACGGTTGTATTGTTACAGAATTCAGGTAGAGGTAAGCGTCGAGTGTTTAGGTTTTTATTGGTGCATATTTTAAGTGAGGTACGTAGTGCCCTCACCACACACAGCAGCTACCAATATTTTACCTGATTACAATGGTAGAGCGCAGTCCCCTCCCCTTTGTTTTATACTTCTTTACTGCAGGCTCTGGTCTCCTCTCACAGCAAAAGCTCCTCTTTGGAGCATAGGGCTGAAAATAATTTACACTTGCAGAGAGCAGTGCAAAGGGACCTCTCCCAACGGAACCCCACCCACATCTCCCTGACAACCGATCGTGATGATTCTTAGGCTAAAACCTTGCCTTGGAAAATTACCTACACAATGATGAAAAACGCATCACAATCGGTTCAGTGGTTGCAGAGTTTATCACAATCAGACAAACAAACGTTCTCATTTATAAGATATATAGATGTAGATATGGCCGATTTAAAAGAAGCCATCCATTACATTTTATGACAAATTAAATTGCCATGTGGCAATTGAGGCTGCCCAACAACCTAGCATGAAAAAGTTAATTCTCAGTTTAAAAGCACATGAATGTATGACCCAGTGGTGGTACTCCTACTGTTCAGAGTTAGGACCACCTTAGTAGAGATGCCTTATCAGTGCAGGTGGCTTATATATTTGCAAATGTGTGAAACTGAGTCCTCTGAATTCTATTTTGATGTAGAGTGCAGGTCTTTTATTGCTGGCTTAATTCAGTGTACTGGGAAAAATTTGTATGTCTTTTTTTATTCTAAGGCTGGCAATGGAGTAACTATGGTATTTGGAGCCCAGGGAAAGTAAAAAAAAAAAGGAGCCCCGAGCCCTAAAGTATGTGCGTGCGCCAAAGGCGTGACAACTGAAAAATGGGAGATGCAGACATCCTGACATCCAGCTTCCCGAATGTGAGTTTAGCAGGCCGTGTTGGCTTTCCGCCATGGTGGGGAGGGTTAGATTTAGCCACTACCGGGAGGGTTAGGGTTAGGCTGCGGGGGGGGGGGGGGGTTAGGGTTAGGCACCACCGGGGGAGGTTATGGTTTAAACACTAAGGTGGGGAGGGTTAGGATGCAGAAAGAAAGGGTTAGGAGGTGAAGGGCTGAGGGTTTAGAATACTTACAGAACCCCGTGTCAGGTTTCTAAACATCGGGATGTCGCTGTCGTTGTTTTGATGGCCGGCATCCCCACTGCCGACCTCCCATACCCAACCCCTGCATTCTATGGCATCACTACGATGCTCCCTGCGGGCACTACAATGCTCCCTGCATTATTTGGTGGTCACTGTGACACACTCTGTATGGCAGGCATTGCAATGCTTTGTGCCACACACCCTCAACCGGCTCACCAACACCTCTTCAGCTTTGCATGGCCTCCCTTCAGTGGGCCCATACGACTGCATTTCCTTTATAAAATATAGTGGGCACTGCAATACTTTGTACCACACACCCTTAATCGGCTCGGCCGCTCCCCTTAAGCTTTGTGTGGGCCTCCCTTCAGTGGGCCTCTACCACTGCATTTCCTCTGAGGGCCTTTCATGCCCCAGTCTGACATTGCATTAACCCTTGGGCATTTATCATTACATGTAGCTGCCACTTTCTTAAATTGGTATTGAATGGTACAGTTTTTCTTTTTTTTTTTTGTAGACAAGTGGTCAGGGAACAGGGGTAAATTACCCCACATGGGGTAAAAATGAAATTCATGGGGGTATTGGACGGACAGCTGGGCATGCAAATGAATCATTCTATAATATAGAATGATTCATATACATGCCCGCCTGTGCCGCAGGGTGGCTCTAAGCCAGACGCCCGCAGAGATGTTATTACCAGCGTGCGCCCGGCTCCTTCCCTGCAGCGCCGCTTTAGCCGGAGGCTGGAGTTCTCTTCTGAACTCCAGTTTCCGGCTCTCTCCATGTGCACTATGGGAGAGACGTCATGACGGACAGGACGGCGGCGGATGCAGGAGCGGGGATTAAGGTAAGTGGGTTTTTTTTGTACAAGCGGCACTACAGGGACATTATATGGTGCACTACTGCAGGGGCATAACTATGGGGGCACTACTACAGGGGCATTATATGGGGGCACTACTAAATGCTTTCAAATTAAGGGGGTAACGTCGGTGTATCTAAATATATTTTGGGGTAAAAGGTAAAAAAGTTCCCTGACCCCTGGTGTAGACATATACAACTATTTGTGGTAGATGGAATATTCTTAAGAGCAACAAAAATAGCCTTGCTTTGAAATCTTTAATTGGATCTCACTGCTCAGAGGGAGTAAATCAAAGCTAAAGTGGAGAGAGAAAAAGTACCAACCAATCAGCTTCTGCCATTTGACAGGACAGGAGCTGATTGGGTGGTACTTTAAAATGTTTTTTTTATTATTGTTGGACTGGTTTTGAAACAGTACTGATCACTGCTGAAGATCTTGCAAAAACTTTGAAACAAACACAAAATTTTATAAACATACAGGTTAACCTCTGAACGATAAAATACCAATTCTATTCGAGTCTTTCAAAATGTACAAGACACAACCATCATTCAGCCAGTGGTCATTTTAAACCATTACACAAGCACAGTGAAAAATTGAAAGCCTACATAATACATTTTTAAATATTGGTAGGTAGAGTCTTATTTCATTAGAATGTAATCTTCTTCCATTTAATGCAAGACTACAAAAAGTAAAGGCTAACTATATCTAACGTTGACTATTAGAATACATGTAATTTTGGAAATGTATTTTTATCTTAACTTATTATGATATTCATGGATTTGTTATCATGAATAGATAGGTATAATAAATAAATTGTATTACAGGTTGAGTCTTCCGTATCCAAAATGCTTGGGATCAGAAATATTTTTGGATATTGGATTTTTCCGTATTTTGGAATAATTGCATACCATAATGAAATATCTTGGGAATGGGACTCAAATCAAAACACAGAATGCTATGTTGTTTCATATACACCTTATACACATAGCTTGAAGGAAATTTTATATAATATTTTTAATAATTTTGTGCATCCAACAAAATTTGTGTACATACATGAAATTCATTTGTTTCATACACACATAATACACATATAATATCATGAAGATGATGTTATACAATATTTTTTATAATGTTGTGCATTAAACAAAGTTTGTTTACATTGAAACATAGAAAAGCAAAGGCGTCACCATCTCAGTCATGGTCAAAAAATTCTGTGTTTCGGAATATTTGGATATGGGAGACTCAACCTGTACCATTTAAAAAAAAAAAAAGAATTATATTAATAATAAATTGTAATTAGTTACTTATTTATTACTGTGCTCTTTCTATATATTTTTCTGTGATATAAATCTAAATTATGTGAAGTTGGTTTGTTTTGGTTGGGGTTTTATTTTTTTCGCTTTTTTTTTTTTTTCTATTGATCAAAATCTTTTTTTTTTCTCAATTTAGGTTTGTGTTTTATAATGTAACTTTATTAATGCATGCTTTCCATAACGCAAACTAAACTGTAATTTTTGAGCTATGACTTACAACTGCATCATATACACAGAATGTTGCATATAACATTGTACTGTATATCAAGCACTTGTTTATTTTGAACAAAGTGCCTATTTATTACTGTAGTTTTCTGCGCTGAACATGCCAAAGAAAAAAAAAATTATTTTATTTTATCACTTTATTGCATTACATTTCAGTAGTTTACCAAGCACAATACAATATAATGTAATCACCTTCCTATGATTTCCCTTGCTGAGTTTCTAGTGGATTGTTGTAATTATATGCAGACTGAGCGTTCTGGCTCAATACAGCATTAGCTACAGTAGTTGCTTAAAATGAGGTAACAGGCACATTCCAAGATTTAAAAAGACTTAAGGTGCATACACACTAGACGATATGCTCCCTGAGCGATATCGTCTAGTGTGTCCCCGGCAGGCTGTGCTCAATGTCGTTCATGACATTGAGCACAGCCGCTGAACGATATCATTAGCGATATCGTTCAGCGCCGGGCTCTCTCACCCATTCCCTGACATGCAGCAACCTGACGAGGTCGTCAGGTTGGCCTGCATGTCAGCGCGATGAACGATGATGACGAACGACCCGCGGGAACGCGCGTCGTCGTCATCGTTCATCTTTTTTTATGTTAAAAATGGACGATAAAGTGGACGACTGAACGATAACGATATCGTTATCGTTCAGTCGTCCACTTTAATCGCCCAGTGTGTACGCACCATAATGGTGCCCATACACTGTACGATAGGCACAGGGGCGGATTGGGATTGAAAACAAGCCCGGGAAATATTTGAAAGCAGTTCTGATGGGGGCGGGCTCTGTTGAGAGGGCAAGGTCCTGCTGAGGGAATGGGATACTCCCTCCTTATAGAGCCTGATTCTAAGTTGTATGCAGTGGCGGCTACTACTAACCCCTTACAAGGTGCACACTTGTGTGTATATGTATATATAGATATATACACACACATTGTATATATGTATGTGTGTGTGTGTGTGTATATATATATATATATATATATTTCTCCTTCATCCACTAGGGGACACTGGAGTGTCAGTACAATGGGGTATAGAAGTGGGTTAACCAGGAGCTGGCACTTTTAAAAAATTTGAATGGTAGCTAGCTCCTCCCCCTCTATACCCCCCTACAGGCAGTCTAAAATTTGTGCCCTGGGAGCTGGACCTATGCTCCTTAGGGCTCTGTATTATTTAAAAAAAAACAGATTCTGCAATCAGCAGTTGAGGACACAGACAGGCAGCTCACTGCCCATACCTATCTGCGCCATTGGAGCTGCCAGGGAGACCTCACCACCGCTGCTTGTGGTGTGCGCTGAGGTCTCCAGCTACAAGAGTCCCAAGACACATGCATGCGGTGCTCGTCGCGGGCTCCCTCAACAAAAGCCCGCCGCCGGCAGCAGTGGCAGGTGAGCCAGGACGTGAGGCAGGTACACTAAATAGCGGCACCGCTAATGTTGAGAATGTGCGCTATAGCTGGGGGGGCGGAGCCTAAGGCATACTTCTACTCCTGCCACCCAGCAGCCCCAGCGCTTCTATTAAAGAGGCTGGCGGCCATTTTAGCTCTGCTGCACGAGGAGACTGACTGCATCCCGGCTCTGTGACACAGAAGTCAGGGAAGTACAGCTGTTTAACAGCATTATAATAGCACTATTCATTTAGCGCTGCTAAGGGTGATAGCATATCTCCCTCTATGCCCCTTTCCTTTCTGTACAGTCTCTATATTAATCTCACTGTCCCTTCACCTGTGTGTGCGTGTGTGTGACAGTGTATTGCAAGCATGTCTAACAAGGGGTCTAAGGCTGCACAAAAATCCTTCTGCAAAAATTGTGCAGAGAAATTCACACAGGGACAGTCTAATTCTTCCCTACTGTGTGACAAATGTTTTTCTCAGACTCAGACTGCTTACTCACCAGTTCAGTCTATATGGTCTGATCAATTGACATCTGTTATGTCTAATCTGTCTGCAAAGTTGGAAGCAGCTCGCAAAGATAGGGAGGTGATTAGACCGACATCATCCGAACCGGATTGGGTTCGTTCATTAGCCAGGTCTGTTGTGGGACTTACAAAGGTAATGTCCCAGGCCCCACCTGCAGCCTCGTCTTATAATGTCCCTCATAAGAGACTGATTCAGAATCCCTTGTGCTGGGATGAATCAGAGGAGGAAGAGTTGCAGGAGCCAGAAGAGGGCGAGGTTCAGGAAGAGGAGGTTCAGATTCTTGAGGAGTCAGAACCTACATCTCAGGGCGTAGAAGCATTAATTACTGCAGTACGCCAAGTTTTACATGTGGAAGATTTAGAGGTGACTGCTAAACTGTCTAATTTTAGTAAAAGACAAAGGCAGGCTGCCACTTTTCAAGCATCAGAGGAGTTGGATGATATCTTAACCTCAGCGTGGAAACACCCAGATAAGAAGTTTAAAATTTCAAAGAAAGTTTTATCTTATTACTCCTTTCCGCCAGAAAACAGGAAATTATGTGAAACTCCTCCAGCAGTGGATCCCTCAGTATCCCGTCTTTCGAAAAAGACAGTACTCCCGGTGCCAGGGGCTGTTTCCCTAAAATAATCTTCTGACAGGAAGCTGGATAACATATTAAAGTGTATATATACAGTTGCAGGGGTATCCCCGTGTCCACCGCTAGTTAACTGTTGGGTAAATAAGGCTGTAGAAGCTTGGGCAATGCAGCTTGTAGAGGGACTTAAGACCGGTACGCAAACTGAAGATCTCATTCAGCTGGCCGAACAGATCGCAGAATCAGCTTCTTTCGTTGGGGAAGCTTCTAAGGACATATGTGGTCTTTCTGCTAGATCTTCGGCTTTAGCTTGGGAGCTCGTCTTCTGCACTTCAAAGAAGTGTGGATCAACGCATGGGTCTGGGACATCATTACTCACAGCCTGAAGTTGGATTTCAAGATCCAACCGCCTTCTCGCTTTTTTCACAACCGGTTTACCTCTGGCATTAGGAAAGTGAGTAGTAATTCAGGAAGCAATACAAAAGCTGTTATTGTCTCAGGTGGTAGTGAATGTTCCGACCCATCAGAGAGGTCAGGGTTTTTAGTCCAGCTTGTTTGTGGTGCCCAAGCCGGACGGTTCAATGACGGTTCTCCTTATTTTCCAGCTCCCCTCGGGCACAGTTTATTTAGACTGCCTGTAGGGGGGTATAGAGGAGGAGGAGCTAGCTACCATTCAAATTTTTTAAAGGTGCCAGCTCCCGGTTAACCCACTTCTATAGCCCATTGCACCGAGACCCCAGTGTCCCCTGTGGAATCGGAGAAAGGGATTTATCGGTGAGTACCAAAATCCTAATGTGTGTGTCTATATATATATATATATATATTAGGGGTGAGCGGGTTCGGATTTCTGAAATCCGAACCCCCCCGAGCCCCCCCGATCCGAGTCCGATCCGAGTCAGGCTCGACTTTTCCCGCCTGACTCGGATCTGAAATCGAGGCAAAACGTCATCATCCCGCCTTCCGAGTCTCGCGGGTTTTGGATCCTATATAAGGTACCCGCGTCGGCGCCATTTTCTCACTCGGCTGTGGACAGTGAAGAGGGAGGGTGGGAGTTAGGGCTGTGTAGTGTAGTGTAGTGTAGTGCTGCTGTTGTCCACTACTTCAAAGTCCATAGGGGCTGGCTGTGTTGTGCTGCTGTTGTTAATAGGGGCTGTGTCCACTACTTCAAAGTCCATAGGGGCTGGCTGGACTGTGTTGTGCAGTCAGTTCTCCATAGGGGCTGTGTCCACTCCAAAGTCCTGTGCAGTGTCCCAGTCCTAAAGGAGTGCTGTAGTGTTGTCCAGGGGGTGCTCTGTCCATCAGGGGTGCTCCCCCCAAGTGCTAAAAAAATAATATATTTTCTGTGTTTGTGAATTGTGTGCGCAGTAGCCGCACGTGCATCAACAAAGTAGTGCCAAGCGTGCGCCTGTGTCATAAGTAAAGGGCCGGCTGGCTTGACCGTTAAAGGGTGCTGTAACCCCCGAAAGTACACTCCAGTCCAAACCAAAAAAAAATTATTTTCTGTGTTTGTGAATTGTGTGCGCAGTAGCCGCACGTGCATCAACAAAGTAGTGCCAAGCGTGCGCCTGTGTCATAAGTAAAGGGCCGGCTGGCTTGACTGTTAAGGGTGCTGTAACCCCCGAAAGTACACTCCAGTCCAAACCAAAAAAAAAATTATTTTCTGTGTTTGTGAATTGTGTGCGCAGTAGCCGCACGTGCATCAACAAAGTAGTGCCAAGCGTGCGCCTGTGTCATAAGTAAAGGGCCGGCTGGCTTGACCGTTAAGGGTGCTGTAACCCCCGAAAGTACACTCCAGTCCAAACCAAAAAAAAAATTATTTTCTGTGTTTGTGAATTGTGTGCGCAGTAGCCGCACGTGCATCAACAAAGTAGTGCCAAGCGTGCACCTGTGTCATAAGTAAAGGGCCGGCTGGCTTGACCGTTAAGGGTGCTGTAACCCCCGAAAGTACACTCCAGTCCAAACCAAAAAAAAAATTATTTTCTGTGTTTGTGAATTGTGTGCGCAGTAGCCGCACGTGCATCAACAAAGTAGTGCCAAGCGTGCGCCTGTGTCATAAATAAAGGGCCGGCTGGCTGGACCGTTAAAGGGTGCTGTAACCCCCGAAAGTACACTCCAGTCCAAACCAAAAAAAAATTATTTTCTGTGTTTGTGAATTGTGTGCGCAGTAGCCGCACGTGCATCAACAAAGTAGTGCCAAGCGTGCGCCTGTGTCATAAGTAAAGGGCCGGCTGGCTTGACCGTTAAGGGTGCTGTAACCCCCGAAAGTACACTCCAGTCCAAACCAAAAAAAAAATTATTTTCTGTGTTTGTGAATTGTGTGCGCAGTAGCCGCACGTGCATCAACAAAGTAGTGCCAAGCGTGCGCCTGTGTCATAAGTAAAGGGCCGGCTGGCTTGACCGTTAAAGGGTGCTGTAACCCCCTAAGTACACTCCAGTCCAAACCAAAAAAAAAATTATTTTCTGTGTTTGTGAATTGTGTGCGCAGTAGCCGCACGTGCATCAACAAAGTAGTGCCAAGCGTGCGCCTGTGTCATAAGTAAAGGGCCGGCTGGCTTGACCATTAAAGGGTGCTGTAACCCCCAAAGTACACTCCAGTCCAAACCAAAAAAAAAATTATTTTCTGTGTTTGTGAATTGTGTGCGCAGTAGCCGCACGTGCATCAACAAAGTAGTGCCAAGCGTGCGCCTGTGTCATAAGTAAAGGGCCGGCTGGCTTGACCGTTAAAGGGTGCTGTAACCCCCGAAAGTACACTCCAGTCCAAACCAAAAAAAAATTATTTTCTGTGTTTGTGAATTGTGTGCGCAGTAGCCGCACGTGCATCAACAAAGTAGTGCCAAGCGTGCGCCTGTGTCATAAGTAAAGGGCCGGCTGGCTTGACCGTTAAAGGGTGCTGTAACCCCCGAAAGTACACTCCAGTCCAAACCAAAAAAAAATTATTTTCTGTGTTTGTGAATTGTGTGCGCAGTAGCCGCACGTGCATCAACAAAGTAGTGCCAAGCGTGCGCCTGTGTCATAAGTAAAGGGCCGGCTGGCTTGACCGTTAAAGGGTGCTGTAACCCCCGAAAGTACACTCCAGTCCAAACCCAAAAAAAATAATTTTCTGTGTTTGTGAATTGTGTGCGCAGTAGCCGCACGTGCATCAACAAAGTAGTGCCAAGCGTGCGCCTGTGTCATAAGTAAAGGGCCGGCTGGCTTGACCGTTAAAGGGTGCTGTAACCCCCTAAGTACACTCCAGTCCAAACCAAAAAAAAAATTATTTTCTGTGTTTGTGAATTGTGTGCGCAGTAGCCGCACGTGCATCAACAAAGTAGTGCCAAGCGTGCGCCTGTGTCATAAGTAAAGGGCCGGCTGGCTTGACCGTTAAAGGGTGCTGTAACCCCCGAAAGTACACTCCAGTCCAAACCAAAAAAAAATTATTTTCTGTGTTTGTGAATTGTGTGCGCAGTAGCCGCACGTGCATCAACAAAGTAGTGCCAAGCGTGCGCCTGTGTCATAAGTAAAGGGCCGGCTGGCTTGACCGTTAAAGGGTGCTGTAACCCCCGAAAGTACACTCCAGTCCAAACCAAAAAAAAATTATTTTCTGTGTTTGTGAATTGTGTGCGCAGTAGCCGCACGTGCATCAACAAAGTAGTGCCAAGCGTGCGCCTGTGTCATAAGTAAAGGGCCGGCTGGCTTGACCGTTAAAGGGTGCTGTAACCCCCGAAAGTACACTCCAGTCCAAACCAAAAAAAAATTATTTTCTGTGTTTGTGAATTGTGTGCGCAGTAGCCGCACGTGCATCAACAAAGTAGTGCCAAGCGTGCGCCTGTGTCATAAGTAAAGGGCCGGCTGGCTTGACCGTTAAAGGGTGCTGTAACCCCCGAAAGTACACTCCAGTCCAAACCAAAAAAAAATTATTTTCTGTGTTTGTGAATTGTGTGCGCAGTAGCCGCACGTGCATCAACAAAGTAGTGCTAAGCGTGCGCCCGTGTCATAAGTAAAGGGCCGGCTGGCTTGACCGTTAAAGGGTGCTGTAACCCCCGAAAGTACACTCCAGTCCAAACCAAAAAAAAATTATTTTCTGTGTTTGTGAATTGTGTGCGCAGTAGCCGCACGTGCATCAACAAAGTAGTGCCAAGAGTGCGCCTGTGTCATAAGTAAAGGGCCGGCTGGCTTGACCGTTAAAGGGTGCTGTAACCCACAAAGTACACTCCAGTCCAAACCAAAAAAAAAATTATTTTCTGTGTTTAGCCGCACGTATATATCAAATCGATATAACATAAATGGAGGACCAAACTTTCTCCGATAAAAATAAAATAGAGAAAGATCAAGAACCACTTCCTCCTAGTGCTGAAGCTGCTGCCACTAGTCATGACATAGACGATAACATGCCATCAACGTCGTCTGCCAAGGCCGATGCCCAATGTCATAGTAGAGGGCACATACAATCCCAAATGGCAAAGTTCAGGAAAATGACCTTGAAAAAGACATTTAAATCAGCTGAAGAGAAACGTAAACTTGCCAATATGCCATTTACGACACGGAGTGGCAAGGAACGGCTAAGGTCGATCCCTAGTATGTTCATGACTAGTGGTTCAGCTTCACATGACGATGGAAGCCCTCCTCCCACTAAAAAAATCAAAAGAGTTAAGCTGGCAAAAGCACAGCGAAGAACTGTGCTTTCTAAGAAGATATCACAAATCCCCAAGGAGAGTCCAAGTGTGGTGGTGGTTGCGATGCCTGACCTTCCCAGCACTGGACGGGAAGAGGTGGCTCTTTCCACCATTTGCACGCCCCCTGCAAGTGCTGAAAGGAGCACCCACAGTCCACTTGCTGATATGCAAATTGAAGATGTCACTGTTGAAGTACAACAGGATGAGGATACTGGTGTAGCTGGCGCTGAGGAGGAAGTTGGCGAGGAGGATTCTGATGGTGATGTGGTTTGTTTAAATCAGGCTCCGGGGGAGACAGTTGTTGTCCGTGGGATGAAAAAGCCCATCACGGTCATGCCTGGGCAGAAGACCAAACATTCCACCTCTTTGGTCTGGCAATATTTCTATCCAAATCCGGACAACAACTGTCTTGCCATATGTACCATATGTAAAGGTGAAATAAGTAGGGGTAGGGACGTCAACCACCTAGGAACATCCTCCCTTATACGGCACCTGCAGCGCGTTCATAAAAAGTTACTGTCAAGTTCAGAAACTTTGGCTAAGACCGTAAGCAGTCCAGGGACACCTAAATCCCGTTGTCCTGTTGTATCCAAGCGCCTGCAAACCACACCATCAACTCCCTCCTCGTCAATTTCCTCCTTAGTCAGGATCGGAAGTAGTCCTGCAGGCCATGTCACTGGCATGACTGACTCTCCTATCCGGGATTCCTCTGGAGGATCCTGCATTGCTACGCCTACTGCTGCCGCTGCTGCTGTTGCTGCTGCTGGGAGTCGTTCATCATCCCAGAGAGGAAGTAGGAACACCACTACTTTTACTAAACAATTGACCCTCCAACAGTCCTTAGCGAGGAGGATGAAGTACGACAGCAGTCATCCTGAAGCAAAACGTATAACTGAGGCCTTGACTGCTATGTTGGTGTTAGACGTGCGTCCGGTATCCGCCATTAGTGCAGTGGGATTTAGACAATTGATGGAGGTAGTGTGTCCCCGGTTCCAAATCCCGTCTAGATTCCACTTCACTAGGCAGGCGATACCGAGACTGTACAGAAACGTCAGAAAAAGTGTCCTCAGTGTCCTGAAAAATGCCGTTGTACACAATGTCCACTTAACCACGGACATGTGGACAAGTGGAACAGGGCAGACTAAGGACTATATGACTGTGACAGCCCACTGGGTAGATGTATCACCTTACGCAGCAACAGCAGCAGCGTCACCAGTAGCAGCATCTCAGAAACGCCAGCTCGTTACAAGGCAGGCTACGCTGTGTATCACCGGTTTCAGTAAGAGGCACACCGCCGACAACCTCTTAGAGAAACTGAGGGAAATCATCGCCCAGTGGCTTACCCCACTTAGACTCTCCTGGGGATTTGTGATATCTGACAACGCCACCAATATTGTGCGGGCATTACATCTGGGCAAATTCCAGCACGTCCCATGTTTTGCTCACACAATAAACTTGGTGGTGCAGAATTTTCTGAAAAGCGACAGGGGCGTGCAGGAGACGCTTTGGGTGGCCCGAAAAATTTCTGGCCACTTTCGCCATTCAGCGACTGCGTGCCGAAGACTGGAGCGCCAGCAAACACTCTTGAACCTGCCCCGCCATCACCTGAAGCAAGAGGTTGTGACGCGGTGGAACTCAACCCTCTATATGCTTCAGAGGATGGAGGAGCAGCAAAAGGCCATACAAGCCTATACATCCACCTATGACATAGGCAAAGGAGGGGGTATGCACCTGACTCAAGCGCAGTGGAGAATGATTTCCGTGTTGTGCAAGGTTCTCCAGCCCTTCGAACTTGCCACACGTGAAGTCAGTTCAGACACAGCCAGCTTGAGTCAGGTCATTCCCCTCATCAGGCTTTTGCAGAAGCAGCTGGAGAAAGTGAAGGAGGAGCTAAGACGGAGCGATTCCGCTCGGCATGTGGGACTTGTGGATGAAGCCCTTCATTCGCTTTGCCAGGATTCCAGGGTGGTCAATCTGTTGAAATCAGACCACTACATTTTGGCCACCGTGCTTGATCCTAGGTTTAAAGCCTATGTGGTGTCTCTCTTTCTGGCCGACACAAGCCTGCAGAGGTGCAAAGACCTGCTGGTGAACACACTGTCAGCTGAAGCGGAACGTGACACGTCAACGGCTCCTTCTTCATTTTCTCCCGCAACTGGGGCTGCCAGGAAAAAACTTAGGTATCCTAAGCAACCCGCTGGCGGTGATGCAGGGCAGGCAGGACCAAGTTTGGACATCTGGTCTGGACTGAAGGACCTGGCAACAATTTCTGACATGTCTACTGTCACTGCATATGATACTGTCACCATTGACAGAATGGTGGAGGATTACATCGGTGACAGCATCCAAGTAGGCATGTCAGACAGTCCATACCTGTACTGGCAGGAAAAAGAGGCAATTTGGAGGCCCCTGTACAAGCTGGCTCTATTTTACCTGAGTTGCCCCCCCTCCAGTGTGTACTCCGAAAGAGTGTTTAGTGCAGCCGGGAACCTTGTCAGCGAAAGGCGTAGGAGGTTGCTTCCACAGAATGTGGAGAAGATGATGTTCATCAAAATGAATTATCAGCTCTTCCAGGGAGACCAGCCTCCAGAAGGTACAGAGGGACCTGTGGTGGTGGATTCAAGTGGGGACGAGTTAATACTTTGTGAGGATGAGGATGTACACACTGAAGAGGGTGAGGAATCGGTGGATGAGGAGGATGAGGATGACATCTTGCCTCCGTAGAGCCAGTTTGTGCAGGGACACATTAATTTCCAGCTTGTTTTGTGGGGGCCCAAACGAACCAATCATTTCAGCCACAGTTGTGTGGCAGACCCTGGCGCTGAAATGATTGATTTGTTAAAGTGTGCATGTCCTGTTTATACAACATAAGGGTGGGTGGGAGGGCCCAAGGACAATTCCATCTTGCACTTCTTTTTTTTCTTTGCATTATGTACAGTTTGGGGCCTAGTTTTTCTAACTGCCATCCTGTCTGCCACTGCAGTGTCACTCCTAGATGGGTCACGTGTTTGTGCCGCCCACTCGTGTCGCTTAGCATAGTCATCCAGCTACCTCGGTGCAACCTTTTGGACATGAAAACACTATTGTGAGGTGTGAGGTGTTCAGAATAGACTGGAAATGAGTGGAAATTAAGGTTATTGAGGTTAATAATAGCATAGGAGCAGAGAAACCAACAAATTCTGTGATTTTAGCTGTTTTTATGCTTTTTAAAAAAAAAATACAGATCCAAAACACAAAACCCAGAACCCAAAACACGGAAGGGTGGTTTTGGCAAAACCAATCCAGATCCAAAACACGAAGAAAGATCCAGATCCAAAACCAAAACACAAAACACGAAAAGTGGCCGGTGCACACCCCTAATATATATATATATATATATATATATATACACACAGTATATGTATAGCAAGTGGATGGGTGGCACTGAAGATGTACTGAATCTGTGTGTATGTATGTGTGTGTGTGTGTATATGTATATATATATATATATATATATATAATATATTTATTGTGATATGATGGGGGTAGGGGTCCCTCTCCTGGGGTAGATGGACACACAGCAGCCGGGAAACAGCACTCCAGTCATGGGCATTTTTGTGCAAGCTGGTCGGTTCCAGTTTTTATTTTACAACACCAATAATCAAATAAACAAAACATAAAATATATCCTAACCCGTCTGGGCTCTAACTAGACAGTAAATTTCCTCACTAACCGAACACTAACTAAGCTCACGTCCACAGTACCTTCTGGATTGTAGCAAACTGTCTCAGAGCAAGCTAACCTGCAGGCCTGCTCTCCCAGGTGTGAGACACTGCATCAAAGCTCTTACACAGCTATATTGAGCCACTTCCAGGTGTAATCCCTAATTAGCCTGCTTACAGGCTGAAAGGCCTAACACCTGAAATGGCCCTGTGGATGGAGCCCTCCCTTCTCTTTCACATCCACACTCCCAGGACCCATTCTCCGGCTTTTACCTAAAGCCAACACACAGATCTGTTTGTAAAACAGACTCTTCCTGGGGGTTAAAACACATATTACAGGAATCTGGGACACAAATACACGCCATCCCTAACTTCTCCAGTGCTTCTATCACAATATATATATATATATATATATGTGTGTGTGTATATATATATATATATATATATATATATACAGTGTATGTATGTGTATATATATATATATATATATATACAGTCAGGTGCATAAATATTGGGACATTGACAGAATTTTCATATTTTGGCCTCTATTCACCACCACAATGGCTTTGAAATGAAACAAACAAGATGTGCTTTAACTGCAGACTTTCAGATTTAATTTGAGGGTAATTACATCCAAATCAGGTGAATGGTGTAGGAATTACAACGGTTTCTATATGTGCCTCCCACTTTTTAAGGGGCCAAAAGTAATGGGACAAACTAAACAATCCTAAATCACACACACAGTCAGGTGCATAAATATTGGGACATTGACAGAATTTTCATATTTTGGCCTCTATTCACCACCACAATGGCTTTAACTCCAGACTTTCAGATTTAATACATGTGGCTCCCACTTTTTAAGGGGCCAAAAGTAATGGGACTATCAACTCAAAAGCTATTTCATGGACAGGTGTGGGCTATTCCCTCATTATTTCATTATCAATTAAGCAGGTAAAAGGTCTGGAGTTGATTCTATGTGTGACATTTGCATTTGGAATCAGTTGCTGTCGACTCTCAATATGAGATCCAAAGAGCTGTCACTAATTACCATAGGCCACAGGCCATAGGCCACATGACGTTATATGCCCGCATGGCACGCCTCCAAATAACGTCAGGTTGGGGGTAAAGCCCAGCACTCCATCACTGGCTGGGCTTCCCCAGCCTCTCCCGTCAGTGAATGGTTGCCGCGCACATGCGCGCGGCATCCATTCACTCTCCGGGGGTCCGGCATCGCCGCACAGCTGCGGTGGTGGGGGTCCCCAGCCTCCCGATTTGACCACCCGCGGGCCACTTCGGCTGAAATCGGGATGCTGGGGAGGGGTGCCGCCACTACGGGTGGCGCCCCTGTGCGACCGCACTGGTCGAACACCCCTAGAGCTGGCCCTGTTTAGGTGAGTAGGCAGCCATGAATTATGTCTAGCAGACTGTAAAATGGTAATATTTTTCTACATAATTAAATGTATTAGAGTGATTGAATTGTAGGTCACATTGCAGAAATAATTACTTTGACTGCGGCACATTTTGTTCTTACAACATATGACTTGAAAAAACTGTTATTGTCTATTTGGTTAATAATTGTTAAAAAAAAAAATCCTTTTTTTGCTGTGTTAGATTATGATCAGCTAGTTTCTCAAAATCCACCAGGTGGTACTGTAACACAAGATTATTACAAGAATCATTCTACAGAAATGCCTGATAACTGCTTTCTTGCTACAGTTTATGAACTTTGGGGGTCATTCAAGCAAGCGGGTCGATGTTGCCCCACTGTGCATGCGCACGACGGAGGGAGCTCCGTCATGCGCATGCGCGAGACCCGGATAGCGACGGGCTCTCCGTTGCTCCGGCTCTCGCACCAAAGGGGGCGTGCTGTTGCTCCATTTTCAGGTTGGAGGGCCCTGATTCAGAGCGAGCGCTCTGGTCAGAGTACTGAGGAGGATACATTACATAAGGTTGTGGAGTGTGTAACCTAGACACTAGACCGTTAAGGAAGGACATCTGTGCCTCTCTGTTTTCACACGAAATTCGTTTGTGTAGACCAACAAGCTGACTGACAAATGAATTTTGTAACTCTCTTTCATTGTCAAAGAAGCGCTGGAGTCGGGCATCCTCCTGTGCCTGGAATTCAGCATCAGAGTCTCGCAGCTTATTTACCAGGATTCTGGTCATTGTGCGCGTTGCTAGCTCCATCTTGGAAGTTTTTTTCTTCCGCTCTGGTACACCAAAGACTAGGAATAGAAGAAAAGAATAAATACATTTACAAATGAAATCAAAGCAGTAATGTAAACATATATGTGCTTGCGGCCTACTGCACACTAGCTTCACATTGCAACAGATACATTGAGTTTGGATTTCAGCATAGTAAAATCAGCTTAGTCATACTATAATGACAAGTCTATACAGGACAATGTTAACATTCCCAAAAATTAATAAGTGGGTGTATAGTAACTTACTGTTCCTGCGCAATGTCGGAGTCTCAGTCTGTGCAGGAGTTGGCATCCCACTTGCACTGCTTCCACTCGCATCAACCACACCCTCAAGTATATTGGTGTCTGGGACCCCCATGGCAGCCATCGGATCTGTGTCACTTATCTCTGTGATGTCATCAAAGAGTATTGGTGGTGTCATTGGGCAGGATTGGCTGTTCTCCGGGGTAACACTTTGTGAAGTTGCACAACTAGATGATGATATGGCAATGGGATTAACCAGTGCAGAATTGCCAGAGACTTCATTACACTGATCGTAGTAAACCCATTCCATTCTGGCAGCACCAGTTTTCCGCGTGTTATGGTCGTGAACTTTGTTGTAGTATTTGCGTTGAGCTTTCAGTTTGTTCACTACCTGCTGCTGGGTCCGTACAATGCCCCTTGAGGTGAGGACCTTAGCTATGTTTGTGTAGACTATTGCGTCCTTCACTGTGCCACTGATCTGTTTGCGGATCTCCTCCTCCCCTGACTGCCAGCAGCTCACGGATCTCTCCTTTTCTGCAGCACAATTGTGACATCAGACGCCAGCGCCACTGCCACGCCCGCTCAGCCAATCAGCCTGTGCACCGCCATCTCAGCCAATAAGCGCTGTTTACTATGCCCGGAGTAGAAAAACCCGGGTCGGTGCCTTTCAGACAGCCGCAAACCCGTGTAAGACCCGGGAAAAACCCAGGTAAATACCTGGGTCGAAATACCGGGATTTAGGTCCCGTGTTGACCCTTTCAGACAGAAAAAAAACCCGGGTCGACCCGGCTAGAGCCGGAAAATTACCGGGTTCTTTTCCCTGTCTGAAAGGGGTATAAGTGAATATATTTTTAAAAGTGTATTTAAATATTTTAGTGGAAAAAAATACACCCTGGGGGTCTAGCACCCAAGGTCAGTACTAGAATAAGTAGAGCCCAGGGCAAAAAAGTTCCTTTGGTGCACCCTCTTAAAAAAAAAAAAATCTATACTGTTTTTTGTGTGTACTTACTAAAATACACACCTTAACTATATGGTGGTGTCTCTGTAGGGAACCTCTGAAGAACTTGACCCTGCCTGGGCAGACAGTGTCTTCAGTTGTTGTTCACTATTAGGAGATCACATGGTCCGGAAAATGCTTGTTTGCATAGGAATAAAGCCAATGTCATCATCATACAACAGAGGTTTAGCCAGACTTTTGCCCTAAGTGTCTCCTCCTGCCTCCTGTGTACCCTCCAGCCTTCTGCCCTGTGTCCCCTCCAGCCTCCTACCCCATCTTTCCAGCTTCCTGCACTCATGCCTCTTGCCCCCTGTCACTCCGGCCTCATGCCCCATGTCTTTCCAGGCTCTTGCCCCCTGCCACTCCAGCCTCCTTTCTTTCCAGCCTCCTGCCCCCTGTCACTAAAGCCTCCTGTTCCATCACTCCAGCCTCCTGTCCTCTGTCACTCCAGCCTCCTGCTCCCTGTGTCACCTTAAGAGCCAACTGGCCCCTCCAATTTAGCTTCTTCTTTGACAGTCTGCCTGCTCCTCTTCTTGCTCCTCTTCCTTTCGCGGTGTGGCATGATGATGTACACCACGCAGGCAGCACTGCATAATGCAAACACCGGGACCTGGGTCAGAGGCCGCGGTCCAGCAGAGCTGCATCTCCCACATGATCATTTGTGCTGGGTGGAGCACAGCAGGAACTTAAACCTGGTCAGGCCATAACGCCCCCTGCATTCAGTGCCTAGGCACCATTTTTTTATAGCTTTGCAGCAGGGAGTGTGTCTGCAGACCACCCCTTAGCTTCGCCAGTGGTCATCAAGCCTAACAATCAGTGAGGAGAGAGGAAGATGTGTCTTCTTTCCCCTTTATATCTGGTGGTGGTGACTGCAGCTGTGCCCACAGCCTACAGGACTCTGGGCAATGGCTGTGTCAGCCCGCTCTTCAAGCCTCCCCTACTAGCACCATCCAGTGTCCATAGGTTCCCAATGTGACATTAACCCTGACTTACAGTGGCAATAGCTTCCCAAGTAATGATTGATCCCCAGTTGCTTTAACCCCCTCCCTCCCAATAGTAACAGATCACCCAGTGGCTTTGTCCCCACCCCCCTAATGTCTATAGGTCCCTACTAAAGCTCCATCTCTCCCCCCCCTTTAGTGGCAATTAACTCCCAACCCCCAGGTATACAGCAGAAGGCCATGGTTGCATAAGATGTGACCGTATCAGAGAAAGCCCATCTAGCTGTGATGCATCCCCATCCGACCATGCCATTTAAGTGGGTAATGGACCATTATTTTTAATTTCTAACCTTCGTTTTCTGCAATAAGACCTAAAGACATCCAATTTGGCACTTAAATGTCCACATGTCTATGAGGCTATCTTCCACTTGCATGGCATCTGCTTGCTCCCTTCATGGTTCTCAGGCCTACTCCTGTAATTTCAGGTTATTGTGCTTCATCAACTTCTGCGTTCAATATTTAAAACCTAAAATATCTATGTTGGATGGGCCTATTCATTATCACTTAATATTCACAAAAGTAGGTGAAAATGCACATTTTCACCTGCAATTGTAAAAATTTAAGTTATCGGGCCATTTATCAAGAAGTTAAAGCAGGAGATATCACAGATATCTCCTACTTACCTTCCTCTTGCAGAATGGCCTGCGGTCCCAATACACTATAGTATGGGGACAGAATTCATCAAGCTCCGAATATATTATATTTTCAGAGCTTGACTGCGGTAGCATTCATCATCTTCAGATGGCGAATGATTCTGCTCCGGCATCGCAACCCGCTCCTTCCCTATGGGAAGGAGGTCCGGGTTCCGATGAGGGATCCTTTTGGATCCCTCCGCCACCTGTCCTGTAGGTCATGCATGCGCAGTCCCGTCACTGCTTCAAAAAGGAGCAGTGAAGCTGCTCGCGGGGACAGCTGATATCGCATCAGCTGTCACCACGCCCGGAGCAATCATTGATGAATTGCTCCAGTAGCCGGGGTGAGTCAGAATGTTAATTATCAGAGTCCGTTCGGACAGGGATGCCTGCGTCATGGTTCTGAGCGCCTGCCTCACATACCCAACCACTTTTTAGTGCACATTGTGTGCACATCTGGCATCCCGTCAGATCCAGAGAAGATTTCCACTTGTATTGTCCTCAGTTTGCAGGTCTGACGGTTCCTTGCACTTGCCCATATACTTGGCCTTTCTCAGATACCTGCTTACATTACATTTCTTCATTGATATTTTCTCCAAGTACATGCTTTGTAGCAGAGAAACCTAAATGTAAATTATTCTCATGGAACCACAACTCCAAGTTTATTATACATGAACATTTTTAAGAAGACTTTCAAAATAATAAATCATAATTCCTATTGTCCAGGTCTCTAGAAGGATGACACCAATTTAATTTCTGCATGTTCAGTGTTTGCACAAAATAAGTCCTTTCCACCTTTCCATGGTCTTTGTCACCTTTTCCCATCCTTACCATATCATAGACTAAGGGTCAAATGTAGTAGGATGAGATCTTAGAAAATGTGAGAGTTTAGCATTAAACTTTCACATTGGTCGAGTTTTATCTTCAAAATGGGAAAACATCTGGATGAGAGTTTAATGCTGCCCATCCAATAGGCGATTAAACCTAGCGATTGAGCGATAACGACCGTCTTTATCGCTCAGTCGCTTGGTAATCACCCGCAAATCGTGCAGTTTAATGTCTAATACGACAAGCGATGCGCATGCAAGCTGGTTGTATTGGACATCTATCATCGGGGAAACATGCTGGTCAACCTGACGATAACGTCAGGTTCAGCATGTTACCAGATGATTGATGAGCCTGCACTGAACCACTGCTCGTTCAGTGTAGGCACATCCCATACATAGAAACGACTGCACTATTACAATGTCGTGAGTTTTTTTTAGTCTAAAATAATGCGAGTTTCCATGTTCTCAGACTCTATTACATTGGCCGAGTTTAATAAGTGTGAGGGGTAAATTTACTAAGATGGGAGTTCTATTAAGAAGTGATGTTGCCCATAGCAACCACTCAGATTCCATGTATTATCTTCTAGAAGGTGCTAGATAAATGAGAAGTAGAATCTGATTGGTTGCTATGGGCAACACCACTTCTTAATAGAACTCCCATATTAGTAAATTTACCCCTGAAAATTTACTGCTAAACTCTCACCCTATTACATTTGACCCTAGCTCTGAATATTATCATAGCGATGACTGACTCTGAATACAGAAGGAGATACTTATTTATTTCTGAACAGGTAAATCAGTCACTGAGATTTGGGGAACACATAAAACACTGAATGTGACTCATCCATTGTTGTTATGCTCCCACGGCATTCTTACATGTGATCCTTCTATTCCATGTGAGTGTTACTATGGGAATGTGACGTTTGGATGTGATGTTTGACACAGAAGTCCCTCTGGTGTCCTTCTACGCAGGACGCGTGCCGCAGGGCCTGCTGGGAGGGATGAAATTGGATCCCCCTCAGAGCACTCTGCGGAGAGAAGTCCATAGGCTTCTATAGGGTAACGCCATCTAAAGCCCCGGAATTCATCGCATTGCGAGGCTTGGTGCATATGAGAAATGTGGTCAAATCCGCATTTTTGGGGTTTGACTGCATTTCTCCAGTTGCTGCATCCTGCTCCAGGTGCCAAAGGTGTCCGGAGGCTCCGTGCTGTGCCTGCTGGCTTGCTGGAGGGCGGATTGGGTTACCGGGAAAGTCCCCGATGGGCCGGCCCTCTCCTGGGCTGCTTTGAACTGACCGGGCCGGCCACGGAGCTAACGGCCGCTATCACAATCGGAGCTCAGCTCCAATTGGGCAGCGGTCATGAATGAGCTTCTGCGCATACGCAGAGGCTTGTTCAGCAGTGAAATGGAGGAGGACTGCTGAGCATCCGTAGCAGCTCTTCTCATGGGACATTCCAGAGCACGTGATTGACACCTCACAGCTCTGCCCCCAGCAGCCACCAGCAGGTCTCAGAGTCAGGAGCTGGAAAGGGGAGAAGAGACGGAGTCAGTGTCGGTGAAGGGACAGGGCAGCCACGGGACTCGGGAACGACCGACTGCAACTCGCATAAGTGGGTACGTGCTTCATCTTGCCATCTTCTAGTCTTACTGCATTATATATTGCAGGGATCCGGGTGGGTCATATGCTGTGAATTTGTAGTGAATCACTTAAATAAACAAATACACACTGCACCTCACACCGACTGCTTCTTTCACCCTCCCCCTGTACCTCACACTACGTGCTTCTCTCACCCGCCCTCTGTACCTCACACTACCTGCTTCTCTCACCCGCCCCCTGTACCTCACACTACATACTTCTCTCACCCACCCTCTGTACCTCACACTACCAGCTTCTCTCACCCACCCCCTGCACCTCACACCAACTGCTTCTCTCACCCACCCCCTGCACCTCACACCAAGTGCTTCTCTCACCCGCCCCCTGTACCTCACACCAACTGCTTCTCTCACCCGCCCCCTGTATCTTACACTACGTGCTAATCCCACCCACCCCCTGTACCTCACACTACCTGCTTCTCTCGCCCACCCCCTGTACCTCACACTAACTGCTTCTCTCGCCCACCCCCTGTACCTCACACTAACTGCTTCTCTCGCCCACCCCCTGTACCTCACACTAACTGCTTCTCTTGCCCACCCCCTGTACCTCACACTAACTGCTTCTCTCGCCCACCCCCTGTACCTCACACTAACTGCTTCTCTCACCCACCATCTGTACCTCACACTAACTGCTTCTCTCGCCCACCCCCTGTACCTCACACTACCTGCTTCTCTCACCCACCCCCTGCACCTCACACCAACTGCTTCTCTCACCCACCCCCTGCACCTCACACCAAGTGCTCCTCTCACCCACCCCCTGTACCTCACACCAACTGCTTCTCTCACCCGCCCCCTGTATCTTACACTACGTGCTAATCCCACCCACCCCCTGTACCTCACACTACCTGCTTCTCTCACCCACCCCCTGTACCTCACACCAACTGCTTCTCTCACCCACCCCCTGTACCTCACACTACCTGCTTCTCTCACCCACCCCCTGTACCTCACACTACCTGCTTCTCTCACCCACCCCCTGTATACCTCACACTACCTGCTTCTCTCACCCACCCCCTGTACCTCACACTACCTGCTTCTCTCACCCACCCCCTGTACCTCACACTACCTGCTTCTCTCACCCACCCCCTGTACCTCACACTAACTGCTTCTCTCGCCCACCCCCTGTACCTCACACTAACTGCTTCTCTCGCCCACCCCCTGTACCTCACACTAACTGCTTCTCTCACCCACCCCGTGTACCGCACACTGCCTGCTTCCCTCTCTCACCCCCTGCACCTCGTACTACACTCATGATGTGATGTGACTACACTCTATTCCTCTGTATTTTATATACTGCAATATATTTTACACTGCGTCCAACCATTCATTCTAGTTAGGGGCTGATATTATGATCCAGATTTGATGGTTTATGTGCAATTCTCTTTTTTCACAATTGTTAGAACCCCTTTAAAAAATTTTTTTTTTTTAATGTTTGTTGGTTTGATATTTCCCTTGACACAAATTAGGGGTCAATACAGACCAAAGTTGAAAATTATTTTTGACTAAAGGGATATCCTATTAATATATTAATAGTGCCATTGCTCTGTGAGAATTTCTCTCTACAGGTATAATCCTGACTCAATGGGAATTTGTACTCAAATTATTTTATGTGTGTGATTTATGTGTTATGTTTTTGTCCTATACATTTTTAATATAAGATTTGGGGCTCTATTAATTATAAAGATTGCATCGAGTGCCGTAGCAATTCAATATTCCTCCAAAAAGCAGGTGTCTCCCCGAATGTTTTCACTGCTCTTTTCGGTGCAATGAAACTAGTGCGCCTGCGTGACCTAGAATTCACACAAGCGCACAAAAGCCCCGACGGCTGGCGGAACAAGTCGGACAGGGCGGAGGGATCCGAAAGAATCTCTCTTCTTGACCCGGGATACCTTCCCATGGGGGAAGGAGCAGGTTGCAGGAGCATTCGCTATGTGAACATGGCAAATGTCTGTGATATCAAATATTTGTGATATCTCCTGCATTACCTTTTTGATGAATGGCCCGAAAACTTAATTTCTACAAAAGCAGGTGAAAATGTTAATCTTCAACTGCTTTTGTAAAAATTAAGTGATAATGAATAACGCCCTAAAAGTTACATTTTAATTTTCTCATTTTTTTAACTAAAAGATACAAAAGAGTGCACCAAAAAGGGAACTTTCTTTATGCTAAACCGTTCTCTATAAAAATATTTTTTAAAATAATTCCACAGAATTATCAACACAAAAAATAACATAGAAGTGAAGAAAAAGGACATATACCAACGTGAATTCTTAAAATAAGTCGGTGAGTCTCCCCTGGTCTCTAACAACAAATATATTGTATATAAGTACAAGATTTGAAAAGTGTGGGTTATAACACACAGGAGAGGTACTGATCAATATACAAATGTACTGTCCGGTCCTAGCAAGGTGCAAGTGTAATGCACAATTTTTAAAAAATGTGTCTATGACACTATATTGTGACTAGGCTGTCCCTTAATCCCTTACTAAAATGTGATTAAAATTATTAACCAAATATGTTTAAAAAAGGAGATAACCCAAGGGTTCGATATTAAAATTTATAAGTGGCATTTTAAAAGCTTATAATTTTCTGTCCTGGAAAATGAGTTAATAGAAAAATATAAACTGTTTTCACTATAACAGACAGTAAATTGAAAAACATACGGTATATATAAATACATAATTTGTAAACAAACATCACAGCATCAATATAATAATATTTAGGCATAAAATTAGATAGTCCAAAAATAAAGTATAAATATAAAAAATCTCACTGGCAGTGTAAATTGGATGCATTTCACAGCACCTGGCAGCTTCCTCAAGCAGTAAAGAAGTGAAGATTCACTTTCCTTAGAACTCTCTCATGCCTCTCGGCATTTTCTACACACTGAATAGCATCTTCTTTGTTTGGCTGGCTTCTCCTCCCAGCTACTGTCCAATGAAAGTGTTGGGGCATCATTCTTTGACATCTTCAACCAGGGGTGGATTGGCCGCAGACTTTCCCCAGTGGGCTTGACCATGTTGGGGCCGTTGAAATCTTTTTTTTTTTCTATTTTATTTCCTTTTGAAAAAAAAGAAAAACACATGTCCCGGCCAGTGCTGATTGGGAGGTGGCCCTCAGCTTGTGTCCACTGAGCTGGAGAGAGGCCCCACCTCCAATCCTCACAGCTTAGCTTCTCGGTGGTGGTGGTGGATGCCTGAGACTGACGGCTGGGCTGGGAACAACAGTCTCTGCTCCTCCCACTCACAGACACTCCCAACCCCCACTTGGCTCCTGGACCTCAGATCCAGTCTCCCAGATCCCAGCAACAGCCGGAGATGAAGAGCTGCTGTGGCTGTGCACGGTGCTGTAGTGAGTGTGTGCGGGGGCCAGGCATGCTGGGCATGGAATATCAACAAACCCAGAGCAGTGCTCCCATCCCAGTGTCTCCCGCTTCTTCAGACCAGTGTCCCCCAAACTCCCACCATCTCACTGACCCCTCCCCCATCCCAGTGTCTCCCATCCTGACAGCCTAGTGTCTACCCCTTCTCTCCACAACCTGCCCACCGCCCCTTCTCACTGTCCCACTTCCTAGAACCCCCCCAGCCAGCCCAGTGCCCACCCCATTCAGCCCAGTGTCCCTCCTTCCCACCCCTAATCTCACTGCCCTCCCTTTCCATCCTGCCCAGTGCACCTCCATCTCACTGTCCCTTCATCTAGCTCAGTGTCCCTCTCATATTTCACTGTCTCCCCCCCCAATCCAGCCTAGTGTCCCCCCTCCCTGTGAACAATGCTGCCACCACTTAATCCACTCCCCCCCCATCATTAGGGCAGCACCCTCCTCTGACACCCCATGGTCCTCCCTATTAATCTGCTCTCTGCTCTGTACTCCCTCCTGTACCCTTTCTCTGGTCTCAGCTTCTAGTGGGAAGTGCTGGAGAGACAAACAGGGGTATGGTCCTGGAGACACACAGGTAGGACCACTGGTGGGATTAGAAGAAAAGGCTGGGGGACAGTAGTCTTCAGTAAAACACCAATTCTAGAAACCATATTATTAATACTCCCTATGCTGAAGGGGAAACCATCTCTTTTCCATTTGCAATTGATGACCCACTTTCCTCTGAATGGCTGTGTGTGTGATCTCTATTATATAAAACAGTATACTGACTGCATTACTGTCACATAAATGTTTAATATAATACAACACTGTACATGTATTTTACAGTACATGTGCATCTAACTTCATAATAAATGTTACATTGTTCCCTTTTTGTTGTCCCCATAAAGAGGAAGTTTTGTTTAGGAAGCTGGTCCTGGAGATACAGCCTCTAAATACATGGCTGTCCTACTACCATCAGCGGCTGCGGGTGTCTATATGCATCGTTTCTTTCTTATCATTGTAGAACTGAGGTGTGTATATGGGTATAAGGATTGTGGTGCCAGGTAATGTAGTTATCAGTGTCGTGCGGTGAGGTAAATGGCTGGGGAGGCACTGGCTAGTATCAGAACCAGATTTACAGATACATATATAAACCTGAGGGTTCATGTGGGCATTATACAAAGGTGCAGCAGTAGACAGTGCTGGAAATTTGGTGTGTTTTGATCAGGGATGTTCAGAAAAGGTAGACAGGGGAGGCAGTGCCTCACCTGCAATATACTTTTTACTCCAGAGTTTTGACTATAAAAATCATTAGAATAATACAAAGAACATATTTATAATATTTTATAGTCAAAAATTTGCAGTATACCTGTAAGTATGACAGGAAAGGCTCTGCCTCACCTGACTGCACATCACTGATATTTATGGACCTTCATGGGTTACAACCTGCCACAGAGGCCAGAGAGTGATGGTAAGTACTGTAGCTGTAATATCCTGACAAGAAAAGTGTTTCTGTGGAGCCACTGGGTATGTGCTACCAAATCTGTGGAGTTGAAAACAACCTATTTGATGTGGAATATCCAAATAATTATATTTTAATATAAAATTCTACATATCAGTGGCATATCCATGGGGGGCCGTGTCTATCCAGCCTCATCCTCATCTCTCCAGACTGACCCCCGTGTTTCTACATCCTGATTCCCCGTGTCTTTCCAACCTCATCCCGCTATCTCTCCAGCCTCTGTCCCCCGTATCTCTCAAGCCTCACCCCCTATGGTTCTCCAGTCTCTATCCTGCTTGTGTCTCTCCAGTCTCGCCCATGTCTCTCCATTCTCATCCCCATCGTGTCTCTCCAGCCTCATCTCCTCTGTCTTTCCAGCCTCATCCCCATCTCTGCAGACTTACCGCGTGTCTCTCCATCCTGATCCCTTGTGTTTTTCCAGCCTCATCCTGCCATCTGTCCAGCCTCTGCCCTCTGTGGATCTCTAGCCTCAACACCTATGTTTCTCCAGTGTCATCACTGCCCGTGTCTTGATTTTCCAGCACCATCATCATGCCATGTGATTAACCCCCCCATTATGTATGTATTGATTTTTTGTCGCAGTCGCTGCTGCCCCCACTTTATATCTGTATATTTAATTTGTCAGCTGAGCAGTCCCAACCCCACTGATCCTTGACCTGACTAAACACCACTGCATCCCACCACATCAGTATTGTTTTTTCTTTTTTACTAACTTGATTTAATTGATGTCCCCTTCACTGTGTGATCTGGTGTCTTTCTTTGCTGCCCCTCTACACGACGTGGGATTGAGATAGATGTCACTCATGACATCACTGTGTTTCATTCTGGCGGGGCCAAATCCCTGCAGCGCTGCCCACCCACCACATCTATTGATATGGGTGGCATGGCACACATTGTGGCAGCAAACCAGCAGCGGCTGGGCTTCCTCCAAATACAACTGACGGAATGCAGTTCTGCCCTGTTCGGACCATTTTAACCACTACGCATAGGTGTGGGCTGTGGGTTCTAGGGGATTTATTTATCAAGCAGTGAAAAACTTAGTGAAGCGGACCAGTGGAGAAGTTGCCAATGGCAACCAATCAGTTTTGAAGTAACATTTATCAACTAAAGTCTATAAAAAAAAATAATAGGTAGGAGCTGATTGCTTGCCATGGGCAACTTCTCCACTGGTCCGCTTCACTATGTTTTTCACTGCTTGATAAATAAACCCCTAGGTATCATAGATTCTCATAACCAGTGTTTTTTATTTGGTGGAACACAATGATACGCAGTACTGACACCTTTTTGTTTTTGGTATAATTTTTAATTCTTAGAACTCGATCCAGAAACAGGTGATATCAATTCAGAAATGAATGGACAAGTCTTCAGATGCTTATTCTAGAGTATGGAAGCTAATATAAATCTGGTATCAACTTGTAACGTTAGGTGAGTACCGGCACCATTTTTCATAGAAAAACAGCAGTGCTCATAAGGTAGGGATATAATATAAATGAAAAATTGTCAGAAGGGTACATGCTGATTGTGAAAAACAAGATGAAGAGCCAAAAGGCAGGACAGATAATACGGAAACATGGATGTGAAAAGAAGTCTGTGTGAGGAAAATATAACTCTCTTTCAATAAAAAAATGAGGTCTCTCTAATTGACCACAAGCTCTGCAGATATACAGCACTGTGTATGCAGGACAGCACGTAGACCTCTCACAGCTCCATTATAAACCTCATTAATTGTTCTCACCAAGATACATGTTTTCCTTCTCTTTCCAGCAAAACCACCAGACATTACATTGCAATTGTTCAATAGGCTTGATCAGAATGTACTATTTCTGCATACCAATGGCAATTTCATGACTAAATATTTCATGAAGTTCAAGATAGACCACAGGGTAAATTTACTAAAGGTTGATTTTAATCAATTTTAAATCGATGTTGTGTGTCTGTGGCTATCACACATTTACTAACACTTAAGAAACCAAATCAAAAATTGTCTGTTAGTAAATGTGTGATTTAGCCCCAGAAAGACAACGATTTAGATAAATTTAAAATCCATTAAAATCGACCTTTAGTAAATTTACCCCCATATGTAGGTTAAACATCAAAGCAGGTATAATGTACTGTAGTTTAATATTGTGAAAGTAGATATCTTATTTTAGACTTGTCAAACAAGTTTTTCACCTTTTCTCATTAAAGAAAGATATTTTTCCCTCTCCTCGGTGATGGCTAGATATTTTCAGGTCACATTACTTACTGTCACCTTTCTTGTTATCAAAGCAGTTCACACAGTAAGATACCAATTACATAAGCTGTATAGTCTGCCCTTTTATTATAAGGTTTGTTTGGATTTTAAGATGATGTCAGATCAAGGGGAAAGATTTTAATTAAGACGGCACATTTTAGCTTAATTGGAAGAATTAGTCCGGAAGCAATAAAGACAGTAAAAGCTATAAATGATGTCTGGCACTCAGTACAGAAAAAAGCTTAAACAAGACAACACACCTGTACTTAGACCCAGAAAATAAGTTAATATAATGGGTTTTAATTTCATATTTCCTGAAATGAGGCAATTACTTAAGAAGTATCTAAATTGTTGAAGCATATAGTTACAGGACTATAATTCACATACAGTTGTCCATGAAACAGAACAAATGTCAGGGTCCTGAATGTACTGTAACCAGAATTTATTTTTCAGGGTCCATAGGGATCCACAGGGATACCATGGGGATATTTTGATTGGAGACCAGGCACCAAACAGTTAAAGCTTCAGCTCCCAGGATGCCTCGGGTCCTCCTCCATATATGCCCCACCCTTAGCCATAGGACTTCAGTTGTTCGTTTGGTGTGGCAGGATCAAGACGCATCTTTGTAACAGGGGACTGCTCTGGCAGTCCTAAGCTTTTTTTTATGTTTTATTTTATGTTTTTGGGTTGGCAGTACTAAGCGTCTGAATTAAGACTCATATACTGCGACTCCATCTACCTCCGCCGGGCTGCAACACCAGTAACTGGGCTTGTGATTTCGGCGGGTCGCGGCTAAGCTTGCTAACCGTAATGCTAACCTGGACTGCAACCGGACGCACAGAGATGTCAGGTAAGGCAGGAGCAGAAGTGCAGATTAATCCAAGAACTGCTGCTATTCAGATTAATCCAATTCCATATTGCAAAACTGAGATGCTTTGGGAAACACATTATTGTATCTGTATAATTGGCATATGAAATAGGTCTATTCTCTTCAGCTATCTAGAGAAGGTACTGTAGTAGATATAAGTGATAAGGGATGGCTATTGATCATCAATGGTCAATGATTTTGCTAACAATGGTGGATGTCCGATGTCTCACTGACATCAAAGTCAGAGATGCAACAATGTTCTTTTTTTTTCACCCAGTGCATAGCCCTCATGTCACAACACTTAACCCTTGCCCCCTTCCCTGTTTGGCCGGTTGCATTTACTTGACCCACAGTAGTGATGCCACTCTATGGTTCAAACCATCAATGGTGTTCTGTTGATGTTCTCCTGCCATTGATATACAGCTGGTGAATGGTGAACCATTCGATAGCCATACCTAATAGGTGATAGTATATACACTATCCTGTTGTTATATAACCAGTGCGGGCATTACTTTTTAGTTTTTATGCTGGCCACACTTGGTTTGCTTTGGCTGCTTGGACTGAGAGATGTGGCAGCATCAGAGTCCAATATGGGCAGAAAAATAGTGAATGAAAATGAGCACACAAACAATAGTGATCATGGTCATAATATTGCCTTATGTTCCATAGCAAGTGGCAAGCATTAGTGACTCAGTAACTTCAGCATTTGGAAACGGTCTCTTATAAAGAATAATATATCTGTCCTTGATTGATAAATATATTTAGATAAGTGGCCATGTGCATACAAATTCACTGAATTCATCATAGTTTTATCTAATTTACTATTGTAGTTGAATAAAAGGGGGTTCTACGATAAGGCGACTTCCCTATTGTATCAGTATTTTTTTTATATGTACATGTTGCTATAGTAACATACATATTTGTTGCTTTGGCTGCTTGGACTGAGAGATGTGGCAGCATCAGAGTCCAATATGGGCAGAAAAATAGTGAATGAAAATGAGCACTCAAACAATAGTGATCATGGTCATAATATTGCCTTATGTTCCATAGCAAGTGGCAAGCATTAGTGACTCAGTCACTTCAGCATTTGGAAACGGTCTCTTATAAAGAATAATATATCTGTCCTTGATTGATAAATATATTTAGATAAGTGGCCATGTGCATACAAATTCACTGAATTCATCATAGTTTTATCTAATTTACTATTGTAGTTGAATAAAAGGGGGTTCTACAATAAGGCGACTTCCCTATTGTATCAGTATTTGTTTTATATGTACATGTTGCTATAGTAACATACATATTTTTACCACCTTTGTTCCTGTTGAAGTCTATTTATTAGGGATGTGCAGGCTCGGATAGGTTCGAGTTTGCACGTGGAGTTCGGATTTTTCCCTCCAAAAAAACGGAACTCAGAACGAGGCAAAACGTCATCTTACATGGACGAACATCATCATTCCTGGTCTTTTGTCCAGGAATGATGATGTTCGTCCATGTAAGATGACGTTTTGCCTCGTTCTGAGTTCCGTTTTTTTGGAGGGAAAAATCCGAACTCCACGTGCAAACTCGAACCTATCCGAGCCTGCACATCCCTACTATTTATATATGACTTCATTTTAATATATTGTGGGCAATAAGAAAAGATTTATACAGGATACTGGATTAGGCATTCGGGGGGCACTTAATACAGTGGCCCTTCCCATTGTCAGCACAGCCCCCTGACTGTGCTCGCTGTATGTGTTTCTTCTCCCTCCATACTTACATGATGCAGAAGCACAGGTCCGAGCTGCACTTCTGCAGTGGGGCAGACTCTTGGGCCGCATGGGGACCAATTCTGCTTGTCTCCAGCCTCCGCCACCAGCAGCAGCTCTCACTCAGTGTCCGTGCCAGTGGCTCCTGATTGGCTCAGAACAGAGCTGTGGAGAGTAGCTGATTAGGCAGAGGCTAAAGATAAGCAGAATCGTCACCAGATAGCAGTGCCAGAGCTGGGTTGGAGCAGCTCCGGCTGGGGGCACAGAGAGAGTGGGGCCAGGAGTACTCGACCCCATTTCCCCACCCCACCCTCCTTAATCCGGCTTTGGATGTATAGGGGGCAGTAATGGCTTGTGCCTTGGCTTGCCGAGGGGCCTGTAATTCTGTGCACTCGCGTAATCTTGATCCCATGCATGCACACAAGTTAACAAACTGACCGGCTTCTAGGTACTATATAGGCTGTAGCCTCTTGAAGCCGGGAAGGGCTGCTGTGATAGCAAGGGAGTGGCTCCCCATGGCAAGCGCTCTCTGCTATTGTAATCTAGACTGCCAGTGCCAGAGGGAGAAGACACCCCCCCTTCCCCTGGGGGGGCCTGTCTATCAAGTGTTTAGCAGGGAGTGCTTTCAACGGGAAGTCACTAACACTGCTAGGGAATCCCTGCAGGTGGCAGATTGTACAAAAGGGGTTGCAGTACTTTGGTAAATCTGATGCTGATAGGGTGTATTTATCAATATTTCTTCTTCAGGTTCCAAGTATGTGAATTGTGCTAGCTGCTGTTTGATACTGCCTTTTATTTCTGATTTGGAAGAGGAACCATGTGTAACATTTTCTGATGATGTGTCAGATATAACTATCATTGTTTTTCTCCTCATCCCTCTGTACAGGGTGTATGGGGTTTTCACAAATACTGGTACTTGTGAAGACTGTCACTTTGCATTGCATTTATAGCTTGTAACTTATACCTTTTATACATTTATATGTCAAAAGTTAAGGATAATCAGGAAGTTAAAGCTCCTGTGCTGGTGTCATGTGAATTCTATTCAGCAGGCCTGTCGGCACAGGATATCATACAGGATGATTTGTGTGCTCCCTGTTATAGGAGACAGCTACCTCACCAATCCAGTACACCAGCTCCTGTACAAGAGCCATCCTGGGCGTCCTCTTGGTCTCAGATTATGTCGCATTTAGTGGACCATGCAGCAGCTCTGGTACTGCCTCCAACTATGGGGTTACCGCAGCGGTTACATCCTGCTATGTATATTCCCCCCATGCATCCTTTCTGGATAGATGCCTATGCTCACTCAATTCAGAGTATGGTTCAACCGTCTACTGCTGCTCAGCAAGTGGTGCAAACGAATAGACCAGTTACTGTTAAGCATAAGTATAAGAGAGTATCCCATCAGACACAGCTGGGGATTCTGACACATCATCAGATAATGATACACATGGTTCCTCTTCCGAGTCTCTCTCAGCTGGGGAAAACCACCAATCCTCTGTGGATGTCCCCTCCCTGGTGAGAGCGGTTAGATCCACCCTTAGTATAGAGGAAGAAGAGGTATTGCCTAAATCAAAAACTCCAGTCTTTAGGCATCAGAAAGTGGTAAAGGATTACTTTCCTCAGTCTGAGCAGCTTACTGACCTCATGGCTGAAGCTACAAGGAAGTTAACATCTATGTACCTGTTTTCACCGGGTGAAGTGGGAAGTCCCTCCAGCTGCAGATGCTCATGTGACACGATTGATCAGGAGCTCTACATTACCTATTTCAGCTGCATCCTCACTCAAGGATGTTACAGATAGAAAACTTGAAACATGTTTGAAATCAGTTTTTTCATTGTCTGGAGCTATTACCCGGCCGGCTATGGCCGTAGCCTGGGTAGCCAAGGCGATGGAGGAATGGGCAACAGCTCTGGGAGACAGTATGCCACAGGCTATCAGAGAACAACTGTACTATCTCTCCCAAGTGCAAGAAGCGGCTGCTTATGTAGGAGAAGTGGTTATTGAGTATCAGCAACTTCGATTGTGGCTCGTAGAACCCTTTGGTTAAGGTCCTGGAAGGCAGATATGGGGTCTAAGAGAGCCCTTCAATCTCTGCCTTTTGCTGGAAAAATTTTGTTTGGTCAGCGCAGTGACAGGTCATCACACCTTTCAGGGAAGATGGACAGCTCAGGAAGGTCACCTGCCCATAAACATTTTGGAGCTTCATGCAGGAAGGGCAAATGGACAGTCTATTTCCAGACAAGATAATTCCCGCAGGAAGGCCAGAATGCAGACCAAGAAATCATGGTTGGCCAGACGATAAGCCATCTGCATGATGGGCGGGCCTCGCCCTGGGGGCACTCGGTGGGAAGCCGACTTCTCCAGTTTTCCTGCGCCTGGCATCAGACAACAACGGATGCTTGGGTTCAAGAAGTGCCCTCACATTTCAGAGGCATCCCCCTCAGAAGTTTTTTTTTGTACAACTCCTCCATCAGACTCACTCAAAGCCCTGGCCCTTCAAGAGGCTATTTGTGCCTTGCTGGTTTCTGGGGTAATAATACCTGTTCCGCTGGCCCAACAGGTAAGGGATCATTATTCAAATTTAAGCCAAATAAGTCTCATCACCCTATTCTGAATCTGAAATCTCTCAACAGGTTTATCCATGTACAACAAATGGTACATCAGGGGGTGCTACTGGATTCTCCGGCTCAAAGGGTCTTTTTACCAGGAGACAAGATTTCTGCTCTGCAAAAGCGGTGCACAAATTGCTCCACAATCGCAGAGTATCAGTTCACTCAGCAATGCGAGTCCTGGGGTCCATGGTATATACCTTTGAAATGGTGGCATATACCCAGTTCCATTCCAGGCCCCTGCAGCGATGGATTCTGTCTCAGTTAGACCGTCAGTCTCAAATGATCCTTATCTCACCAGAGGTTCGGCTCTCCCTCTCTTCGAGGATGGGGTGCGGTGACAGTTCATCACACCTTTGGGAAGATGGACAGCTCAGGAATGTCACCTACCCATAAACATTTTGGAGCTTTGCGCAGTGCACAAGGCACTCATTCTGGCACAGGACCTCCTTCAGGGCAGGCTGGTCCAGATTCAGTCCAACAACGTGACCACAGTGGGATACATCAACCATCAGGGAGACACACAAAGTCCGGCAGCCATGAGGGAAATGGCGAACATTCTGGTTTGGGCAAAACGCCAACTTCCAGCAATCTTGGCAATATTTATCCCAGGAGTCCTCAACTGGGGAGCGGACTTCCTAAGTTGTCAGGACATACACACCAGAGAATGGGCTCTCCATCCGTACATCTTTCAGCTCTTGGTGGACAAGTGGGGACTACCAGATGTAGACCTCATGCCATCATGTCACAACCACAAGGTCCCCAGGTATGGGTCCAGGACAAGAGACCCCTCAGCCACCTACAGTACGTGGATGCTGTGGCGGTGAGGTGAGTTTTCAGGTTGCCATACCGGTTTCCTCCAATATCCCTTCTACCAAGGGTCCTCAAAAAATTAAAGCAAGAAAGCGGCAGGGTGATACTAATAGCCCTGTCTTGGCCCAGGTGACATTGGTTCACTGATCTGACATGTCTATCCATAGACAATTCACTTCAACTTCCTCTATGACTGGATTTGTTATGGCAGGGTCCCTGCCTACATCCGGACCTACCTTGTCTGGCTTTGACTGAATGGCTCTTGAGTTTTCCATCTTAAAAGTCAAGGGTTTTTCTACTTCTGTGATTCAGATTATGCTCAGGGCAAGAAAGCCTTCCTCTGTCTGCATCTATTACAGGATTTGGCATTTCTCTTTTTCAGTGGTGTTCCCACAGAAAGTATGACCCTGAGATTTACAGGGTCTCCTGAGTTCTTGCTTTTCTCCAGGCTGGACTAGACTTAGGTCTTCATCTGGCTACCTAGAGAGTTCAGGTTTCTGCATTGTCAGTTTGGTTCCAGAGCAGAATTGCTCCTCTGCCGGATGCTAAGACATTTTTGCAGGGTGTTCTCCATCCAACCTCAGTTTGTCCCTCCGGTGGCACCGTGAAATTTATCCTTGGTTCTCAGGATGCTGCAGGCTCCTCCCTTTGAGCCCTTGGACACAGTGGACCTCAATGGTTGACAGCGAAGACACTTTTTCTCCTCACTATCTCTTCAGCTCACAGAGTTTCTGATTTGGCAGCGCTTTCATGTTGCTCCCCATATTTGACTTTTCATCAGAATAGAGCTGTCCTTCGTACATGGGCGGGTTACCTGCCGAAGGTGGTATCCCATTTTCATATGAATGTAGTCCCGGCCTTTCAGTCTTCAGACCTTTTTACAGATGAAGCTTCCTTGGAAGTGGTTCGAGTCCTTCGTATCTACATGGATCGTACCAACTCCATCAGGAAATCAGATGTGTTTTTTGTGTTATATGGTTTTCACAAGCGAGGCTGGCCAGCTAACAAGCAGACTCTGGCTCGCTGGCTGCGTATGACACTTTCTCAGGTTTATACACCGTCTGATCTCCCTGTCCCTAACACGGTGACAGCACATTTGACTCGGTCTGTGGGACCATCGTGGGCGTTTACACATGGCGCCTCTGTGAAACAGTTGTGCAAGGCAGCCACCTGGTCTTCTGCACACACTTTTATCAACTTTTATGCATTTGATACTTTTGCCTCCCAGGATGCTTCCTTTGGGCGGAAGATTCTCCTCTCTGCTCAGGAGCGTCCCCATCCTTAAGGGAACTGCTTTAGGATATTCCCAAGGTAGTTCTTGTGGACCCTATGGAACCTGAAGAAGAAAATCAGAGTTATGGTAGACTTACCTTTTGTTAACTCTTTTTCTTCGAGGTCCACAGGGCACCCATCCTGACGCACCTGGCCTCAGTTGGATATGTTCATTCTTGTCACTGATTCCCTCATCTTTGTTGAGTGTTTCTAGTGTCATTTGTACTTCCTTCTCCACTTTCCTTCTCCTGCCATTTAGGCTTGTTTACAAACTGACTACCATAACTCTTATTTTTCACGCAAAGAAATGTGCTCTGATAGAAGGGCCGAATTGCAATTCATATGCATGTAGGAAATCAAACCCCAAGTCTGTATGTGGCTGCCCCTGGACAGGCAAGGGTTACAATACTTTGTGAGGTATTGGTAGGTGAAGTTTTGGGGGAGATCAGCCTATAGATGTGGTTAAGGGGACGGGTTCTCTGGGCCATTTTATGTTTTTAGTGTAGTGGACATTTTTGTTTCAACATCCGTCTGTGTAATTTCCCACCCACCCTCCCCTGGGTTGTGTGTCAGTTGGTATTGACTTTATCCGTGGTGGGAAAAAGTGGTAATAGTCATTTTCTGTCTTTAGATCCTGAGATGCTCTCCCCATCAATACATGGGTTAGGTTGATTCTAACTTTACTGGGGTCAGTTGCGCCACTGGTCCAGGTGGGCCTTTTTATTGTGTCATTGGTGTGGGAGGTGGATACCTTGAGGAGTGGTGTTGGGTTGGCAGTTGGCCTTCCATCTGGGCCTATGTGGAGTTGGTGCAGACGGTGATCTTGCTTACTGGGGCTGTTGTTTCTTCGCCACCATACTTTAACTATCCTTTTCACCCTCTTGCCCAATTATTTAGTTAGTTAATTATTTAATTATTTATTCTAAAATAAAGCTGACCTTTCTTGTCCCCATATTTATGGCTCTGTTTCAATATTTGAAACAGACCAGAGTGTGCTAAAAAGCACCAAAGCAGAGAGCGACACCCCAGGAAGGAAAGATCAACTGCACAGGTTGTAACAGGTGCAGGGTGCTAGAATGAACACTACAATCATACTTACCACTTTTTAGCTCTCTCCTTCTGGGAGGGAGCTGTCGGACTTTCACAGCGGGGAGCATGTTGCGACAAAAGGGGTGGGGCATGGGATGTGCCCACATGATCGTGGCCCCACCCCTTTTTCACAATGCCACAATTAACGGCAATGTGAAGCAGGGGGCAGGGCCACGATGACACGATTCAGCGCGAATCGTGTCATGGGTCCCCCTGCTGCCGGGGTTTATCGTGGAACCGCAGAGGGGTGCCGAGGGGATCACCTGATTTTCGAGAGGCTCCCGGACAAATCGCGAGTGTAAGTATGCATTAGATACGTATACTAGAAGGAGTACCTTCTCATGAAATTACATCATTTTGTGTGCAATGGGCCTGATTCAGAAATGGACGTTAATGTGATCACAGCTGCGATTTCACACGGAACGCAGCTGCGAAAATATGCTAATAGTTCCAAAGCTTACCCAAGCATAGAGGCGCCCACTGCTGCCATCTCATGTGCGTCTGACGTTGTGTACCAGCGTAAATATCAGTAACATTGATGCACATCCAGGGCCGAATTAAGGTCTGTGGGGGCCCCTGGGCAACAAAGGTGGTGGGGCCCCTATCAATAAAACATTGCTGCTACTGTTGGCACCTAGCATCAGGCTGCAACTCTCTCACTCCCTGGGGCTGACCCTGGGGACAGTGACACTTGCGGGACCGTGTTACCTGGTAAGTAAATGCTGCTATTGTAATCAACATTCTACACACACAGACGAACGCACGCACATACAGACACTCACACACCTGCTTACCTCTTCTGGACGGGTTTCAGAAGCAGCAGTCGGACCAGCGCTACTCGCGAGTCTTTTTACAAGGGGGCGGAGCCCAATCACAGGCCGCGGCAGGCGGCTCCAATAAAAAATAAATTTAAAACTGTTCATCTGGGTGTGCCCACGGGCTGGGGACAGTGTGTGGGGGCCCCCTATGTGTGGGGGCCCCTGGACGACAGCCCCTGTCACACTGCCTTTAATCTGGCCCTGCGCACATCGACCAGCCATGTAAGCCCTTGTGGCTGGTCTGACCTGTCTCAGATACAGCGGCTCTCATACTGCTTATGAGATCACAATAGCTAATTTATGCACACACATGTAATGGCGTTAAAACGGTAAGAAATACCTGTGTTTTTCTAACACCCCCCTGTTACCTACCCCAATGCTGACTACCTGTAACTCACTTTGCAAATGGGTTCTCTGTGTGTTTGGAATCACTACGCAGTAAGCTTTGATGCACAATAGCAAAATAACGCTTGTTCTACGTAAAAATTGCCATTGCGTCCATCTCTGAATCAGGCCCAATGTTGAATATTGGTTTAGGGTGCAGCAAATCTTAGTGGCTGTGTTTAGCAATGGCATTTGAGACCCATTCTTGCTTTGCTGTGGCGCTCAGATATTTCTATTATGATTCTGAATAACAGAAATATTTATAGTAACATTTTCTACATTTCACTTTCCAAAAATCAAATAATGGACAACTTTTATAGTTTGTGAAAATTGTCTAATTTTAACTCATGTAAAAAGCTCCTGTAGTGTTTACATGACAACCTGTGCTGTATATCCTCACTTGCTCCCATTCATCAGACAACACAAAACTGTTTGTTATGCAGGCCTTCATCCAGGTCTGTGGCTAAATCAATGCACAGAATGCATGATCACATGAGATAATGAGGTGAGAACAGGGAATTAAAACTGAAACGACAGCAGAAAGCAAACCTGAAATCAATGTCGGGGCCGAAACTAGGATTTTTGTCACCCAGGGTAAGACTAAATTTGGCGCCCCCCCGCCCACTATAAGATGGCCTTTTCTGACATAAATTTTATATCCATACAGATAGATATGGAGATATATAGATATGGAAATATATAGATATATCTAGAAAGCTATGTCCCCTGTCCAAACAAGTATGTATGTATGTGTGTGTGTGTATGTATATATATATATTAGGGGTGAGCGGGTTCGGATTTCTGAAATCCGAACCCCCCCGAGCCCCCCCGATCCGAGTCTGATCCGAGTCAGGCTCGACTTTTCCCGCCGGATCAAAATCGAGGCAAAACGTCATCATCCCGCCTTCCGAGTCTCGCGGGTTTTGGATCCTATATAAGGTACCCGCGTCGGCGCCATTTTCTCACTCGGCTGTGGACAGTGAAGAGGGAGGGTGGGAGTTAGGGCTGTGTAGTGTAGTGTAGTGTAGTGCTGCTGTTGTCCACTACTTCAAAGTCCATAGGGGCTGGCTGTGTTGTGCTGTGCTGCTGTTGTTAATAGGGGCTATGTCCACTACTTCAAAGTCCATAGGGGCTGGCTGGACTGTGTTGTGCAGTCAGTTCTCCATAGGGGCTGTGTCCACTCCAAAGTCCTGTGCAGTGTCCCAGTCCTAAAGGAGTGCTGTAGTGTTGTCCAGGGGGTGCTCTGTCCATCAGGGGTGCTCCCCCCAAGTGCTAAAAAAATAATATATTTTCTGTGTTTGTGAATTGTGTGCGCAGTAGCCGCACGTGCATCAACAAAGTAGTGCCAAGCGTGCGCCTGTGTCATAAGTAAAGGGCCGGCTGGCTTGACCGTTAAGGGTGCTGTAACCCCCGAAAGTACACTCCAGTCCAAACCAAAAAAAAAATTATTTTCTGTGTTTGTGAATTGTGTGCGCAGTAGCCGCACGTGCATCAACAAAGTAGTGCCAAGCGTGCGCCTGTGTCATAAGTAAAGGGCCGGCTGGCTTGACCGTTAAGGGTGCTGTAACCCCCGAAAGTACACTCCAGTCCAAACCAAAAAAAAAATTATTTTCTGTGTTTGTGAATTGTGTGCGCAGTAGCCGCACGTGCATCAACAAAGTAGTGCCAAGCGTGCGCCTGTGTCATAAGTAAAGGGCCGGCTGGCTTGACCGTTAAGGGTGCTGTAACCCCCGAAAGTACACTCCAGTCCAAACCAAAAAAAAAATTATTTTCTGTGTTTGTGAATTGTGTGCGCAGTAGCCGCACGTGCATCAACAAAGTAGTGCCAAGCGTGCGCCTGTGTCATAAGTAAAGGGCCGGCTGGCTTGACCGTTAAGGGTGCTGTAACCCCCGAAAGTGCACTCCAGTCCAAACCAAAAAAAATATTATTTTCTGTGTTTGTGAATTGTGTGCGCAGTAGCCGCATGTGCATCAACAAAGTAGTGCCAAGCGTGCGCCTGTGTCATAAGTAAAGGGCCGGCTGGCTTGACCGTTAAAGGGTGCTGTAACCCCCAAAGTACACTCCAGTCCAAACCAAAAAAATAATTATTTTCTGTGTTTGTGAATTGTGTGCGCAGTAGCCGCACGTGCATCAACAAAGTAGTGCCAAGCGTGCGCCTGTGTCATAAGTAAAGGGCCGGCTGGCTTGACCGTTAAGGGTGCTGTAACCCCCAAAAGTACACTCCAGTCCAAACCAAAAAAAAAATTATTTTCTGTGTTTGTGAATTGTGTGCGCAGTAGCCGCACGTGCATCAACAAAGTAGTGCCAAGCGTGCGCCTGTGTCATAAGTAAAGGGCCGGCTGGCTTGACCGTTAAGGGTGCTGTAACCCCCGAAAGTACACTCCAGTCCAAACCAAAAAAAAAATTATTTTCTGTGTTTGTGAATTGTGTGCGCAGTAGCCGCACGTGCATCAACAAAGTAGTGCCAAGCGTGCGCCTGTGTCATAAGTAAAGGGCCGGCTGGCTTGACCGTTAAGGGTGCTGTAACCCCCGAAAGTACACTCCAGTCCAAACCAAAAAAAAAATTATTTTCTGTGTTTGTGAATTGTGTGCGCAGTAGCCGCACGTGCATCAACAAAGTAGTGCCAAGCGTGCGCCTGTGTCATAAGTAAAGGGCCGGCTGGCTTGACCGTTAAGGGTGCTGTAACCCCCGAAAGTACACTCCAGTCCAAACCAAAAAAAAAATTATTTTCTGTGTTTGTGAATTGTGTGCGCAGTAGCCGCACGTGCATCAACAAAGTAGTGCCAAGCGTGCGCCTGTGTCATAAGTAAAGGGCCGGCTGGCTTGACCGTTAAGGGTGCTGTAACCCCCGAAAGTGCACTCCAGTCCAAACCAAAAAAAATATTATTTTCTGTGTTTGTGAATTGTGTGCGCAGTAGCCGCACGTGCATCAACAAAGTAGTGCCAAGCGTGCGCCTGTGTCATAAGTAAAGGGCCGGCTGGCTTGACCGTTAAAGGGTGCTGTAACCCCCAAAGTACACTCCAGTCCAAACCAAAAAAATAATTATTTTCTGTGTTTGTGAATTGTGTGCGCAGTAGCCGCACGTGCATCAACAAAGTAGTGCCAAGCGTGCGCCTGTGTCATAAGTAAAGGGCCGGCTGGCTTGACCGTTAAGGGTGCTGTAACCCCCAAAAGTACACTCCAGTCCAAACCAAAAAAAAAATTATTTTCTGTGTTTGTGAATTGTGTGCGCAGTAGCCGCACGTGCATCAACAAAGTAGTGCCAAGCGTGCGCCTGTGTCATAAGTAAAGGGCCGGCTGGCTTGACCGTTAAGGGTGCTGTAACCCCCGAAAGTACACTCCAGTCCAAACCAAAAAAAAAATTATTTTCTGTGTTTGTGAATTGTGTGCGCAGTAGCCGCACGTGCATCAACAAAGTAGTGCCAAGCGTGCGCCTGTGTCATAAGTAAAGGGCCGGCTGGCTTGACCGTTAAGGGTGCTGTAACCCCCGAAAGTACACTCCAGTCCAAACCAAAAAAAAAATTATTTTCTGTGTTTGTGAATTGTGTGCGCAGTAGCCGCACGTGCATCAACAAAGTAGTGCCAAGCGTGCGCCTGTGTCATAAGTAAAGGGCCGGCTGGCTTGACCGTTAAAGGGTGCTGTAACCCCCAAAGTACACTCCAGTCCAAACCAAAAAAAAAATTATTTTCTGTGTTTGTGAATTGTGTGCGCAGTAGCCGCACTTGCATCAACAAAGTAGTGCCAAGCGTGCGCCTGTGTCATAAGTAAAGGGCCGGCTGGCTTGACCGTTAAGGGTGCTGTAACCCCCAAAAGTACACTCCAGTCCAAACCAAAAAAAAATTATTTTCTGTGTTTGTGAATTGTGTGCGCAGTAGCCGCACGTGCATCAACAAAGTAGTGCCAAGCGTGCGCCTGTGTCATAAGTAAAGGGCCAACTGGCTTGACCGTTAAGGGTGCTGTAACCCCCGAAAGTACACTCCAGTCCAAACCAAAAAAAAAATTATTTTCTGTGTTTGTGAATTGTGTGCGCAGTAGCCGCACGTGCATCAACAAAGTAGTGCCAAGCGTGCGCCTGTGTCATAAGTAAAGGGCCGGCTGGCTTGACCGTTAAGGGTGCTGTAACCCCCGAAAGTACACTCCAGTCCAAACCAAAAAAAAAATTATTTTCTGTGTTTGTGAATTGTGTGCGCAGTAGCCGCACGTGCATCAACAAAGTAGTGCCAAGCGTGCGCCTGTGTCATAAGTAAAGGGCCGGCTGGCTTGACCGTTAAAGGGTGCTGTAACCCCCAAAGTACACTCCAGTCCAAACCAAAAAAAAAATTATTTTCTGTGTTTGTGAATTGTGTGCGCAGTAGCCGCACGTGCATCAACAAAGTAGTGCCAAGCGTGCGCCTGTGTCATAAGTAAAGGGCCGGCTGGCTTGACCGTTAAGGGTGCTGTAACCCCCAAAAGTACACTCCAGTCCAAACCAAAAAAAAAATAATTTTCTGTGTTTGTGAATTGTGTGCGCAGTAGCCGCACGTGCATCAACAAAGTAGTGCCAAGCGTGCGCCTGTGTCATAAGTAAAGGGCCGGCTGGCTTGACCGTTAAGGGTGCTGTAACCCCCGAAAGTACACTCCAGTCCAAACCAAAAAAAAAATTATTTTCTGTGTTTGTGAATTGTGTGCGCAGTAGCCGCACGTGCATCAACAAAATAGTGCCAAGCGTGCGCCTGTGTCATAAGTAAAGGGCCGGCTGGCTTGACCGTTAAAGGGTGCTGTAACCCCCAAAGTACACTCCAGTCCAAACCAAAAAAATAATTATTTTCTGTGTTTGTGAATTGTGTGCGCAGTAGCCACACGTGCATCAACAAAGTAGTGCCAAGCGTGCGCCTGTGTCATAAGTAAAGGGCCAGCTGGCTTGACCGTTAAAGGGTGCTGTAACCCCCGAAAGTACACTCCAGTCCAAACCAAAAAAAAATTATTTTCTGTGTTTGTGAATTGTGTGCGCAGTAGCCGCACGTGCATCAACAAAGTAGTGCCAAGCGTGCGCCTGTGTCATAAGTAAAGGGCCGGCTGGCTTGACCGTTAAGGGTGCTGTAACCCCCGAGAGTACACTCCAGTCCAAACCAAAAAAAAAATTATTTTCTATGTTTGTGAATTGTGTGCGCAGTAGCCGCACGTGCATCAACAAAGTAGTGCCAAGCGTGCGCCTGTGTCATAAGTAAAGGGCCGGCTGGCTTGACCGTTAAGGGTGCTGTAACCCCTGAAAGTACACTCCAGTCCAAACAAAAAAAAAATTATTTTCTGTGTTTGTGAATTGTGTGCGCAGTAGCCGCACGTGCATCAACAAAGTAGTGCCAAGCGTGCGCCTGTGTCATAAGTAAAGGGCCGGCTGGCTTGACCGTTAAAGGGTGCTGTAACCCCCAAAGTACACTCCAGTCCAAACCAAAAAAAAAATTATTTTCTGTGTTTAGCCGCACGTATATATCAAATCGATATAACATAAATGGAGGACCAAACTTTCTCTGATAAAAATAAAATAGAGAAAGATCAAGAACCACTTCCTCCTAGTGCTGAAGCTGCTGCCACTAGTCATGACATAGACGATAACATGCCATCAATGTCGTCTGCCAAGGCCGATGCCCAATGCCATAGTAGAGGGCACATACAATCCCAAATGGCAAAGTTCAGGAAAATGACCTTGAAAAAGACATTTAAATCAGCTGAAGAGAAACGTAAACTTGCCAATATGCCATTTACGACACGGAGTGGCAAGGAACGGCTAAGGTCGATCCCTAGTATGTTCATGACTAGTGGTTCAGCTTCACATGACGATGGAAGCCCTCCTCCCACTAAAAAAATCAAAAGAGTTAAGCTGGCAAAAGCACAGCGAAGAACTGTGCTTTCTAAGAAGATATCACAAATCCCCAAGGAGAGTCCAAGTGTGGTGGTGGTTGCGATGCCTGACCTTCCCAGCACTGGACGGGAAGAGGTGGCTCTTTCCACCATTTGCACGCCCCCTGCAAGTGCTGAAAGGAGCACCCACAGTCCACTTGCTGATATGCAAATTGAAGATGTCACTGTTGAAGTACAACAGGATGAGGATACTGGTGTAGCTGGTGCTGAGGAGGAAGTTGGCGAGGAGGATTCTGATGGTGATGTGGTTTGTTTAAATCAGGCTCCGGGGGACACAGTTGTTGTCCGTGGGATGAAAAAGCCCATCACGGTCATGCCTGGGCAGAAGACCAAACATTCCACCTCTTTGGTCTGGCAATATTTCTATCCAAATCCGGACAACAACTGTCTTGCCATATGTACCATATGTAAAGGTGAAATAAGTAGGGGTAGGGACGTCAACCACCTAGGAACATCCTCCCTTATACGGCACCTGCAGCGCGTTCATAAAAAGTTACTGTCAAGTTCAGAAACTTTGGCTAAGACCGTAAGCAGTCCAGGGACACCTAAATCCTGTTGTCCTGTTGTATCCAAGCGCCTGCAAACCACACCGTCAACTCCCTCCTCGTCAATTTCCTCCTTAGTCAGGATCGGAAGTAGTCCTGCAGGCCATGTCACTGGCATGACTGACTCTCCTATCCGGGATTCCTCTGGAGGATCCTGCATTGCTACGCCTACTGCTGCCGCTGCTGCTGTTGCTGCTGCTGGGAGTCGTTCATCATCCCAGAGAGGAAGTAGGAACACCACTACTTTTACTAAACAATTGACCCTCCAACAGTCCTTAGCGAGGAGGATGAAGTACGACAGCAGTCATCCTGAAGCAAAACGTATAACTGAGGCCTTGACTGCTATGTTGGTGTTAGACGTGCGTCCGGTATCCGCCATTAGTGCAGTGGGATTTAGACAATTGATGGAGGTAGTGTGTCCCCGGTTCCAAATCCCGTCTAGATTCCACTTCACTAGGCAGGCGATACCGAGACTGTACAGAAACGTCAGAAAAAGTGTCCTCAGTGTCCTGAAAAATGCCGTTGTACACAATGTCCACTTAACCACGGACATGTGGACAAGTGGAACAGGGCAGACTAAGGACTATATGACTGTGACAGCCCACTGTGTAGATGTATCACCTTACGCAGCAACAGCAGCAGCGTCACCAGTAGCAGCATCTCAGAAACGCCAGCTCGTTACAAGGCAGGCTACGCTGTGTATCACCGGTTTCAGTAAGAGGCACACCGCCGACAACCTCTTAGAGAAACTGAGGGAAATCATCGCCCAGTGGCTTACCCCACTTAGACTCTCCTGGGGATTTGTGATATCTGACAACGCCACCAATATTGTGCGGGCATTACATCTGGGCAAATTCCAGCACGTCCCATGTTTTGCTCACACAATAAACTTGGTGGTGCAGAATTTTCTGAAAAGCGACAGGGGCGTGCAGGAGACGCTTTGGGTGGCCCGAAAAATTTCTGGCCACTTTCGCCATTCAGCGACTGCGTGCCGAAGACTGGAGCGCCAGCAAACACTCTTGAACCTGCCCCGCCATCACCTGAAGCAAGAGGTTGTGACGCGGTGGAACTCAACCCTCTATATGCTTCAGAGGATGGAGGAGCAGCAAAAGGCCATACAAGCCTATACATCCACCTATGACATAGGCAAAGGAGGGGGTATGCACCTGACTCAAGCGCAGTGGAGAATGATTTCCGTGTTGTGCAAGGTTCTCCAGCCCTTCGAACTTGCCACACGTGAAGTCAGTTCAGACACAGCCAGCTTGAGTCAGGTCATTCCCCTCATCAGGCTTTTGCAGAAGCAGCTGGAGAAAGTGAAGGAGGAGCTAAGACGGAGCGATTCCGCTCGGCATGTGGGACTTGTGGATGAAGCCCTTCATTCGCTTTGCCAGGATTCCAGGGTGGTCAATCTGTTGAAATCAGACCACTACATTTTGGCCACTGTGCTTGATCCTAGGTTTAAAGCCTATGTGGTGTCTCTCTTTCCGGCCGACACAAGCCTGCAGAGGTGCAAAGACCTGCTGGTGAACACACTGTCAGCTGAAGCGGAACGTGACACGTCAACGGCTCCTTCTTCATTTTCTCCCGCAACTGGGGCTGCCAGGAAAAAACTTAGGTATCCTAAGCAACCCGCTGGCGGTGATGCAGGGCAGGCAGGACCAAGTTTGGACATCTGGTCCGGACTGAAGGACCTGGCAACAATTTCTGACATGTCTACTGTCACTGCATATGATACTGTCACCATTGACAGAATGGTGGAGGATTACATCAGTGACAGCATCCAAGTAGGCATGTCAGACAGTCCATACCTGTACTGGCAGGAAAAAGAGGCAATTTGGAGGCCCCTGTACAAGCTGGCTCTATTTTACCTGAGTTGCCCCCCCCTCCAGTGTGTACTCCGAAAGAGTGTTTAGTGCAGCCGGGAACCTTGTCAGCGAAAGGCGTAGGAGGTTGCTTCCACAGAATGTGGAGAAGATGATGTTCATCAAAATGAATTATCAGCTCTTCCAGGGAGACCAGCCTCCAGAAGGTACAGAGGGACCTGTGGTGGTGGATTCAAGTGGGGACGAGTTAATACTTTGTGAGGATGAGGATGTACACACTGAAGAGGGTGAGGAATCGGTGGATGAGGAGGATGAGGATGACATCTTGCCTCCGTAGAGCCAGTTTGTGCAGGGACACATTAATTGCCAGCTTGTTTTGTGGGGGCCCAAACGAACCAATCATTTCAGCCACAGTTGTGTGGCAGACCCTGGCGCTGAAATGATTGATTTGTTAAAGTGTGCATGTCCTGTTTATACAACATAAGGGTGGGTGGGAGGGCCCAAGGACAATTCCATCTTGCACTTCTTTTTTTTCTTTGCATTATGTACAGTTTGGGGCCTAGTTTTTCTAACTGCCATCCTGTCTGCCACTGCAGTGTCACTCCTAGATGGGTCACGTGTTTGTGCCGCCCACTCGTGTCGCTTAGCATAGTCATCCAGCTACCTCGGTGCAACCTTTTGGACATGAAAACACTATTGTGAGGTGTTCAGAATAGACTGGAAATGAGTGGAAATTAAGGTTATTGAGGTTAATAATAGCATAGGAGCAGAGAAACCAACAAATTCTGTGATTTTAGCTGTTTTTATGCTTTTTTTAAAAAAAATACAGATCCAAAACACAAAACCCAGAACCCAAAACACGGAAGGGTGGTTTTGGCAAAACCAATCCAGATCCAAAACACGAAGAAAGATCCAGATCCAAAACCAAAACACAAAACACGAAAAGTGGCCGGTGCACACCCCTAATATATATATATATATATATATATATATATATATAATATACACATACAGTGCCTTGCAAAAGTGTTCACCCCCTTGGCTTTTTACCTTTTTTGTTACATTACAACCTTTAATTTATTAATTTTTTTAATCTGAATTTTATGTGATGGATCTGCACAAAATAGTTTCATTTGGTGAAGTGAATTAGAAAAATATATATAAAAAAGAATCTTTATACATAAAATTCTGAAAATTGGCATATACGTATGTAATCACCCGCTTTGCTATGAAGCCCCTCAAATGTGCTGGTGCAATCAATTACCTTCAGAAGTCACATAATTAGTGAAATGAAGTCCACCTGTGTGAAATCTAAGTGTCACATGATCTATCAGTATAAACACACCCTTTCTGAAAGGCCCCAGAGGCTGCCACACCACTAAGCAAGAGGCATCACACCATGAAGACCAAGGAACTCTCCAAACAAGTCAGGGACAAAGTTGTTGAGAAGTACAATTCTGGGTTGGGTCATAAAAAAATATTACAATCTTTGATGATCCCCCGGAGCACCATCAAATCCATCATCATCAAATGGAAAGAACATGGTACCAGAACAAATCTGCCAAGAGAGGGCCGCCCACCAAAACTCACAGACCGGGCAAGGAGGGCATTAATCAGAGAGGCAGCACAGAGACTAATGGTAACCCTGAAGGAGCTGCAGAGTTCCACAGCAGAGACTGGTGTATCTGTGCATGTGACCACAATAAGCCGTACACTCCATAGAGCTGAGCTTTATGGAAGAGTGGCCAGAAAATTGCCATTACTTAGTGATAAAAATAAGAAGATACGATTTGAGTTTGCCAAAAGGCATGTGGGCGACTCCCCAAATGTATGGAGGAAGGTGCTCTGGCGCAAACCCAACATATCCCATCACCCCAAGAACACCATCCCCACAGTGAAACATTGTGGTAGCAGCATCATGCTGTGGGGATGTTTTTCAGCAGCAGGGACTGGGAAACTGATTCAAGTCGAGGGAAAGATGGATGGTGCTAAATACAGGGATATTCTTGAGCAAAACCTGTTTCAGTCTGCCTGTGTTTTGAGACTGGGACGGAGGTTCACCTTCCAGCAGGACAATGACCAGAAGCATACTCCCAAAGCAACACTCGAGTGGTTTAAGGGGAAACATTTAAATGTGTTGGAATGGCCTAGTTAAAGCCCAGATCTCAATCCAATTGAGAATCTGTGGTCAGACTTGAAGATTGCTGTTCACAAGCGGAAACCATCCAACATAAAGGAGCTGGAGCAGTTTTGCCTTGAGGAATGGGCAAAAATCCCAGGGTTAAGATGTGGGAAGCTCATAGAGACTTATCCAGAGCGACTTGCAGCTGTAATTTCCGCAAAAGGTGGCTCGACAAAGTACTGACTTTACGGGGGTGAATAGATATGCATGCTGAAGTTTTCTGTTATGTTGTCCTAAATGTTGTTTGATTCACAATCTAAAAAAAAAACACAACTTCACAGTTGTAGGCATGTTCTGTGAATGAGCTGTACTGGGAGAGGTGTTGGGGAGGGGTGATGGGTGCTGAGCTGAGTGAGGGGTATAGAGCTGGGAGTGGGTTGCTGTGCTCAGAGAGAGGTGTTGGGTGAGTGGTGGTGGGTGTTGTGACCTGAGCTGTGTGAGTGGTGCTGGGCGAGGGGTGCTCTACTGGGTGAGGGGTGATGGGTGCTGTACGGTAATCTGTGCTGTGAGGGGTGTTGTGCTGAGTGAGGGATGCAGTGCTGTAATCTGTACTGTGCTGGGTAAAGCATGCTGTTGAGGGGTGCTGGGAGAGGGGTAGTGTACTGGGTGATGGGTGCTGTGCTGGGTGAGGGATGCTGTACTGTAATCTGTGCTGTGAGGGGTGCTGGGCTGGGTGAGGGATGCTGTACTATAATCTGTGCTGTGAGGGGTGCTGTGCTATAATCTGTGCTGTGAGGGGTGCTGGGCTGGGTGAAGGATGCTGTGCTATAATCTGTGCTGTGAGGGGTGCTGTGCTGGGTGAGGGATGCTGTGCTATAATCTGTGCTGTGAGAGGTGCTGGGCTGGGTGAGGGATGCTGTACTATAATCTGTACTGTGAGGGGTGCTGTGCTATAATCTGTGCTGTGAGGGGTGCTGGGCTGGGTGAAGGATGCTGTGCTATAATCTGTGCTGTGAAGGGTGCTGGGCTGGGTGAGGGATGTTGTGCTATAATCTGTACTGTGAGGGGTGCTGTGCTATAATCTGTGCTGTGAGGGGTGCTGGGCTGGGTGAAGGATGCTGTGCTATAATCTGTGCTGTGAGGGGTGCTGGGCTGGGTGAAGGATGCTGTGCTATAATCTGTGCTGTGAGAGGTGCTGGGCTGGGTGAGGGATGCTGTACTATAATCTGTACTGTGAGGGGTGCTGTGCTATAATCTGTGCTGTGAGGGGTGCTGGGCTGGGTGAAGGATGCTGTGCTATAATCTGTGCTGTGAAGGGTGCTGGGCTGGGTGAGGGATGCTGTGCTATAATCTGTGCTGGGTGAGGGATGCTGTGCTATAATCTGTGCTGTGAGGGGTGCTGGGCTGGGTGAGGGATGCTGTACAATAATCTGTACTGTGAGGGGTGCTGTGCTATAATCTGTGCTGTGAGGGGTGCTGTGCTATAATCTGTGCTGTGAGGGGTGCTGGGCTGGGTGAAGGATGCTGTGCTATAATCTGTGCTGTGAAGGGTGCTGGGCTGGGTGAGGGATGCTGTGCTATAATCTGTGCTGGGTGAGGGATGCTGTGCTATAATCTGTGCTGTGAGGGGTGCTGGGCTGGGTGAGGGATGCTGTACTATAATCTGTGCTGTGAGGGGTGCTGTGCTGGGCAAAGGGTGCTGTGCTATAATCTGTGCTGTGACAGGTGCTGTACTATAATCTGTGCAGTGAGGGGTGCTGTGCTGGGTGAGGGATGCTGTGCTGTAATCTGTGCTGTGGGGGGGGTACTGTGCTGGATGATGGATGCTCTGTTGAGTGTTGGGTGCTGTGCAGTGAGGGAAGAGGAGTGCTGTAAGGGGAAAATCTGACCCTTTTTTCTTTAGCATTTTTTCTTTAGTTACAGCAGTGTGCTTTGAGGGGAGAACCTGGGATTTTCTGCTGGGGGCACCAGAGAAAATCTTGCCTATGGCACCAAATTGGTTAGGGCCGGCTCTGGTGTCACCCCTCTCTGCCCCATACCACACAGTGCCAGGTATTACCCCCTCTCTGCCACAGATTGCCAGGTGTTACCCCCTCTCTACCACACCTACAGTGCTAGGAATTACCCCTCTCTACCCGACATCACATAAGTAGTGATAGCTACTACTACCCTAGTTATGACCGGTCTCTGGTATGGGACCGTGGCTCCCCTCATGGTTAGCAACCATCAATGTTTCTGATTCGATGGAAGTACTTTTTCCATCGAATACCGGGAATTCAATGGTTGCCAGCCACCGGATGCAGCTTTCCGATTCCCATCTGATGGCTGGCTGTCCTGGGGATGCACACACCGCTGCTCTGCATCTCCACATCACATGGAGGAGGGCGTAGAATATGTGCACGGCATCAATTCTCAGCATAGGGAAAGCCTGGGGGCAGCCCAGCATCTCGGAGAGTGCTGGGCACGCCCCCACAGTGATGTGGGCGGGGGGTGCAGCGAGACTCTGTCCCCTTTTCCACAGGCCTCGACCCCCTTTCGGACATAGTATAACCATCGCAATGGTTATACTATTGAATTGTTGCCATGCGATGGCTAGTTGCCATCACATCACATGATTTTATGTCGGAAGCCCGGCAATTCGAAGCCGGGCTTCCGATGTCCATCCCTGCTCTTGAGCTTGCTTGTGTTTACTGCTGCTGCTGGTGTGCAAGGAATGCTGGGAGGCATTATGTCATCGCCCCTTCTAGCAACCAGAAAGAACAGACGTTTGTGCGGCCTGTGCTGGATGCAGGCGGAGACAGCCGTGCGCAGGGCTGCTAGGAGGTGTGACGTGTCCATCCCTCCCCGCTGGCAGTACTTCAGGGAACACTTCTCTGCGGTGACTGCAATGTGAGGTGAGTGCTTAGTGCCGGGGTGGCGGGTACAGCTCAGGCGACGGGCCCCATAGCAGCTGCACCCCCTCTGCTGCACCTACAATAGCTACGTCCCTGGATCATACTGTATATACAACTACAATGAAATATAATGCTGTCTATGCTGTCTAATTGCTAACATAATATTGAGTTTTATATATAGTTATTAATTTATGAAGCTCAACCTGTGTCTTAATGTTCTCTCTCTCTCTCTCTCCCCCCCCCTCTCTCTCCCCTGGTTGTACCTAAAAGCCCTTTACGGAGCGGACCCTGGCTTTATCAGCTATTGTCCAACGTCATTCCCTACCATCCACCTGGACATAGAGGGGGAATATAATTTTGTGGCGAGCTAACAAGTTTCTTTGCTAGGTGGACTTTATGGACATAGAGTTGCACTTCCGCACTCACTCCACGTCACTTCCAGGTCCCTAGCACGAAGGGGAAATGAGCTCAACCTTATTACCTTATCAATCTTGTTTATTGTAGGATTGTATATAAAGATGTGATTGTGGCTGATATGGTAATAAGATTTTAAAGGGCTTATTTATCAAGCTAATCCATACTTGCCTACTTCTGAAATCTAGTTTCAGGGAGATTATAGACTGTAGTAGAATGCGCATCCTGAAGCGCCATCGAGCTCCAAGCAAATGGCGTGTCTAGCTCCACTTAAGGGGGTATCTATTCCCACTAATGGGGGAGTCCTGCAGTGGTAAGTGAAAACAAATAGGTGAAATGCATAAACTAAACTAAAGCACTGGAATAACAAAAAAGAGCATACACATTTCTAAATTATGGCTGAATGTTTATTTTTGTAAAATATTTCACAGCTACAGTAGCACTGTTCCAAGAGAATAGAGTTTGCATAAAAAATGGACATAAAAGTTAGAAAAAAATGCAGATTTGAAAGCAAAGGGTAGGGAGAGCCCTGCTTGTGAGAGAGCTCACAATCTAATGGGAAATAGACAGAACTGGCACAAGTGAGTGTGAATTATGGTGGACTATGGAGATAGTAACAAGGGTGCACAAGTATCAGTATAGGTGGCAGTATGATAGTCTATTGTAAAAGGGTGGGCTTTCAGATAGTGAATGTGAGGTGGTTCAGTGTGAGGCTGGGGCTGCCTGGACTAACTGGATTGCCTTATCTTGCAAGATTATTATGATCTCATTAGACAGCTCTCTGGAATGACAGGCAGTCTGCCTTCCCAGTGGTGACATGCAGAGTGCAGACCATACTTACCTACCCTCCCGATTTGGTCGGGAGCCTCCCGAAAATCGGGTGCCGCTCCCGGCCCCCCGGAAAGGTAGGTAAGTCTCCCGGTCCCCGGCGATCCACCTGTCTCGCCGCCTCTCCCTCCGCGAATACAGTATTATTCCCGTCAGCGGGGGGCCCGATGACGCGATTCGCGTCATCATGTCCCCGCCCCCTGCTTCACACTGCCATTTATCTTGGCATAGTGAAGAAGGGGCGGGGCCGCGATGACGCGATCGCGTTGTCACGCCCATGCCCCGCCCCCATTGACTAGACATAGTCCGGGTCACGCCCCCTTCTGATGGGATACGCCCCCCTGCTGAGGATGCCCGACAGCTCCCTCCCGGAAGGAGGGAGCTACAAGTCGGCAACTCTGGTGCAGACTACCTGTGATTCCATAGCACTGTGCACTGAGGGCTCGATTCAGACCCACTCGCAAGTGCTATGCACTCGCGAGCGGGTCTATGTTTGGCCACTGCGCATGCCAGAGCCGGCTCCGACGTGCGCATGCGCGAGACCCGGCTAGCGACGGGCGCTCCGTCGCTCCGGGTCTCTCACCAAAAGGGGGCGGCTGTCGATTTTGATCGGCAGCTCGCGCCACTTTGGAGGCGTGGGGGTGGCTTCACAAACTGAGGCGTTCCCAAGCGAAAGCCTGCCATTTGTGGGCGGCCCCACTGAAATCACCAGTGATGTCAGTGGGAGAGCTTCCGGCTCTATTAGAGCCAGAAGCTCTCTGGGGCTTGCGGCCATGAGACCCTACCACAAGGGTCTCGTCGCAAGCCCCGATGGTCGCGATGGTCTTGACTAGCTGTGACTAGCTGTGGATGGTCACCCACAGCTATGCGAGCGGCCAGGGGGCCGCACAAATAATAATAAAAAAAAACGCCTGATTCAGAGCGAGCGCTCTTTCAGAGCGTCTGTCTCTGAATCAGGCCTAGAGATCACAACCTTGCAAGATAAGGCAATCCCAACCTTATCCCTCAATCCCTCTTCCATCTATGGAAACCATCTGCACAGAGCAAAGTAACAGTAAACAAGCTGCTTAGTTTACTGTGTTACTTTACAAGCTGTCATATAATAAACAAAAGTCCAAGTCCCTACTACTTTCATTTTCTAGAGCCACCGGGGGAGGGACGCTGCTGTCGCCAGTCACTGCCATGAGACTCTGGGTGGGAAGGCACTGCAGTGAGTCTGCATGATTATGGGCTAGGCGGCCACCGCTACTCACAGCCCCGCGTTGGCTGACCTATAGTATTAAGTGTTACACTAGTCGTGTTGTTACTAGAGATGAGTGGGTCCTGTTCTCTGAGAACCGGACCCACCTGAACTTCCACATCCGATGCGAGAACCGAGTTAGGCTCGGGTTGTCCCGACTGACTCAGATCCAAAAACGAGGCAAAACAAGCCATCCTCCCACTGATGGATTCTCACAGGTTTTGGATTATATAAAGGTCCCCGCGATCAGCAAAATTTTCACTCCGGCTGTGGAGAGAGAAGCTAGCTGTCGTGGTCAGTCACTCAGTGTGTGTGTGTGCAGTCGGGATCTTGGCCTGAAGGCTGCTGCTGTGTTGTCCATAAAGGGGCTTAGGCTGCAGTATATGAAGGGGGGCTTCCTTCAGTGGATGCTGCAGCTGCTGTGTCACTTGTCTTGTCAATTAACTGTAGCTGCTGCTGTGTTGATGTCCTGTCCATCAGGCTAGGGCTACAGTACATAAAGGGGTGCTGTGTTGTCCAGGGGGGTGCTCTCTCAATTAGGGTTGCTCTTCCCCAGTGTAAAAAAATAATAAAAGTACTTTTTTTTTCTTTTCTTTTTTTTGTGTGTGTGCGTTAGCAACTTAGCTGCGCTATTATTGTACAGTGACACTGCCACAGTTTATCGTCCACGTATTTGTGACTGCAGGTGGTCTGTCTGCATTCGGCAAGGGTGCTGTCTGTGTTGTTCATCAACTGGCTGCTGTCTCATTTAGGGGTGCTCTTCCCCAGTGTCAAAAAACATTGTTTGGTGCAGTGTAAGTTTGTTGATATGGACGACGATCAATTGAGAGGAGAGCAGAAACCACATACCAGTCCTGCAGCTACTGCCAGCAGTCATGCAAGGCTGTCAACGTCATCTATAAAGGCCGATGCCCAAGGGCTTAAGTCAAAATCAAACAAGCAATGTTTTACAGTGTTAAAGAAAAAAAATAAAAGCTAAGTTAGCTGCAGAGAAACAAAAAATTTACTACACAAAGTGGCAAAGAAAGCATAAGGCCTTGGCCCTTATTTATGACTGGTAGTTCTGCATCTAATGATAATGTAAGCCCTTCTCCCTGTAGAAATGTCAAAACAATTAAAATCGCTAAGGCAAATGAACCAACTGTGCTCAGAAAATTCACAGATCCCAGAGGAGAGTCCAAGTGTGTCTGTGGTTGCCATGTGTGAACCTGACCTTTCAAATACTGTACTTCAAGAGGATCCTCCTTCCAACATTTGTGTGCCCTCTGCAAATGTGGGGATGAGCAGCACAAGTCAACATGCTGACGTAGAAATCGAGGATGCTTCTTCTGTGGAATTGCACCAGGAGGATAATATGGATATTTCTGTAGTTGGCGCTAACAAGGATGATGAGGATGTTGATGCCGAGGATGTTGTTTGTGTATATCAGGCAATAGTTGTTGCTCATGGTATGAAAAAGCCCATTGTTGTCATGCAGGAGCAAAAGACAAAAAAATCCACTTCTCATGTGTGGAATTATTTCCACCCAAATCCGGACAACAGTTGTCAAGCCATATGTAATGTGTGCCAAGCAAAAGTGAGTAGAGGTAAGGACCTAGGAACCTCTCCTCCCTGTTAAGTCACTTGCAGTGTATTCATCAAATTCAAAAGTGTTTTTCAAATTCAGAAACTTTGGCTAAAAAAACGTAACAATCAGTACAGTGTCACCTAGCTGCTCCCTTCTCTCTGTTAGATCCAAGCGCCTGCAATCTCCACCATCAACACCTGCATCATCATCAACATCCTCAATCGTGATCGGAAGTAGTTCTGCATCCAATTTCATAAGAATAACTGACTCCTCTTCTATCCGTGATTCCTCAGAAGGATCCTTGAGTGCTATGCCTGTTGCTGCTGCTGTGAGTGGATCTTCATCCCAGAAGGGGACCAGGAAGAAGACTACTTTTAGTAGTTTAACCAAACAATTAACTGTCAAACAATCCTTTGCATTGGGGAACAAGTATGACAGCAGTCACCCAGTTGCACAGCAGATTACTGACGCCATCACAGCTATGCTGGTATTAGATGTGCGTCCAATAGCTGCCATTAATGCAGTGGGTTTTAGACAGTTAATTGAGGTCCTGGGTCCCCGCTACCATGTCGCTTCTAGATTCCACTTCACTAGAACAGCAATTCCCAGTCTGTACAAGGACATTATAAAAACCTTATTAGTGTCCTCCGAAATGCTGTCCACTTAACCACAGATATATGGACAAGTGGGACAGGGCAAACTAAAGATTACATGACTGTGACAGCCCCCTGGGTAGGTGTATTGCCTCCAACAATGCAAACAGCAGCAGCATCTAACAAATGCCAGCTCTTTCAGAGGCAGGCTACTCTTTGTATAACTGGTTTCACTAAGAGGCATACCGCTGAGAACCTCTTAGTAAAAATCAGGGAAATCATTGCAAAATGGCTTACCCCACTTGGACTCTCCTCGGGATTTGTGATTTCTGACAATGCCACCAGTATTGTGCGAGCATTACATGTGGGCAAATTCGAACACGTCCCATGTTTTGCTCACACAATTAATTTGGTGGTGCAACATTTTTTTTTTAAATGACAGGGGCGTGCAGGAGATGCTCTCCGTAGCCCGAAAGATTTCGGGACATTTTTGACATGCAGCAACTGCGTGTCGACTGGTTGCAGCACCAGAAAGTACTGTTGAATTTGCCCTGCCATCAGCTGAAGCAAGAGGTAGTAACCAGGTGGAATTCTACCCTCTATATGCTTCAGCGGATGGAGGAGCAGAAAAAGGCCATCCAAGGCTACACAACGGCCTATGACAGGGAAAGGAGCAGGAATGCACCTTAGTCAAGCACAGTGGAGAATAATTTCCGTGTTGTGCAAGGTTCTCAAACCCTTTGAACTTTCCATATGTGAAATTAGTTCAGACACTGCCAGCTTGAGTCAGGTCATTCTCCTAATCGGTCATTTGCAAAAGCAGCTGGAGAAACTGAAACGGAGTGATTCCGCTAAGTATGTCGGACATGTAAATCAAGCCCTTCATTCACTTCGCCAGGATCAAAGGGCCATCAATCTCTTAAAATAAGACCACTATATCTTGGTGACCATACTTGATCCTAGGTTTAAGTCATACCTTGTGTCTTTCTTTCCGACGGACATGAATCTGAAAAGATGCAAAGAGCCATTGGTGAAAAAATTGTCAGCTCAAGCGGCACGTGACACGGCAGCATCTCCTCCTGTGACTGCCAGGAAAAAACAAAATTTTCCTAAGCGACCCACTGCTGGTGGTGATGCAGATCAGTCAGCAAAACCTAATGACATCTGTTTGGGTCTGAAAGAACTGCCTACAATTAGTGACATGTCTACAGTGACTTTGTCTGATACGGTCACCATTCAGAGAATGGTGGATAACTATTTTAGGGATAGCATCCAAATAGGCATGTCAGACAGTCCGTTTCATTACTGGCTGATAAAGAGGCAATTTGGAGTCCCTTACACAAACTGGCTTTGCTCTACTTAATTTGCTCACTCTCCACTGTGTAGTACTCTGAAAGAGTTTTCAGCGCAGCCGGGAACCTTGGCCCTCATTCAGAGCCGCTCGTTCCGAGCGATGTTTGCACATCTGCGCATGCGTACGGTTTTTAGTACGCATGCGCGAACCAGTCAGTGCGGCCGAAAATCGTTGGTACGCAATATAGCGAGTGCCTGCTATTTTGAGTGACAGAATGAGGCGTATGTGGGTGGTAACAGGGGAAGGTGCTTGAAAATGGGGAGTGGAGATCCGAACGCAGGCGTGCTTAAAGGTCAAAACGGGCGTTTTATGGGTGTGCATATTTAAAACAGCAGCGTCAGTGACCACGTCACTGGGTTATTTTTTAGCCAGAACTGCTCGCAAATTTGTGGTAGCAAACACCAACCACAAGAATAGCGAGCAGTTCATACGCTGGTCGATGTACTCGATTAATCTAATAAATAGCGGACATGACGTAGGGTGCGAGCGGCCAGGGGGCGTTTTTAACAAATAAACGAGCGTATGTTTTGCTCGCTCGTTCAGACTTAGAGGTGTGAACAGACTACAATGTGCGTACGGATCATTTGAATAGCCACCCCTTGTTTTTAAACGAGCGACCACAAATAGCGAACGGCTCTGAATGAGGGCCCTTGTCAGTGATCGGCGTAGGAGATTACTTCCCCAAAATGTGGAAAAGATTATGTTCATCAAAATGAATGACAAATTCCACGAGGAAGACCTTTACCGGCAATTAAGTAAAAAAAATACAGAAGTGTCTGTAATGGTGGATTCCAGCGGGGACAAATTAATATTGTGTGAAGAAGAGGATGTACACACTGATGGGGATGACAATGACGACATCTGATCTTACCTATATAGTAAAGCCAGTTTGTGTATGGGATCATTGCCACCAATGCCCACTGCACATTGGCAGCTTGTTTTGTGGGGGTCCAAACAAACCAATAATTTCAGCCACAAGTGGCTGTCCCTGTCGCTGAAGTGATTGGTTTGTTAAACTGTGAATGTCCTGTTTCATATACACAACATAAGGGTGGGTGGGAGGGCCCAAGGACAATTCCATCTTGCACCTCTTTTCTTTGCATTATGTGCTGTTTGGGGCATTGCTGCCTGATATTTTTCATTTTATGGTTTATGAATGTCCAGAAATTGTAATGGCCACAGACAGCATCTCCTGCATGCTCCATTCATTTAAAAAAAAAAAAATTCTGAACCACCAAGTTGATGGGGTGGGCAAATATGAGCAGCAGTAAATAATCAAAGATATAACCCAGGCGCTGGAGAGTTAAAAAATCCTTCCAGTCTCAATATGGTTGAATGAGGTAGTCACCCTCACAAATAGCAGAACATATGTATAAAAGAAAAGACCATAGAGTTTGGAAGTACCAATTTATCACACTCAAATCAATTGACATAAAATCAGTGGTGTATCTATAATGGGTGCAGTGTGTGTGGGGTACATGGGACCCTGGGTCCAGGGGGGCCCCACACCGCACACTCTGCACCCATATTATTTTAAACTCCCCTGTTTGTGGTCCTGCGTTTGGTGCCAGCAGTGGCCATTTTTCCGGTGTTCTGCAATGCGCAGTAGATTCTGGGCACACTCTAGTGCCCAGAGTCTACTGCGCATGCACAGAACGCCAGAAAATTGAGTATACTACCATCTGGGGACAAGACTCATATCATCAACCATAGCTGCACTCCCTTACAGTTTGAGACAAGAGTCTGCACGTAAACTACACGCTGAAAATACCCTGATTTTGTGCTATGGGTCTATCAACCCTTCAGTTGACACAATATATTTTATTATTGACTTTAGTAGAGACTACAACTCATTCTCTCTAGAAATAATCAAGTCATTAATCACTGCAGTGGTTCATACCCCGGGACTATCTTATGAGTGTTATAATTCTAGCTACTTTTAATGTAAACATTATTATTGCTTTAACATGTATGTTTAATGTCAGCTGCTAATGCTATTTGTTTAAATATGAGCAGCAGCACAGAGCATAGTATACGAAGGCGGAATAAGCGTGAGTATAACTAAGAATACTATGTTTTTTGCTGTATGGCTGTTGATGACAGCCTTGTTGCTGGGTAGATTATAAGGCTGTCTGGTCAGCTGGTTGGGTGAGCCAATGATATGGCTTGAAGGAGTGGTCAGATGATCAGTATATATTGGACTGTGTGAGCATGGACAGCCTCTTGGTTCCTGGATCTTTGAAACAGGATCAGGCTGAGTACCTTTGCCCTTTTTATACATTCTTTCTTTCTTTGTATTAACAGTTTTATATGCCTTTCTTTGGTCTCCGTGTCCCTGCTTTCTCACTTGTGCTATCTTTCAGCCAGCTATACAGTGTCCACGCCGGCTGTCCCATCCCACCCATCTACACCTCCTTGTCTTAGTTCCCCACCTGCTTCTCTTCTTTCACGTTCCCCCCCCCCCCTCTCCTGCCCAGGTTTTCCCTGGCGCCTGCCTGCGCAAGCCCCAGCAGCTCACTCGCTGACACCCTGCATTTGTGCCAGTGGGAGCGCCCGCTTCCGCATCTCCCCCTGACTCTGCATTTGTTACCCCCCCCCCCGGAGGTTAGCGCCATTGCGCATCTCTCAGATCCCTCACTTGCCCTCTGTCTGCCGCCGGCCCGGGCCCTGCCCGCGCGGCGGGCTCGGCGGACATTTTCTCTCCCGGCGGCAATTTTGTCGGCGCTCCTCCAGCATTATCCCGGCGGCCAGTACAGCGGTCCCCTCCCCCTCCTCCATCGCCCAGTGCGCTCCTCCGCCCTGCCCTCCAGACTCCCTGTCACATACCTCTCCAGCGGGCGTGAGCTTCCCCCGCTGCGTCCCCCTCAGGCCTCCGCCGCTATTCTTTCTCCTCTACGCCCCGCCCACTCGGCGGCTCCCTCGCTGTCCGGGTCCCCTGCACTTGGCGGGCCTTTCTTTCTCCCCCAGTTCCCCAGCGGCCCTGCTTTAACTACATGCCCAGCGGCCATTTTACATGGCGGCCGTTTTGGGTCCCACATTTGTAGGGGGACCCAGCCCCAGCATGTAATCCCAGGCTGTTTCCCCAGCTGCGCTGTCAGCTCATCTACACACCTGCCGCCCACCCTAGCCACCGCCCCAGTTTTTCTCCCCCCATCTCCTGCTCCCTGTCTTTTTTATGTCATCCTCACTGCCTCTCACCCCTTTTTCTCTTCCACCAGCCCCCCCCGTTCCCCCCCGTCCTAGGTTTATGTGTTTTTGTTTCTGCCCCCCCCCCCCATATTTTTCTTCTGTTGTATCGCTCCCCCCCATTCTTTTGGCTAACCTTCCTTCCACCTTTATCCCTGCCTTATTTGTTTACCCCATTGGCACACTGCCCCTTATTTCGGGTCTGCCGCCCGGCATTTTCGCACCCCATCTTCCTATTTCGTTTCAGCATACTTCCACCCCGGTTGGTCCCCTGTACCCCCTCTGCTTGCAACCCCTGCTCCTGCACCTAATGTTTCTCCCCCCCCTGTGCCTGCACCCTTTTCTTCTGCTCACCTTTCTCCTTTAGTTACAGGTCTGCCGGACTCAGATGTGGTCACTCAAGTCAATGCAGTAGTTTGTACGGCTGCTGTTACAGTGCGCGTCGAGATGGCCCGGGATTACGGAAGAGTGTTGGGAGAAGACTCTAGTGATCCGGTGCGTTTGGAGACGGTTATGGTGGTCGAGCTGGTGGCTGCGCCGCGTTAAAACATCAAAGATGGCGCCTCGCAGAAGCATGGTAGAGGAGGTTCTGGGTCCACCTGGTGCTGGCGAGTATGATTGTGTCACAAATTTTGTTATGACTCCAGTCTTTGTTTTACATCTAACGTTTGCCTGGCGCGCTCGCGTTAGATTGACAGGAGTGTTGCTCAGAGGTTAGAAAGGGGGTTAGGCGGTAATTACAGGGAGGCTTATGACGCAGTTATGGGGGTTAAGAAACAAGGGTACTGTTCATTGTGTGAATTCAGCTTTTGCTGTGCTTATTGCAGAAGTAAATTTGCTGATTTTTCTTGTGCAATTTTGGGATGTCATAGTGTGGAATCAGGCGACTTAGGCGAGTGTCGCAATTTTTGTGAATATAATAAATTGGGTTGGGGGTGGAGTTACATTCTCATCTGTGCCATGGGCTATTTGTCGAACAGAGTGCGGATCACAGGTGGATTTATTATACATTTGTGTTGTAGTAACATGTTTGTCTAGTCCAGGAATTTGGCATGGGGCGATTTCGATGCCCAATGTGGGCGGAACCATGGCGGTAGGGTGGTTATGCCTTTTGGGTATAAAGGGTGTTTCAATTTGTTTATAGGTCACAGAGTAGCGTCGACCCTCCTTGGTCACGGGGCTGCCTCCGCATTACCTCTTCGAAACAGGGGTAATCCTGGTTTATTAAGGTATATGTTTCGCCAGTTATGGTCCCCGATGCGTTGTAGGTTGGGCTGTCGTTTGCCCTCATGCCGCACTTGCGGGGGTAGCTCCTGTCCAAGGATAGCCTACGTGTATAGGTGGTTTTATCTCCTGTCTCAGGGGTTAGCTCTAAGGGAGCTAGTCGGGCTCAGGCGCCTTTTTGTTTGGCTGTTTTTCTCTGTGCAGCGCAGGTGGTGTGGTGGTTAGCGTTCCTCCCTCCCAGCGAAGATGTTATGGGTTCGGTTTCCACCTTGGCCTGATATCTCCCTCTGTTTGTGTTCCTACATGTATTCTGTTTCAATGCGTGGGGTTTTAGTGGTGTTCAGGTGAATTAGCAAAATAATGTTTGCCTTCAGGCGGTGCGGTTTCCGGCTCCCATATCGAGAAAGCCATTTTTCTTACTTTCGCATGTTCAGGCCGGCACTGACCAGGTCGGTGTAGCACATCGTCTGTACGGATTTCTCTTCATGGGGGCGGGAAGGAGTGACGTCTGTTTGGACCTCCTCTTTTGGCACAGTCACCTTTTTTCCGTGTTTTGGGTGTTCCAGTTGCGCGTGATATGTTGATAGGTTTTTGTGTCCAGTTGGTAGGTTGGAGAAGGAGATAGTCACGATAGCAGGTTATGGTTGTTTGGTAGATTTTGTAGCGTAGTGGGAAATGTACCACATATCACACTAGGCATTTAAGGTTTTGAGCCTCAGTGGAAACATATAAAAAAAAAAAAAAAAAAAAAAAGAATGATGTACGGGGTTGGTAAGTTGTTTGTTAAAATGCGGCTGATTTATAGGTTTACACAGTTTGAGTAAGCATTTCGTTGTTAGGCATGGTTTCTTGTTCAATTTAACGGTGAACTAATTTGTACTTCAGCGGCAGTTGTTGCTGCAATTTGTTTACCAATGCGGCTGGCTGGCCAGGTGTTTTGGGCTTTCAATTGGAGGGAAATTTTTCAGCGTGGTTTATTACGATACAGGTTTTTTCGAGTAATTGTTGCTGTTGGAGCCGTTCCCAATTTTCATGGCCATATAAGGCTGGTCAGTGCGCTGAGGATTAATTATTTTCTAATCTACGGAATTGGGTGCAGCTCGTGCCATCTACAACCGAAACTCGTTCCTTTTGCATTTGTTTTGTCATTTAATTTTGTGCGTTTAGGTTCAGAATATTATATTTCTACATACAAATTGCGCTTCGGTCTCTCGTCCCAATGATACCTAGGAGGTATTCGTCTAACTGGCAATTTTGGTGAGTTTATGGGCTCAGCCATCTACGTTTTTTCAATATTTGCTTTACTTCTTTGTTTGGAGCCATTCATAGTGGAGCGGCTTCAAAGTCTCTGCGGTGGCGGCGCCAGCGGGGATCTCATCTATTGTAAGCTTAAATGTATTCATGTACATACCCAGTCAGTTATTACATGTTGGGTGAATGGTTTCCCCGTTCGCGTCGTCTCCCGGCAGCTTTTTGATGTGCATTTTTGATGCGTTGCTTGTGGTTAGGGGCAGGTGGCTTCTGACGGGTGGTAGGCCTCGTTTTTACATTTGAACTTTCCAGCTGCAATTTTGGAGTGTTTAGTTTCTTCAGGGATTTTGTGTAAAGATATTGTTTTTCAGGGATTAGTGGTGCTTTGCAAGTTTTCATTGGGCAGTTCAGACCATAAAGGTGGGGGTGGATAGTTTCCGTTTCTCAACATCCAGAGGTTTATTTGCCCGGTACGCCTTGCGGTGCATTACAGATGTGGCGCCCTGCTAGTGAACACAAGGAGAGTTTACAAGGAGGGCGTGAGGCCTCGCTTTTACATTTGAACTTTCCAGCTGCAATTTTGGAGTGTTTAGTTTCATTAGGGATTTGGTTTAAAATATTGTTTTTCAGGAGATTAGTGGTGCTTTGCAAGTTTTTATTGGGCAGTTCAGACCATAAAGGTGGGGGTGGATAGTTTCCGTTTCTCAACATCCAGAGGTTTATTTGCCCGGTACACCTTGCGGTGCATTACAGATGCGGTGCCCTGTTAGTGAACACAAGGAAAGTTTACATGCCAATCTTACCCTGCATTCTACAGTTCACCTAGAGTACGAGGGTGGTTTACAAGCCACTCTTATCCTACATACTACATGTTAGTTTTCTGCGGTTTTTGGCCTAAGTTTTTATTGGGGCAGTTTCTATGCTTCAGTTTCTAGTACTCATTTTCTTCGAATCGGCGCAGCGATTGCGGGGGCATTTTCCTGCAGAGTTTAGGGCGTACAAATGGCTTCCTATGAGACAAGTATTCAGTTGCGAATAGAACTAGTTGCGCACCTGGCGACAACCTGAAATGTTGTTTACCAACCAATCGTTGAACGACTAGCATTCAACAATTGGGGGGTGGTGAAGGGATTTTTTAATTTTTCCTCCCGGAAGCCTTGATCCGGCCCAATTTGGTTCACGGGTAGGTTTTTTAGTTTTTCCCCTTCACTCGGGTTACTTGTTTCCCCTCTTATGCATCCCTGCTATTTAGTTGCTATGTGTTTTTAAAGTTGTGTCGGGATGGTTTGGGTTTGGTGCGATACTCATGGTACGGGTCTTTGTGGCCCACTGGGATTGCAGCAGTTGACAATTTGGGTTGTGAATGATGTGCGCGGTTTTGGTGTTGAGTTTCCTGCTTGGGTTTCTTGTGTCCTCAGTGACTAAATAGGATGTGTCTGACTAGGAGGTGTTGCCTGTCAGGAGCAACAAGGTGCGTCAGCAGAAAGGTGCGAGGTGATCGTTCGTAGTGAGAGATTTTGTGGGCTTCAAGCCAAATGGGAGGATGTATGATCTGGCTGGTGCATAGTTTGACTTGGAGAGTGGTGTATAAGCACGGTGCGTTAGACAGGACGAAGAAGAAGGTGAATGTGTCAGAAGACTGTCATTAGGAGTCACTGGGTGGCTTGGTTGTGAGTCATAGCTTTTAGTTGGAGATTTAACTCGGTATTTTTCAATCCTGATTGAGGGCATCTTGATGACTTGGATTCAGTTTCCTTATTTAGGAATTCTTGTTTTGGGCTAGGTCGTGTTGGGTGGCGGGCCAGTTTCCTTTGGAGTCTGGCTTTGGCGGGAGTACGCTGCAGCTCAGTGGCTTTATGTGGCGTAAGATACGTTGTGGGGGCACTTGCCCTCAATGAACCTGGCGAATTTGTCCTGCTCCGCACGGGGGGACCCGGGCGCTTTTTGGTACGGAAGCGCCTCGGATTGGCCCAGGAGGGAAGTGGGACCCTCGCAGCGTTAGTGCGTCTAGAGGGGGGACGTGTCAGTCGTTCCCCGAGTATTTGAGCAAAGAAAAAGCTAGAACTGAGTCTGCAGCGTCTCTTTGCCACCCTAGTAGGTTAATTCATTATAAATAAAAGCTGTGACCTTTTTTAGCCAAGCTCTTGTTGTCTGTGTCGTTATTTATTAGTTTAAGTTAAGTAAGCTATACAAGGTTGTTAAGGGTTAGAAGCAATAAACCAATGTATTTCTTATCTTCCTGCCAGGATGAATGCAATAAAGTGCAAATACGTTTAAGACAAAAATTAGGCCCACAGTGCGTAAAGCAGGCTGAGGTAACCTGAAGCATGCCAACAGATGCTGGGAGTTCTAGTTCAGTCAGAGAACTACAGCAAAGTAAATAGCAAGTAAATAGCAAGTCTTGGTCCCATTACCCCTAACAACCTCCATGATTACAAAGTAAACATTTGTTTACAGTATGTTCTAGCAGCAACTCCACAAGCAAGGCCACCTCATTTCTATTAGATGTATAAAAAATTAAAAAACCTCCTCCAGATCAAAGATGTCTTTTAGGAACTGAAGAACGTGATCCTACATTGATCTTCCCTCATCATTTTATTTAAGAATCAAAACATTAAAATAAATAAATTATGCATACAAGCAACCGGCGCAAGGTCATGGATAAATTTCCTGCTGATTTTAGCTCACAGGGGCTCTGTCTTTCCCTCTCAGACCTACAACTACAATGTCCAACCCTATCCCTAAATCCCTTTGAATATTTCCAAATACAAAATTTTTTAGGCTCCTTACCACAGGCCCCACTTCTCCGCGACCTCACTCCTTTTGAACGACTCTGTAAATATGGCCCCATGTCTAAAGGGATGATTTCTAAAAATATACAACATTCTCCTAGATGCTGCTCTGCCTACTAATAATCCCCATGAAACCTCCTGGGAAGTAGATCTTGGCCCTCCACCTGACGAAGAGGCTTGGGATGACACAAGACTTGCAATTGCTAAAACCTCTATCTCTACCCTCCTTAAAGAAACTTTTTACAAATTGTATTACTGTTGGTACTATACCCCAGTACGGCTTTCCCATATGTTCCCTTCTGCTTCACCTCTCTGTTGGAGAAACTGTGGCCTTCGAGGTACCCTCAGTCATATCTGGTGGACCTGCCCAACTCTTGAGCCTTTCTGAACCTCGGTTCATGCTGTTCTGAACACGGTCTTTGGAAATCTGATTCCGAAAGACCCATGGACCTTCCTTTTAAGTAACCCCCGTCACGATTCGGGCTGTCAGGCTGCCGGGATTGCGACTCTTACCTTGCTGGGCACTCTGGCGCGGTCCCTCTGGCGGTGGAGCGGGGTCCTGGAGAGCGGCACTGGGCACAGGGGGTCCCCACAGACTAAGGAGGCTCATCTGGAGGGAGGAGTGAGCAGGTGAAACTGACAGCGCTATCGCGCTGGAGACTACTGGGTGCGGCCATGTTGGATTTTGGTCAGGTGTCTGGTGGGAGCCAATCAGGTCACAGCTGTCCTGGGAGTGTTTTGCAGCCAATCCTGCACTACCTGAGGGTATTAAAGGGCTGTCGAGGTCCTTTAATTGCCAGTGCAATGTTTATCACAGCATAGCTGTGAGCTAGTTCCTGTGCTCCCTGGCTCCATACGTGCTGCAGTTCCAGAGTGTCTCAGTGTTACCACCTCTCAGCTCTGTACCTCGCCTGCTCTGCGTACCAGTTTGCCTCCAGTACCCATTACCCGCTGCGGACCAACCGACCCCGGTCGCTGAGTATAGTCCGCATTCCTTCAGCGGCACCTCGCCCTCCGTGTACTCACCTCATGAGTCATACTCCGTTAAGACCAGCTGCCTTCCAGTATCAACAAACAAGCCTCCGTTCCGCATCCCACTCCACTCCGGGTCCAAGCCCACGCCATACCGGGACACCCCCCTCCTGATCTTAGCAACCGCTCTGTTAAATTGTTATCCCACATTTTAGTTGCTGCTAGAAGATTAATTGCCCGTAATTGGAAAAACCCTCTTCTGCCAACTCTCTCTGCCCTAAAGTTACAAATCCGACATATAGCAGAAATGGAAAATATTACATACTATCTTCATGATAGAGGTCATATGTTTTCACAGGTTTGGGCTCCATGGCTCTCGTACGATAACACTTTGCGACCCCTGCCCCCCCACGCTCCCTACCCATATCTGACTCATACGCGATGCCTGAGTCTTCTACCCCCAATCCGACCCCTTTGTGACAAACCTCCCTAATTAAGTGAACACTTTTCTGTGCTGTTCTCCAAATGGCACGTTTTTCTTCCCTTATAATGCTTCTTGCCTAGCATTTGGTATTTTCTATGGTATCTTGCCTCCCTTGGTAGTCCTGTTCACCCCCCTTTTACTGACCCCTTCCTCATATGCTTATTGCTAATTACTTCATTTAAAAAAATTGCTCATAATGTTTACAATACTTGTGTTCTTCCATGTTTTTCTTTCTGTGAGCTTTCTAAATAAAGAATTAAAAATAACTAAATAAATAAATTAAAACTAATCAATCCTTCCGTCCTTTCCCTGTCTTCAGTCCATAAACATATTCCAACTCCATCGGGTCTCTGAACTAGTTAAGGAAAACATTCTTGGTTTTTAAAATTCCTAGGGGTCGTATAGTTTATTAAACTGCCATCCTGTCTACCATTGCACATTGCAGTGCCACTCTGTGCCATGTTGGAAGCTGAACTGCCACATGTTAGTGCCGCCCACTGCTGTTGCTTAGCTTAGTCAGCTAGCTAGCTGGATGCAACCTTTTGGCCCTAAACTAAATATTGTGAGGTGGTCAAAATTTACTGAAAATTACTGAAAATAAATGTTATTGAGGTCAATAATACTATAGGAACAAAAACAGGCCCAAATTATGCGATTTTAGCTGTTTTTATGATTTTTTTTAGAAAAAAAATACAGATCCAAAACCAAAACATGCAAGGGGCAGTTTTGGCAAAACCAAATCCAGATCCAAAACCAATACACGGGGGTCGGCGCACATCCCTAGTTTGTTACATCCTTGAGCCCCAGCCACGTCCCATCCGAACTCATGCATGCGCAGTCCAGATTTTCAGCAGTTGGAAATCTGGGGGTTCTCTTCACTTTCCGGAGTGGCGGGGGCTCCCATCTTAAAGCAGGAGGCTCCCGCGGAAAGCGGGAGGGTAGGCAAGTATGATGCTTATCAGCACCATAAGTCATACAGACACAGCAAGATTTATGTATCCCTGTATAGTACAGCTAATGACAAAACAAAAAAAAAACACCCTGCAAAGCTGGGCACCAGTACAGTATATAGGAAAATGGAACATGAAGATTGAGAATGTACTAACCCAGTGGTTCCCAAACTTTTTTACTTCACAACCACCCTTAGTGTCCCATTAGTTTTTCACAGTACCCCTAGACCAAAAGAAAATACCTAACTTTATATCTCAACAACTAAGTAACCGTTGTAAAGAATGTTATAAATCAATAAATTTAAAAAAAAAATCTAAAGTTTTTTTATTTAATTCTTGCTAATAACTTTATTTTGTTTTGCTAATGTGCAAATACAAGCAAGAATGGTCATTAAACATGCGTACAGACAGGGCTGGGGCGTGGCACTCAGCGGGCCTGTCAGGATCCGGACTGTCAGACTACGTCTGAGGTACTGGGCGACTGTGCTCCACGTGTCCAGATTCAGGTGTCTTCTCTGGCATGCCCACTCTCCCCGCAGCCATGTGTGGCGTTGGCCATTTGAAGTCATCTTAGCACTGCCTGAGTGCCTAAATGTCCACTTCCACTACCCAGTGGTTCTTACTCACCTGCATGGTGATATTCCGCGATGTCCACGAGCGCCTCTCCGGTCCATGGGCACGGCCATCTTGGTTTGATCATGTGATCCTACAGTTACCAATCTTAAGTCTCTCCTGGGATCAGCTGTTCGTATGTGGCCAACCAGCAGCAGGCATTGGGTATATAAGTACATCCTGGACACTAAGTGTCTGTGCAACGTCTCCTAAAGGTTTCCTTTTGGCTCCTGCCGGATCTTCGTTTGTTCCTGATTCCGTACACTTACTGGCTCCAAGAACTTGTGCTATTTACTGAGTATAGCTCAGCACCTTGCTCTAAGAACTTTTTGCTTATTACTGAACACAGTTCAGCACCTTGCTCCAAGGGCTTCTGCTAATTACTGAACACAGCTCAGGACCTGGCTCCAAGGACTCTTGCTAATTACTCAGCACTGCTCAGCATCTGGCACCAACAACTCTTGCTAACCACTGAGCACAGTTCAGCACCTGGCTCCAAGTACTCTTGCTATTACTGAGCAAAGCTCAGCACTTTGCTCCTAAAACTCTGGGCCTGATTCAGACCCGCTCGCGGGCGCATAGCGCTCACAAGCGGGTCAATGGCCAGGCAGTGCGCATGCGTGGCATGCGCACTGTGTGTGCGCGAGCCCCGGAGCGAGGGAGAACTTCACTCGCTCGGGGCTCGCAGCAAAATGAGGCGGCTGTCGATGTTGATCGACAGTTCGCCCCATTTTGTAGGTGGGCCAGGGGGGTGGCCTGGAGGCCGGTAAAATAAAAAAAAACGTCCCGCCCTGATTCAGAGCGAGCGCTCGCAAAGAGCATCCAGCTCTGAATCAGGGCCTTTACCTGGGCTCAACCCAGGGCTTCAGCATACAGTCTTCAGTCATTCACGGATTGTTTCAAGCATCTGTCTAGTGGTATATTATTATTACGTATTACCGGGACTAGTTCTGTGCTTATACCACTATTCCCTGCAACCATTCTTGTCATCATTAAAGTACTATTCTTCTGATCTACTCGTGTCTTGTGCCATCATATGAGGAAAACATATCTAAGACCTCCTCAGTTTGTGCTGCCAGTATCACTGCCTGCAGTCTGTTCCATCATTGGAGGCCAATTTTCCCACAGTCGTGACAGGGTAATGCAATGCAGGGAGGCGCAAGCCTGGAGAGGCGGCGCCGCTGCCTTCTCCATTTGCCAGGCACCTGCTGAGATTATGTTACCAGCAAGGGACCGTCTGCAAACTATTTGGCACTTTACAAGTGTATTCAAACACTATTGAGTACACTTGTATAGTGGCAAGTAGCTTGCAGACTGTCCTTTCATCCCAGGGTTTAATAGGCGTTGTAGCTGGACTTTGTGACACAGGGAGAAGCTGGAGTGATACATGGGGGCCTGTAGTGACATTGGGGAACTAGAGTGGCACAGGGTGGAGCTGGAGTGACGTGTATAAGGGGCATTACTTTTGACATTATTTGTATAAGGGACTTTGCTTTGAGCATTATGGGCTCCACTCATTGTGTTAATGATCATTGCTCCGGCGGGGAGACAGCTGATCCGAAAATCAGCTGTGTCCCCAAATATTTTCACTGCTCCTTTTGGGGCAGAGAAACTTAGCACTGCAGAGTCTGACTTGGCAGTGCTAGTGCGCCTGCGTGAACTAGAGTTCACGCAGGTGCACAAAAGCCCTGGCGTCCAGTGGAAGGAGCTGGACAGGGGCGGAGGAAATGGAAGGGTCCATCTTCACAACCTGGGACTCCTTCCCATAGGGAAAGAGCAGGTTGTAGGAGCAAAGATGACAAATGCTCCCGCAGTCAAGCTTTGAAAATATTGTATTTTGGAACTTGATGAATTCCTGTGCCCATACTAGTGTATGGGTACAGCAGGCCACATCGGAAGTGAAAGGTAAACAGGAGATATCTGTGACATCTCCTGCTTTAACTTATGGATAAATGGCTCGATAACTTAATTTCTACAAAAGCAGGTTAAAATGTTAATTTTGTGTATAGGGGGCATTGCTTTGGACATCAGGTGTAAGGGGCACTACTACTGTGAGTATTATGTGTATTAGGGGCATTACTTTTTACATTATGTGTATAAGGGGCATTACTTTGGGCACTATTTGTAGGGCTGTAACTAGGGTAGTGCGACCAGTGCCATGGCACAGGGTACCACAGGGCAGGGGGCCTGTCAATTTTCCTGTTTATTATCATTCTCACTTGTAGCTTCCTCTTCTTTTATCCCCTGCATCTCCTGGCCTCCCCTATCTCTTCCCTGGCCCTTCCCCATGAGGCCATGGCCCTTTTTCAGGTGCATTATCTTATGTCCCTATTTAAAAAAATGGGGGGGGCACCAGTGCTCTCTCTGGCACAGGGCACCAAAAAGTCTAGTTACGGCTCTGACTATGTGTATAAGGGGCATTACGTTGGACATCAGGTGTGTAAGGGGCATTACTTTGGGCATTATGTGTTGTGGTGAAAGGAGTTGTCTCTCACCTGAATTGCCCACATTCCTGTGGGATCAGCTACTTCCAAAGGAGGCTAGAGTGAAGCCTGTGCATTCTACAGTAGCAGTGGAGATGTGGAACTCCGGGTTTTCACAGTTGCACAGGCCAGCTGCAGTTCATAACTGAGAGATAGAAAGGGTTTAAAACTGTCATACACCCAGTGCTCTGGGCACTGACGCTGGGTAGGGGCCAGTTTAGTAGGCCAAAGTTTCCTTAGTGCCAGGAACTGATGAGGTTGGCTGTGCTAGAAGAGCATGGCAGATTGTGGTTGCAAGCCATTGCAGCAGACTGACCATTAAGCACTGGGAGTGCTGGTACATTTACTTTCATTTGTTTATATATGTTTTGTGTCTGTGTCCAGGCCTACGCCTATGCATGCTAAAGTGAAGTGTCTGCTGCCATTAAAGATGCTGCTTTACCGAGTACCTGCCTGCCGCAAGTCCTTATTTTTACACCCCGTGTTACAGTGTTTAAGGGGAATTACTTTGGGCATTATGTGTATAAGGGGCACTACTATTGTGGGCATTATGTGTATAAGGGGCTTTATTTTGGGAATTATGTGTATAAGGGGCATTAATACTATGAGCATTATGAGTACAGGGGGCATTACATTGGACATCAGGTGTATAAGGGGCATTACTTTGGGCATTATGTGTAAGGGGCACTACTACTGTGTGGCATTATGTGTATAAGGGGCACTACTGTGTGGCATAAGGGGTACTAATATGTGATGTAACGTGATTTATTGTGTGCAGGGGGTGCCGAACTCCCTAGCACCAGCCTTGCGTACAGAGGGCCTATTTCAGAGATGTACGTAAACTTTATGCACACATCTCCAATGTTTCTAGAGCTGTTCATGCCCAGGAGCTGAACAGCACATGTGCAGATCTGGGGCTGCGATGTCGCACACAGTGCTCCAACAGCCATAGCATGATTGACATGCTACTGGCATTTGTGTTGCAGAAAACGGGGGCATGTGGGCCCCATTTTCTGGGCATGCCGAAGCCAGTGACTGTGTTGTTGGATGCAGCTTCACTGGCCCTGGCAGTGAGAATTTACCAGACATCCTGAGTAACCTGAGGGTTACAAGTAGAAAGAGAGGGAAAGAAGACTCTTTTTTTGGGGGGCACTCAGATTACAGTATGTAATATTATTGTTTTAAAACTTAGCTTTTAATACATCTTATCATAAAAAAGATAGGCTAAAGACATGAGATAAACATAAAAATATATTAAATAGAGATAATATATTTTGATCTATAGGTTCTCATATACAGATCAGTATCACAAAAGAGAGTGGACCTCATTCAGAGTCGGTCGTTGCGGCCGCATGGTCGTAAGGTAAAAGGGTCCGGATATGCAAATGAAGCGCTTGCAAGTTGCGTCGTTAAGATGGGATCGTTAGCTGGACGAGCGAGGGGAGGATGTGGCTGTAAGACTAAAAATATGCCCCCTTCTAGTTCCCATTACACGTCATCTCCGGGCATATAAGGATTAATCGAGACCATCGGGAACCATCGGAGCTGGTCGTAGACCTTAAGGTTGACCATACCCTCTCTTAAGCACTACGATCAAGTCAGTGTAAAAACCTCCCATGTCACATGTGCCATGACACTAATTAGTTAATTATGCACTCCCATAGTCAGGCACGCCTGCGTTCGGATCTCCACTCCCCCGTTCACAAGCACCTCCCCCTGTTACCACCCACAAACGCCTCATCCTGTCACTCAAACTAACGACCTGGCCAAGTTGAAGTAGAGAGCAATTTCTGATTGTAATAGTAGTTTGCGCACGCGCATTGCGAATTTTCCGCATGCGCAGTTTAGCGAACATCGGTGGTGTACGACCGTGCGGCCGCAACGACCGACTCTGAATGAGGTCCAGTATCTCTTATGTTCTCTCAACTTTGAACCTATATTGTTGTATATATTAGGATTATATATAAATATCCGTTTTATCAGTGCTTTCTTTTTGGACTTGCTGCTAATCGGCTCTTGGACTACATATCCCAATAGGCATTGCGTTTATTTGGGACTATTTGATTGGTCTATTTCTCTATGAGCCTAACACTAACCAATCGAACTGGAATGGGAAGCCTACTGCACTGTGATCAGTGTATTAGTCGTGAGCCGCGACTCCGGTCGCGAGTAAGTGACGTGTACTAAGTACACGCTTAAATGGATTACCATCTGTTCAGGTATTACATGAGGTGATCAAGCCTCGATGCGGGCGAAACGCGCGTCCTCTCTCTTCATATGACAGTCTGCTGATATCCAGGACAACCCAGCCAGTGCACGGACTGCGCTCCATTTTACCCCACACTGGTAACGTACAAAGACTGGCAGATTATCATGTCTGGCCAGCGGGTTTGACTTATAAAGTCATAGCCTGTCTTATATTGAATATCTCCTTTCCATGGTTATCTCTATATCATTATTCTATATCCCTTGTACACAGCTCATTTCCCATTTATGGCAGCTATTTTGTTATGTATCTTTCTTGTGTGTGACATGTATTAGGATATTGAGGCTGTATGCTATTCTGCCTTACTATAGCAATAACATGGGATTTTGATTATTTATCTATAAGAGATTTATCTGGAAAAGGAGCATCATCTGCAACTATCACAAATTATTTCAGCAGAGGCAGAATTGAATGTTTATCCATAGAATTATCTGGAAAAGGAGTATCATTCTTATCAATAACATAACTCCAATGATGTCTCATGTGTATGTGATGATTGCATTTAGTACATGAATATTTTATGTGCTCTGTCAGGCTCTGTTACTTCATTTGTCATCAAGGGTAGAGTTCCTATTTTTCTATGTATGTATGGAACTCAGTATTATAATCTTTTGACACAGTTATCTATGTGGTGTTTCTTACGAGTTATATATGCTGATGTTATATATGCATAATTGATTGCATCACAAGTAAGGCATGCCTATGCATCACCTGTCTTGACAGCAACGACTTATCAATTGGACCTCTCTGTTGAGGATAGTCCTACATTTTATAATAGGCTCAGACCGTGTGCATAGGGTGAATCCCCATATATTGTCAGTAGCGATGGTCTACAGTCATACTTCACTGATTATGCTCAAACTCGTCTGATCTTGGAAGCGATCCAGTGATAGGCCTGGTTGATATTAATGTGGGGGACCACTTAAGAATACCAGGTTCTGTAGATATATATTGTACTGTTTAATGGGGATCATAGGATTGCATACTGTGTAGCCTATATACCGATTTCTATGATAATTGCTGTATCATTTCACATTAAGCATATTAACTGGTACCCTTTATTCAGTGTGGGGTATTTTGCAGAAATTGTCTATTATATTTTCGCCATCAACAATTATGTATGTATCTGGTATATTTTTACTACATTAATAAAAGTTATATTTTATTTCAAGAATTCTTATATAAGTGTGCCCCAAGAATAGCCTTACTTTTTTCTTTGTTTAAAATTCTGCTATATTTAGGCTGTGGGAGCACCACCAACATTTTTGGGATGTATAAATTATTCATAGACATAGATGGTTGGTTATAGTAATTTCTAATTATGTTTCTGTGCGGTATCCTCCCTGTTTACTTTTGTTCTCTCAACTTTTCAAATCAGAACAGTTGTTCAGAAAAGTGACGTTATCATAGGAGTCCATTATCATTATTTATAGTATCTATATTGACATTGCATTTATTCATACAGTAAGTACTGCATGGCGGCAGGAAACACAGGAGCTCCTTATATACAGATCAGTACAAAAAGAGAGAAAATATCTCTTGTGTTTTTTCTCTCTTTGTTCAACTGTCAGATCAAAGGAATTATTCAGACATATGAAGTTATTATAGGAGCCCATTAATATCAATTATAGCATCTATATTGACAATGCTTATATTTATATAATGAGTACTGCACGGCGGAAGAAACCAGAAAGAGATCCCTCAGGTCATTGGTATAACATGTATATTGACTAGCATAATTACCTATAACTTATTAGTATATCTCAGCAAAGACACATGTATGTTAAAATATATTAACTTGAGTTTATCAGTACTTATACTGATTGTGTATAGTTAGTTCTGAAAAGCATATACATTTAGTTGGAATTGAGATCTACTGTCGGTTATTTGCCCATCGGCAGAGAATAGTCGATGAGAGTCCCTTATCCCAATGTGTATGGTAAAAAAGATTTCCTGCATCTACTGTCAGTCCCAAGATGTGGGGCTGATGAGATTACAGATAGTAAAGCAGACAGTAGAGATGTGATAATCAATTGATATACAGCTATATATGAGACAAAATACATAATACAACCTACAATCTGGGTGAATGAATATTTAATAAAATATCAATATCATTTGGAATGAAAAAGATTTTATCACTCATTCCACATAACCGCATATAACATCTCAAATTATTAATAATTTAGCCATGTATTGGTAATACACATCCTATGGGCAACAGTCCTCTAATTTTTATGTAATAATAAGAGAGGAAATAGAAACTCCTCTGTTCCAGTCCACTGTGGCTCTGCCTGAGTTTTTGCCTTAGGCAGTGAATACTCAGTAAAAGATACCCAGATGGAGGTACTAGGAAGGAAAGACTATGGGCCTGATTCAGACCCACTCGCGAGCGGCTGTCCGCTCGCAAGTGGGTCGATGGTCTGCACTGCGCATGCGCACGACGCGACGAGCGAAGGACTTTCCTTCGCTCGTTGTGTCTGATCAAAGGGGGCGTGCTGTCGATGTTGATTGACAGCACGCCCCCTTTGGTGGGTGTGCCGGGGGCGTGCCTCCCAGACGGGGGCGTTCCCAAGGGAACGCCTACCGTCAGAAGCCGGCCCCACTGACATCACTAGTGATGTCAGTGGGAGTGATTTTGGCTCTGATAGAGCCAAAATCACTCCGGGCCTTGCGGTTGAGAAACTCAACCGCAGGCTTCGGCTCGCAGTGGCGATGGTCGCGATGGTCAAGACCATCGCGACCATCATCCTGCACGCTCGTATATGCTGTGGGTGGTGACCCACAGCTATACGAGCGTCCAGGAGGACGCTCCATAATTATGGAGGTGGGCCCTGATTCAGAGAGAGCGCTCTGGTCAGAGCGTCCGGCTCTGAATCAGGGCCTATGTCTCCTATGGTGAGATATGGGGGAATGATTCCCTTGGTGGAGTTAAACTCCACTATCTCTAAGGAGACATAGTGAAAAAATAGTAGTTGGGTACCTGTATAATGGAATGTATGCGGAGACTAGCTGTTGTAGTGGGGACTCGGCATGTGCACAAGCAGCATCCCTGTGGACTAACATGCGTTACACCCCTCAGGCTTGGTCACGGTCTCGTGTGTATCAAAGAATGCATGTGCTTAAGTCAGGAAGTGCAGAGTCGCCGTGTCCCGGCTGCCGGATCTGATCAATCGTAGCAGTGGGTGGGACATATGATGTCTGACAATCTTGTAATGGACAAAACTCAGGGACAATAAGTCACAGTGTTACTCAGATGTCCGATGTTCACACAGTTGATCCAATGCTGCATCTTTTGACACAGCATCAGATCACAGACACCGGTAGTGGGCATCTATTTACACAACATGTTTCATTATCTGCTTTCATATGTTGGTCACATAGAGCTGGTTATAATGCATTTGGCAACTACCACCTCTTTATACATCTCTCCCACTGTTACTGACTATATTTAACACTGGCGTGGGTTGGTATGTAGTATTGAGGACCATGGTAATGATGATATTACATTGTTATAGATATTTTAAATAAAGATAAAGTGCATAAGAGAAAAATATGTCCTATGGACTTTATTTTAATTAAAATATCTATAACCATGTAATAATTTTACCATGGTCTGCAATACACCCTTCCAGCCCACACCAGTGCTAAAAATACAGCTTATTTAACAATCAAAATCAATGATTAAAAAAAAAAATTAAGGGTAAAATAAATATTACATGAAATACATTACATTTTAGTTAATAATAACAATTACCTCAAAACTTCAGACACTGTGTCACAGACTGTCAGTGCAGGGTTGTCGTAACAGCAGTGTGGTCCCTGGGCAAAGCAATGCACTGGGACCCCTACCCACCTATTCACGGAAAAAATTTAAATGGTGCATAAAATTAAACCCTCCTGCATGCCCATCAGAAACTGGGACAGAGGTGAATGCTCCTCACCGGGGGGGGGGGGGGGATGGGGTGGGGGAGGTTAGGTCAGAATACAGTGCGCCGGCGGCCGGCTTATAAAAATATCACAAATTTACCAACTGGCCACAGCTGCAGGGGGGCGGGTTGGCGGCCCCTACAAGCGTCGGGCCCTTGGGCAACAGCCCAACAAGCCCAATGGAAGAGATGGCCCTGTGTCAGTAACCTAAGCAGAGGAGAGTCCAGGAGTCACACTGTGAGGTGCAGCTGCAGGAGGAGCAGAAAAGATGGGAAGAGTAGGAGGGGGCGGAGCCACACGACTCTGACAATCAGTGAGTTTGCCCTTTTGCAGAATTGCAGCAACTGACTTTATTGCACTGCACATGCATCCGAGATGTACACATGCATCTGTCTGGATCTAAAGGCTATTCATAGATGCAAGCAACAGAGGGCCTGATTCAGAGCCGCTCGTAAGCTCTGAATCAGGCCCAGAGTTGCATCACCATTTGCATTTAAATGGGTGTAACTGGGCATCAAAGGGACATTCGCATGTACTGTGCTGTGGTCGTGGAGATTGAATTGCCGGCTATTCAGATGTGAGCATATGCAGAGATTCTGCTGATTTCAGGCGGGTCTTTGGCACCAAGGATACAGCTGGTGCACATGAGTGCTGGTAATGATGATGGCTACTTTCACAAGCAGATAAATAAAGGGTAGTGTGTTCCCCATAGATGCACTGAATACAGGAGGAGAGACAGGTGTTTTGTTTTTTATCAAGCACATCAAATTGTGTGACTCTAAAGGGCATATTCATCACATCTGCATTAGGGGTGTGCACCGGCCACTTTTTGTGTTTTGGTTTTGGATCTGGATCTTTCTTCGTGTTTTGGATCTGGATTGGTTTTGCCAAAACCACCCTTCCGTGTTTTGGGTTCTGGGTTTTGTGTTTTGGATCTGTATTTTTTTTTAAAAACAGCTAAAATCACAGAATGTGTTGGTTTTTCTGCTCCTATGCTATTATTAACCTCAATAACCTTAATTTCCACTCATTTCCAGTCTATTCTGAACACCTCACACCTTACAATAGTGTTTTTATGTCCAAAAGGTTGCACCGAGGTAGCTGGATGACTATGCTAAGCGACACAAGTGGGCGGCACAAACACGTGACCCATCTAGGAGGGATACTGCAGTGGCAGACAGGATGGCAGTTTGAAAAACTAGGCCCCAAACTGTACATAATGCAAAGAAAAAAAAGAGGTGCAAGATGGAATTGTCAATGGTCCCTCCCACCCACCTTTATGTTGTATAAACAGGACATGCACACTTTAATAAAGCAATCATTTCAGCGCCAGGGTCTGCCACACAACTGTGGCTGAAATGATTGGTTCGTTTGGGCCCCCACAAAACAAGCTGGCAATTAATCTGTCCCTGCACAAACTGGCTCTACGGAGGCAAGCTGTCATCCTCATCCTCCTCATCCACCGATTCCTCACCCTCTTCAGTGTTGTGTACATCCTCATCCTCACAGAGTATTAACTCATCCCCACTGGAATCCACCACCACAGGTCCCTCTGTACGTTCTGGAGGCTGGTCTCCCTGGAAGAGTTGATAATTCATTTTTATGAACATCATCTTCTCCACATTTTGTGGAAGCAACCTCCTACGCCTTTCGCTGACAAGTTTCCCGGCTGCACTAAACACTCTTTCGGAGTACACACTGGAGGGGGGGGCAACTCAGGTAAAATAGAGCCAGTTTGTACAGGGGCCTCCAAATTGCCTCTTTTTCCTGCCAGTACAGGTACGGACTGTCTGACATGCCTACTTGGATGCTGTCACCGATGTAATCCTCCACCATTCTGTCAATGGTGACAGTATCATATGTAGTGACAGTAGACATGTCAGAAATTGTTGCCAGGTCCTTCAGTCCGGACCAGATGTCCAAACTTGGTCCTGCCTGCCCTGCATCACCGCCAGCGGGTTGGTTAGGATAGCTAAGTTTTTTCCTGGCAGCCCCAGTTGCGGGAGAAAATGAAGAAGGAGCTGTTGACATGTCACGTTCCGCTTCAGCTGACAGTGTTTTCACCAGCAGGTCTTTGCACCTCTGAAGGCTTGTGTCGGCCGGAAAGAGAGACACCACATAGGCTTTAAACCTAGGATCGTGCACGGTGGCCAAAATGTAGTGGTCTGATTTCAACAGATTGACCACCCTGGAATCCTGGCAAAACAAATGAAGGGCTTCATCCACAAGTCCCACATGCCGAGCGGAATCGCTCCATCTTAGCTCCTCCTTCACTTTCTCCAGCTGCTTCTGCAAAAGCCTGATGAGGGGAATGACCTGACTCAAGCTGGCAGTGTCTGAACTGACTTCACATGTGGCAAGTTCGAAGGGCTGGAGAACCTTGCACAACACGGAAATCATTCTTCACTGCGTTTGAGTCAGGTGCATACCCCCTCCTTTGCCTATGTCATAGGTGGATGTATAGGCTTGAATGGCCTTTTGCTGCTCTTCCATCCTCTGAAGCATATAGAGGGTTGAGTTCCACCGCGTCACAACCTCTTGCTTCAGGTGATGGCGGGGCAGGTTCAAGAGTGTTTGCTGGCGCTCCAGTCTTCGGCACGCAGTCGCTGAATGGCGAAAGTGGCCAGAAATTTTTCGGGCCACCCAAAGCGTCTCCTGCACGCCCCTGTCGCTTTTCAGAAAATTCTGCACCACCAAGTTTATTGTGTGAGCAAAACATGGGACGTGCTGGAATTTGCCCAGATGTAATGCCCGCACAATATTGGTGGCGTTGTCAGATATCACAAATCCCCAGGAGAGTCTAAGTGGGGTAAGCCACTGGGCGATGATTTCCCTCAGTTTCTCTAAGAGGTTGTCGGCGGTGTGCCTCTTACTGAAACCGGTGATACACAGCGTAGCCTGCCTTGGAACGAGCTGGCGTTTCTGAGATGCTGCTACTGGTGACGCTGCTGCTGTTGCTGCGTAAGGTGATACATCTACACAGTGGGCTGTCACAGTCATATAGTCCTTAGTCTGCTCTGTTCCACTTGTCCGTGGTTAAGTGGACATTGGGTACAACGGCATTTTTCAGGACACTGAGGACACTTTTTCTGACGTTTCTGTACAGTCTCGGTATCACCTGCCTAGTGAAGTGGAATCTAGACGGGATTTGGAACAGGGGACACACTACCTCCATCAATTGTCTAAATCCCACTGCACTAATGGCGGATACCGGACGCACGTCTAACACCAACATAGCAGTCAAGGCCTCAGTTATACGTTTTGCTTCAGGATGACTGCTGTCGTACTTCATCCTCCTCGCTAAGGACTGTTGGAGGGTCAATTGTTTAGTAAAAGTAGTGGTGTTCCTACTTCCTCTCTGGGATGATGAACGACTCCCAGCAGCAACAGCAGCAGCAGGAGGTGTAGCAATGCAGGATCCTCTGGAGGAATCCCGGATAGGAGAGTCAGTCATACCAGTGACATGGCCTGCAGGACTACTTTCGATCCTGGGAAATTGACGAGGAGGGAGTTGACGGTGTGGTTTGCAGGCGCTTGGATACAACAGGACAACAGGATTTAGGTGTCCCTGGACTGCTTACGGTCTTAGCCAAAGTTTCTGAACTTGACAGTAACTTTTTATGAACGCGCTGCAGGTGCCGTATAAGTTCCTAGGTGGTTAACGTCCCTACCCCTACTTATTCCACCTTTACATATGGTACATATGGCAAGACAGTTGTTGTCCGGATTTGGATAGAAATATTGCCAGACCAAAGAGGTGGAATGTTTGGTCTTCTGCCCAGGCATGACCGTGATGGGCTTTTTTATCCCACGGACCACAACTGTCTCCCCCGGAGCCTGATTTAAACAAACCACATCACCATCAGAATTCTCCTCGCCAACTTCCTCCTCAGCGCCAGCTACACCAGTATCCTCATCCTGTTGTACTTCAACAGTGACATCTTCAGTTTGCATATCAGCAAGTGGACTGTGGGTGCTCCTTTCAGCACTTGCAGGGGGCATGCAAATGGTGGAAAGAGCCACCTCTTCCCGTCCAGTGCTGGGAAGGTCAGGCATCGCAACCACCACCACACTTGGACTCTCCTTGGGGATTCGTGATATCTTCTTAGAACGCACAGTTCTTCGCTGTGCTTTTGCCAGCTTAACTCGTTTGATTTTTTTAGTGGGAGGAGGGCTTCCATCGTCATGTGAAGCTGAACCACTAGTCATGAACATAGGGAAAGACCTTAGCCATTCCTTGCCACTCCGTGTCGTAAATGGCATATTGGCAAGTTTACGTTTCTCTTCAGATGATTTAAATGTTTTTTTCAAGGTCATTTTTCTGAACTTTGTCATTTGGGATTGTATGTGCCCTCTACTATGACATTGGGCATCGGCCTTGGCAGACGACATTGATGGCATGTTATCGTCTATGTCATGACTAGTGGCAGCAGCTTCAGCACTAGGAGGAAGTGGTTCTTGATCTTTCCCTATTTTATTTTTATCGGAGAAAGTTTGGTCCTCCATTTATGTTATATTGATATATACGTGCGGCTAGGGCGCACACAAACACAGAAAATAATTTTTTATTTTTGTTGGAGACTAGTGCACTTTGTGGGTTACACCACCCTTTAAGAAATGTGCCAGCCGGCCCTTTACTTATGGGACACTGGCGCACGCTTGGCGCTGCTTCTTTGTTGATGCACCTGCAGCCACAGTGCACACAATTCACAAACACAGAAAAATATTTTTTTATTTTGTTTGGACTGCCCTTTGGGGGTTACAGCACCCTTTAGCAGTCAATCCAGCCGGCCTTTTACTTATGGTACACAGGCGCACGCTTGGCACTACTTTGTTGATGCACGTGCGGCTCTACTTTGTTGATGCACGTGCGGCTACTGCGCACACAATTCACAAACACAAAAAAATATATTTTTTTATTTTGTTTGGAGTGCCCTTTGGCAGTTACAGCACCCTTTAACGGACAAGCCAGCCAGCCTTTTACTTATGGGACACAGGCGCACGCTTGGCGCTGCTCCTTCGTTGATGCACGTGCGGCTACTGCGCACACAATTCACAAACACAGAAAATATTTTTTTATTTTGTTTGGAGTGTACTTTGGGGGTTACAGCACCCTTTAACGGACAAGCCAGCCGGCCCTTTACTTATGACACAGGCGCACGCTTGGCACTACTTTGTTGATGGACGTGCGGCTACTGAGCACACAATTCACAAACACAGAAAATATTTTTTTTTTTGGTTTGGACTGGAGTGTACTTTGGGGGTTACAGCACCCTTTAACGGTCAAGCCAGCCGGCCCTTTACTTATGACACAGGCGCACGCTTGGCACTACTTTGTTGATGCACGTGCGGCTACTGCGCACACAATTCACAAACACAGAAAAAATATTTTGTTATTTGGTTTGGAGTGTACTTTGGGAGTTACAGCACCCTTTAACGGTCAAGCCAGCCGGCCCTTTACTTATGACACAGGCGCACGCTTGGCACTACTTTGTTGATGCATGTGCGGCTACTGCGCACACAATTCACAAACACAGAAAATATTTTTTTTTTTGGTTTGGAGTGTACTTTGGGGGTTACAGCACCCTTTAACGGTCAAGCCAGCCGGCCCTTTACTTATGACACAGGCGCACGCTTGGCACTACTTTGTTGATGCACGTGCGGCTACTGCGCACACAATTCACAAACACAGAAAAAATATTATTTTTTTAGCACTTGGGGGGAGCACCCCTGATGGACAGAGCACCCCCTGGACAACACTACAGCACCCCTTTAGGACTGGGACACTGCACAGGACTTTGGAGTGGACACAGCCCCTATGGAGAACTGACTGCACAACACAGTCCAGCCAGCCCCTATGGACTTTGAAGTAGTGGACACAGCCCCTATTAACAACAGCAGCACAGCACAACACAGCCAGCCCCTATGGACTTTGAAGTAGTGGACACAGCCTCTATGGACAACAGCAGCACAGCACAACACTACTCTGCACTACACTACACTACACTACACTGCCCAGCCAGCCCTAACTCCCACCCTCCCTCTTCACTGTCCACAGCCGAGTGAGAAAATGGTGCTGACGCGGGTACCTTATATAGGATCCAAAACCCGCGAGACCCGGAAGGCGGGATGATGACGTTTTGCCTCGATTTCAGATCCGAGTCAGGCGGGAAAAGTCGAGCCTGACTCGGATCTGCCTCGGATCGGGGGGGTTCGGATTTCAGAAATCCGAACCCGCTCACCCCTAATCTGCATTCTCAGATGCAAATGGCATGTGATATTCACCCAAATTCGCAAAGCAATATTTGAATACATCTCAAAGATGTATCAAATATCGCATGCAGGGACCAAGCTTGTGAGTAAGCTCTGTCCGTACAAATCCAGTCTCTGCACTTCTCAGGGTATATTTAAAAAAAAATGCCCAGGGAGTGTGACCACGCATGCGCCACCGCCAGATAATCCCTTCCCCCACCCCACCCTGCTAAGCTTACACATACATCTGTTCTGGTGATCTGGTGAACTCCTCGGTGATCCGGTCAGCTGATTGCTGGGCTCCTGCTCTGTGACCCTGGTCATCTGACGTGCTGGAAACTGAGATGCCGGTTTACAGCACACATGAGGTGACCAGGTCACAGAACAGGAGCAGCGATCAGCTGACTGGAGTCACAGAGGATCTCACCGGATCACCGATCCCTGGATGTAGGTATTTTTTTTTAGTAAATTGGGTTTGTTTTGCACTATGATCAGCTTGTGATCTATTTAGGCTGATCACAGGCGCTGGCTCCCATCTCTGCTCTGCCTGACAGAGCAGAGCTGGAGTCAGTGATACAGGGAAATGTTCTAATAACGCACATTTTTCATTACAATTATGGGAATTGCGATCTGCTTACTAAAAAAAAAATGTGATCATTAGGGATTGGAGGAGAATTTTGCAAACTCTCTTACAAACGCCCTTTAGTACATTTTGGTGATACTAAAATATGTAAAAAGGGCTTTCACAATATTTTAGTAAAAATAATATTAATAAATATGCCCCTAAATCAGGACCTTTAACAGTAAACTTCCTCACAATTCATATATTTGAAAATCACCTAATTTTTTTTTACTAAGCCTTGGAAAGTGATAAAGTGGTGAGAGATAAATTACCAACCAATCAGCTCCTTATGGCCAACTTCCAAACACAGCCTGTAAAGTGACAATTAGGAGCTGATTTGTTGGTACTTTTACCTCCATCCACTTTATCACTCCTCAAGGCTTAGTACATCTTCCCCTGGTGGAGATCATCTATAGGAAACTAAACCCGAGCATTAACAATGTGTATATCACTAAAATTAGGATTAAAAAAATTAAAAATATAAGAGCAGATCAACAAAATGATAAATGCATACTAACTATACAGGACAGTGCTGTCCCTATAAAATAAGTAGCTGTACACTTCTTAAAACACAAACAACCACCAATATCCATAAAGTTATTTAGGAGTTGTCTGAAAACTCTCAGTGGCTACAGTATATAACAACCGAATATAATTCTTAAGTAAGCAACTTTTTTATGTCAATAGAAATAATTCTCTATAAAAATGTATGCAGGTAAAAGAACGGACACATAAAATATTACAAACAATTACATTTAGATGTGTGTAATACTAGTACTTCTGCAGAATTCTGACATGCTAGTAACGTCATCACACTTTGGCCAATATAACATATGTACTGAGGGCCTGATTAAGCAAGGATCGCAGTTGCTAATATGCACACAATCGGCTGATTGTTGCGTTCTGAGCGGGGTTGAACAGCGAAACGCAGGCATGCCAGTGCATTTGAATGCTGTTGTATGGGTGTGCATAAATTATCCAAAGCGATGCCCTACGCAGCCTGAGGCCTCATAGCAATTCCTGAGTAAGGTCAGAGCTTGTGCAAGTGTGCATGAGGCTGCGATGGTACTTGATGTTACCGATGGTTTCACAGTCTTGGTAAACATTACAGATGTGTATAAGGTAAAGTAGGTGTCCTTATGCTGTGCTGCGGCGGCATAGTGATCACAATGGATTAGCATACTATCGCAGTTGAACTGCGTGCGTCATTGCTATTGCATTCTCAGTTGCGATCCGTAGTAAATCAGGCCCTGTATTAGAAGATGACAGCTTTGCTTCCAAGGTACAGTTTGTGCACCATATGGAGAAATGAGGATTCTTAGCCACCTAATTACTGTTGTTCTTGTGAAATAGAAAGTCCTGTAAAAGTTGCAGGATTTTGTGTATGGGATATTTCTTCTGTATTTCTCAGGGTAATTACAGTTAGGGAGTTAATGTCCCAGATTTGCTAATAGGAAAAGAGTTCCTCTTCATTCCATAGGACAAAGGATCTTGTTATGAGTCAGAGCTGCTGGTTCCTGTTAACGGACCACTGCATACTGTATGAGTTTCAGATTTATACATAAAATCTTATTAGAAGTAATAGAGTCCTGCATATTTATTAATGTTGTTGTTTGTAGTATGTTAAATGTACAATCTTTAATAAGTTTTTTTAACAGAGAACTACGTATATATTTAAAGAAAGTTAGTTACTTAATATATTTGGTAGTTATATTTGTCGCATAACAAGCAGTTTTCAGATGCTGCTTAAGGGGCCCATTTACTAATTATTGGGTTTTAGATCCAATAATTAGAATTTTTTATTGCCACTGTTTGTGGCAATAGGAAATTCTTTACCGCCCAGATGTATTAAAAATCATGGGCCTGATTCAGAGCTGTTCGCTATTTGCGGTCGTTCGTTCAAAAACAAGGGGTGGCTATTCAAATGATCCGTTCGCAAATTGCAGTCTGTTCACACCTCTAAGTCTGAACGAGCGAGCAAAACATACGCTCGTTTATTTGTTAAAAACGCCCCCTGGCCGCTCGCACCCTACGTCATGTCCGCTATTTATTAGATTAATCGAGTACATCGACCAGCGTATGAACTGCTCGCTATTCTTGTGGTTGGTTTTTGCTACCACAATCTTGCGAGCAGTTCTGGCTATAAAATAACCCAGTGACGTGGTCAATGACGCTGCTGTATTAATTATGCACACCCATAAAACGCCCGTTTTGACCTTTAAGCACGCCTGCGTTCGGATCTCCACTCCCCATTTTCAGGCACCTTCCCCTGTTACCACCCACATACACCTCATTCTGTCACTCAAAATAGCAGGCATTCGCTATATTGCGAGCACATGAATTTCGGCCGCACTGACTGGTTCGCGCATGCGTATAACGATCCGTACGCATGCGCAGATGTGCGAACATCGCTCGGAACGAGCGTACTGCCGCTAGCGAGTGGCTCTGAATGAGGGCCAATATCCATGGACAGGGGCTACAATGTGTGAAGCAAAGAGATCGCATCAGCAATCACTTTACTTTGTGCTGCAGGACCTCGGGCAACCGACTGCGCATGTGCAGTCATCAGACTGCGCAAGCGCGAGTAGCTATTACCAGGGAGGGATCAGGAGGATCCCTCTCCCAGTAAATTATGTGATCTGTAGCCCATAGGCTACAATGGCTTTCGCCATCTTAAAATGCTTTGCATGCCGGAGCTTGGTAAATCTCACAAATTAGCAGCCCCTAAAGAAACCTATGGGGGCTGCTATTATGATCTGCAATAAGGGAACCCCTGTAATACATTCAGGGGATACTTACATTTTGCAGGTATACCCCTAAAATGTGTGGTTTCGAAGGATTCCCTGCAAAATGTGTTTAATAAATATGCCCTTAAATAACTTTATGGTTATTTTTGGTAGAATGAATAAAGTAATGCACTGTATACATCTGAGTACTTTAACGTTACAGTGTAGTACTTTATTCATTCTACCACAAATAACCTTAAAGTTATTTTGGCGGCATACTTATTAAAGTACTCATATTAGCATTTCATTGTTGCAGTTGACCAAAAAAGCCCCTGGAAGGGAATCTGTTTTGGGATCCGCATCTAATCTGCTGTCCCTGTGCTACCTGTCAATTCAACAGGATATTCCATTGTACTCCAAATCTTTAAAAGAACAATACATTAACAACATCCATTATAATATGTGGCATACTCCACAGGCATGATACAATTATATAAAGGACTAGTGGAGTTCTAGTTATGGAAATTTTGATCCAATTGTGAACCATGAACGTGCATAATAAAATTGGATTTGTGCACCAAGATGGCATCTGCAGAGTTGGGCAGGGGGGGGCGGGGGGGGGGGGGGTTTCAGAGCTTGGATTAGTTACGTGAGTATGCTTTCTTTTGTATCCACTCCATATCCAGAGTTATAGGGTATTGATAGCCATGGGCCATTCCAGGGCTATGGAGCACTCTGCTGCTATTGGCTGCAGGATGGTCTACACAGTGTGGGTGCTCCTGCAAGGGTCATGCATAGAATTAGTAACTCATTTGGCGAAGCCTTGGGATTGGACCAGCTTCAATGTTGCAAAAGGGAAACTGCCTCCATTGATTGGTACAGAGAGAAAGAGAGGGTATAAGCTGCTCCTGCATGTGGAGGCCACCAGTCACATCTTATTGTGCCACGTGATAGTGAGTACCAACCTGCATTATTTGTGTGTTGGAGGTGAGAGAACCAAGTATCAGATTGCATCCTAAAGATTTGATGCAATTTGTGCCAAAAGAATTCTAAATTTCTGGAGATGCACCCAGCTTGGCTAATAGTCTAAACCAGGCTCATTGCTAAAATGAAAACAACAGAACTGTCTGCATTGTTACTTACTATAATAATAATTATTTAGCAATTGATACATTGTCAAGGCAGCATGCTTATTATAGAGAGGCTGTTTTAATTAATTGATTGCATTTATAATGAGCATTTATTATTGTATCACTGTCCCATGCTGAATCTTACCGTGACAATCATCATATGCATCACATTTGCATAACTTGTGATTTATTATTATTGATTCCTTACTGCATTGACCTCATTACCTTTCCCATAGTTATCATCCTTTTTTCCACCATTCCTATATTCCTGAATCAATTTGAAACTAAAAGAAAGAAACATTAAGGGTCTGCACTTTGTGGTTCATGCATGAATATTTGAGGTTTGAGGTTCATGCTATACGCCTCTTCCAACCAGTTCACCTTAGAGTAGCTGTCATTTACCGTCCCCCTGGCCCTCCTTCCAAATTCATTGACAACTTCGCTTCCTGGCTTCCTCACTTTCTCTCCTCTGACCTTCCCTCTATTATCCTAGGTGACTTCAATATTACTATTGATATCCCCACAGAAGCCTCTGCCTCCAAACTCCTCACCCTCATGTCTTCATTTGGTCTCTCCCAATGGACCTCCTCACCCTCCCATGTGAGTGGGCATTCGCTTGACCTGGTCTTCACTCACCGTTGTGATATTTCTGATTACTCCAATTCCCCATTCCCCCTCTCAGACCATCACCTTCTCTCTTTTAACCTATCCCTCTCTCCTTCCCTTCCTCTACCTCCTAAGGCCACTATCACTAAGCGTAACATTGACGCTATTGACACCGTTTCTTTTTCTTCCCAGCTTGACTCACGTCTCTCCCCTATCCTCTCTCTCTCGTGCCCTGAACAAGCCATTTCTCTATACAATACCTCCCTTACTTCTGTTCTGAAGTCTGTTGCTCCGGCGATCACTATTCACCCTCACAGATTTACACCTCAACCCTGGCATTCCAAATGCACCAGATACCTGCAAAAGTGTTCGCGAACTGCCGAACGACAGTGGAGAAGATCACGCTCTAAGGCTGATTTTCTCCATTTCAAATTTATGCTCTCATCATACAGTGCTGCCCTTTCCCTCTCTAAACAGTCATATTTCAAGAACCTCTTCTCCTCTCAGTCCTCAAATCTCCAACGTCTCTTCACCACCTTCAACTCCCTCCTCCACCCACCCCCTCCTCGCTCTCTGTCCTTGATTTTGCTACCTACTTTACATCTAAAATTGACTCCATACGTCAGGACATCATATCCCACCAGTCCCCCTGCTATCCACCTCCTCTCTTCCCAGATCACCCCTCTCCTTCAATTTTACCGACTCTAACTTTCTTCTCCCCTGTATCTGGAGACGAAGTCATGTCCCTCATCCAGTCCTCCCCCCCTTCCACCTCCCCCCTTGACCCTATCCCTTCACGTCTCCTCCGCTACCTCTCTCCTTCTGCCTGCTCCCATCTTGCCCACCTCTTTAATCTCTCCCTATGATCAGGCACTGTCCCGTCTGCATTAAAACATGCCCTTGTCTCCCCCATACTAAAAAAAACAACCCTTGATTCTAACACTCTCTCCAACTACCGTTCCATCTCTCTCCTCCCTTTTGCTTCCAAGCTCCTTGAGCGTGTTGTTTTCAAGCGCCTTACCATCTTTCTTTCCTCTCATTCCCTCCTTGACCCTTTTCAGTCTGGCTTCCATTCTCTCCACTCCACTGAAACTGCCCTCACAAAAGTCAGCAATGACCTCCTTGCTGCTAAATCCAAGGGCCACTACTCTCTGCTCATTTTCCTTGACCTTTCTGCTGCTTTTGACACTGTGGACCACCCTCTCCTTCTGCAAATCCTTCACTCCCTTGGTCTGCGTGACACTGCCCTCTCCTGGCTATCCTCCTACCTCTCTGACTGATCCTTCTCTGTCTCCTCTCATGACTCCTCTTCTCCCCACAGCCTCTTGCAGTGGGTGTTCCCCAAGGTTCTGTTCTTGGACCTCTCCTTTTCTCACTCTATACATCCTCACTAGGTGAACTCATCAGCTCTTTTGACCTCCAATATCATCTCTATGCTGATGATACTCAGATCTACCTTTCCTCCCCTGACCTCTCTCCCTCTCTCCTCACTCGTGTCTCCAACTGTCTCTCTGCCATTTCTTCCTGGATGTCCCAGCGATTTCTTAAACTTAATATGTCTAAGACTGAGCTAATCATCTTCCCTCCCCTCTACATAACCACACTTCCCACCCTTTCTTTATCAATTGATGGCACAACTATCTCCTCTAGCCCCAAAGTGCGCTGTCTTGGCGTTAACCTGGACTCCTCCCTCTCCTTCAAACCACATATCCAGAATCTCTCACAGTCCTTTCGCTTTCATCTTAAAAATATTTCCAAGATTAGACCCTTTCTCACCCAAGATGCCACTAAAACCCTCATACACTCATTGGTCATCTCCAGATTGGACTACTGTAACCTTCTCCTATCTGGCCTCCCCAAATTCTTTCTCTCCCCTCTCCAGTCTGTCCTCAATGCTGCTGCTCGGCTCATCTTCCTCTCAAAACGCTCTGCATCTGCCTCCCCTCTCCTACAAGCCCTCCACTGGCTCCCCTTCCCCTTTAGAACCCAATTTAAGGTTCTCACACTCACTTACAAAGCCCTCAGCCATTCCTCTCCCATTTACATCTCTGATCTCATCTCCCTTCACTCTCCTGTCCGCCCTCTTTGTTCAACAAATGCACGCCGCCTCTCATGCCAATTGATTACTTCCTCCCACTCCTGCCTCCAAGATTTTGCCCGTGCTGCTCCCCACCTTTGGAACTCTCTCCCGCTTCCCATCAGACTCTCCACCTCTCTACAATCCTTCAAACGGGCTCTCAAGACCCACTATTTCATCAAAGCCGTCCAGCTCTCATCTTAACTTGCTGCTACATACGCCTTCCTCCCTGCCTACCCCATCTGTTTCACCCCTGTTTGTCTGTCCCTCCCCCTTAGAATGTAAGCTCCTATGAGCAGGGCCCTCTACCCTCTTGTGCATCTCCTTACTATACCTTCATCTACTTCTTACTCTCTACCAGGGCACCTAACACTTGATTGCTTTGCATTGTTGCTTATCTGGGTGTTATGGTCGTGAATGTAGCAATGTATATTATCCATGTCCTGTAATGTATTGTATTGTACTGTACTGTAAGTCACTGTAAATCAATCTATTTGTTTATGTACTTTGTAAGGCGCTGCGGAACACTTGTGGCGCCATATAAATAAACGATAATAATAATAATATTAGTGCATGTGGTTTCCTTCTTGCATTATCTGGTAACTTTGATAAGAAAAAGAAGTCAGTTCCTATGATACACTGGTGATGCAAGTGTAAATATGAAACTTTACCTTTATTATCTGCTATCATGTGACTTTCTGTTACTGGTAAAATAAGTATAGGACTAGGTAAAGGGACACTACACGTGAAGCATAATTTACTGAACCCAGCAGCCTGCCCCAAGTACCCTAAAGCCGGGTACACACTGGAGCGATGTCGGGTCAATTTGCAGTTTCATAACAGCAAATCGTCTACACTGCTCAGTGTGTACCGGTGAATGTTCGCTCCCGCAGTCACTAGCGATGGTCACTAGGTTTGTTGTGCTGCACATCAAACCTGACGACATCGCTAGCGACCTGTGGTAACGGTAGGTTAATGAAAGACTGTGATCGTTCCCCCATTCATTAACTCGTCAAAGTGTGGACGGGCAATCCCTGTTCAAAGGCATTTGTTGCAATGTCAGAATGAATGCCCATCGCTCCAGTGTGTACCCAGATTTACATGAACAGTAGATAAACATTTAATAGGCAGAGTATATAAATGCTGTAGCATGGCATGGAATGGAGCCAGCTTAGCCTATTCAGTTGCCCTTCCAGAGAGGCATAAATATCAGTTCATGGTAGATCTGGCCCTTCGTACCAGTAAATTATTATTATTGATATACAGATAGGTGAGATGTAACCCAAGGCAAAATATATTTATTTTCTACTTGATTGTATCCTGTACATCAGTGGCATGTTGCCCAGGGAAATACAAAACTGGTGCCCCTTGAAAACATTTCTTTAAAATTCTGTCTGAATTCTTATATTGAGAAACAAAATAAACACACAAAGGAAACACAAGTTAGTGAAATGAATGAGCAAAGCAAAACGTACTTTTCTGAAAGTCAACAAAATACAACATAGAACTGAATAGTGCAAATGGCAGATGTCACCTAATTGTGATGTCACAAGAATATACAGTATAACCTTCTCTTAGCCCTCATTCCCAAAGCTCAAAACTTCCAAATACCTTTCACTGCTGCCATAACCTTCTTCTATATATCTGTTACAAGTCCAGTCCAGGACTTGTACATGGCTCAAAACTCTCCTGCTCCTCTCCCCACTGGATCTGCTCCCAGGAGATCGGGACATCTGAGACCTGGGCTGGGTTCCTCCCATGTCACCTGACGAGTCCTTCCTTTATTTTTACACACTGGAGTCTAACTGCCTTGCCGACTATAGCGTTTCTTTCACCACGCTTGGCTCAGTTGCATGGTCAGCTATTTTCTTCCAGCTATTTCACCGTCAACTGTTTCCTGTATGTGTATCATTAGATACAGGACGAGCTTCCTCGAAATCTACCTAAATTACTATGCCTTTAACTGTCTCACCTGAATTTTTCTCAGCTTCCGCCTCTCTCCAGCACCATCTTTCTCACACGACTTAATTTACAGTACTTACTAACTCTTTCATATTTTTCCTATCCTAGGTACAGCATTGGGAGCTAAAATGGCTCTTCGATCTTTAAAAATCCCTATAGCCTTTTAAGAAACTATATTATATATATATATATATATATATAAAAAACAAACTTAGCGCTATCAGCTGCATACTAGCCTAGTGGATACATAGGAGTTACATAATGTAGTGCATCGTTTGTATGACTGCAGACAGCATGTGCCCTCCACTTACCACCCTGCTGTACACTCACCTAACTACATTTTTGAAAATCTAATTAAAATAGTTTAAAAAAAAAAAAGTTCTAATAAACTGGTTTTATCATGGCGTCAAAAACGTTGTCTGAATAAAGGGCTAGTTATTCCTAAACAGAGGATAAGTACCAAATTTCAATTAATTTTAACACAGTTTTATAGAATATTGTTGTGAGGTTCTGGTTTTGTTGTGGACGCGGGGTGGTGATAGGAGCAGATACAGAAGCAGATTTAAATGAAAATGTGGAACTGTTAATGAGTGGTTTAGTAGACATGAATAAGGTAAAAGTAAAAGTCCAGGCAAAGCACTGAAGTGCACTTGGGAACTGTAGTGATGCAAATGGGAAAATGTCCATGTAGTGACAGGCAGGTAACAGTCCAGTATGCAGGTATAGTGAGCTGAAATGATATACAGGCAGAGGAGATATAATCCAGCAGAGTGTAAGTGGAGGCAAGGTGCAGGGTGACAGCAGACTCAGGTACTCAGGCAGGGGGATGGTAAATGGAGGGTGCAGGGAAGTCCAGTGGTTGGAGCAGGCAAGGTAAGCAGGCTAGGTAGCGTTTCCAAGAAGGTAGGTAATGAGCACAGGAACTCTCTCTCAGCTGTCGCTGAGAAACACTTTGCACTGGCAATGAAGGAAGGCTCTGGACCTCCCTAAATACCAAGTGCTGCACCGTGACTGGCCAGAGAGAGCACATGACCCACCAGTATTGGACAACTGATTCACATAGCCGAAGGCAAGATGGCGGTGCGCATGCCGGGCGGAACGGAAGCACCGCCTGGCCTCACCAGCCCAGAGTGACAATGTGCCCGCACAGAACCATGTGCAGCCAATGCCCCTCGCCAAACACCAGCGCCACCGCCAGACGCCCCCCCGGCCACAGCGACCTCACAGGTATTACCCATCAACCTCCATGCCGAGAAACCCTGGTCGGGACAGTACCCCCCCTTATGGCTGGCCTCAGGACACTCACCAGGCTTTTCAGGATGGGCAGCATGGAACTTCTTGATGAGTGCGGGAGCATGGATGTCTCGGGCATCGGTCCAACAGTGCTCCTCCGGGCCGTAACCCCTCCAGACCTCAAACTCCATGCCTCTTTCAGTCTGGATATGAGGGGGAACAGCGAGAACTCTGTGGAATTTGTTCAGCACCAGGGGTTTAAGTAGGGAAATATGAAAAGAATTGGGGACTTTCAGATAAGGGGGCAACTGAAGGCGATAAGCCACAGGGTTGATTATTTCAATGATGGAGAAGAGTCCGTTAAAACGTGGAGCAAACTTCATCGATGGTACTCTGAGCCGTAGGTTCCGGGTGGACAACCAGACATGGTCTCCAACTTGCATGCGTGGCATCTTCCTACGCTTTTTATTTGCCTGAAGTTTGTAGCAAGAGGATGTCTTCTCCAAGTCAGTACGTTATTGAGTCCAAATAGGTGCCAATCTCCGAACAGTATCCTCCACGGCTGGTACATCAAGGACAGGCAGGCTTTGAAATTCAGGAACCCGAGGATGAAGGCCGTAAACAACTAGGAATGGAGTTTGGTTTGTAGAAGGATGATAGGAGGCATTATGTGCAAATTCAGCCCATGGTAGCAACACAGAGCAATTGTCTTGAGATGATGACATAAAAATCCTCAGGAAGGTCTCAAGGTCTTGATTAACCCTCTCTGTGGATCCACTGCTTTGTGGATGATAAGTCATGGAGAAGTTTAGTTTTACTTGTAGAACAGTACATAGGGCTCTCCAAAATCTTGCTACAAATTGAGCACCACGGTCAGAGACTATTTCAGTAGGAAGACCATGGAGACGGAATATGTGTTGGACGAACAGGTGAGCCAAGTCATGAGCAGTAGGCAGTTTCTTTAGAGGTACATAATGGACCATTTTCGAAAATTGGTCTACTATGACCCAGATGGTAGTGTAACCCTGAGAGCTCGGTAGATCCATTACGAAGTCTATTGAGAGATGCGTCCCTGGACGTGATGGAATAGGTAATGGCAACAACTCACCAGCTGGAGCTTGATGTGAAGACTTATGCTGGGCACAAGAGGTACATGAAGAAATAAACTCCAATACATCAGCCTTCATGGATGGCCACCAATAGCCTCTCTTTAAAAGTTCCAGAGTCTTCCGAGTACCTGAGTGGCCTGCAAAGCGAGAGGAATGAGCCCAGGTGAGGAGCTGCTTCAGTAACTCCGGGGCCACAAAAGTCTTCCCAGTAGGAGGCTGTAACTGTATGGTGGCAAACACTCTTGACTCCAAGACAGGGGCATTACGTTGGATCTCCAAATTGTTGTCACAGAGGAGAGATCTAAACAGAGCATCTGCTTTCTGATTAAGGGCTCCAGACTGAACTCGAAACGAGAGAAGAATATTGCCCATTGGGCCAGACGAGGGCTCACACACTGGATATTCTTGAGGAAGAGGAGGTTCCTATGGTCAGTGAAGACAGTGAAGGGAAATTTAGCCTCTTCCAGCAGGTATCTCCACTCTTTTAAAGCCAACTTCACTGTCAAGAATTCTTGTTCACCTATAGCATAATTTCTCTCAGCAGGAGAAAATTTCTTGGAGAAAAACCCACAGGGATGAACTCGATTGTCTTCATAATGCTGGGATAGGACTGCTCCCACAGCTTCTGATGACGCATCCACTTCCAATAAAAAAGGCCTATCCAGATCTGGTTGTCGTAGAACTGGAGCAGAAATAAAGGCTTGTTTTAGAAGCTGGAAGGCTGTTTCTGCCTCAGGTGACCATAGGGCAGGATTAGCGCCTTTACGGGTCAGGGCTGTAATGGGAGCCATCAATGACGAAAATCCCTTGATAAAGCATCTATAGTAGTTGGCGAACCAAAGCAGTCTCTGGATGGCTTTCAAGGTTTGAGGTTGGGACCAATAAAAAATCGCCTGCACCTTCTTGGGGTCCATTTCTAGACTGGAGCAAGAGATGACATAACCAAGGAATGGCACACTGGGTACACTAAAGACACATTTCTCCAATTTGCAATAGCGGTGGGTCTTCCTCAGATGGGATAATACTTCCTTCACATGTTTATGATGTTCCACTAAAGAAGATGAAAAAATCAGTATATCGTCCAGGTAGACAACAAATGAAACATATAACAAGTCCTGGAAAATGTCATTAACAAAGCCCTGAAAAACAGCAGGGGCATTGCATAACCCAAAGAGAATCACAAGGTATTCAAAATGTCCATCTCTGTTATTAAAGGAGGTCTTCCATTCATCACCTGCGCGAATACGAATGATATTATAGGCCCCTCTCAGATCTAACTTTGAGAATATGATGGACCCCTTAATCCTGTCGAAGAACTCTGTGATCAAGGAAGCGGATATCGATTCTTGACCGTTATATCATTAAGGCCCCGGTAGTCTATACAAGGTCTTAAGCCACCATCCTTCTTGCCGATGAAAAAGAACCCAGCTCCGGCAGGAGAGGTGGAGGGATGAATAAATCCTTTCGCTAGGTTCTCCTTGATGTATTCGGACATTGCTTTGGTCTCAGGCAAGGATAGAGGATAGGTGCAACCACGAGGTGGCATCTTGTCAGGCAACAGATCGATTGGACAATCCCATTCTCTGTGAGGAGGTAAAACATTCACCTGTTGTTCGGAAAAAACATTGGTGAACATCTGGTACTCCTTAGGAATTGCTGGAGATATTAATGAAACTGTTTTCCTTACAGGTCGAATCTTGGGAAGACAGGATTTCTGACAGTCAGCCCCCCATGAAAGAATTTGCAGTGAGCACCAGTCTATCCTGGGATTATGCTGGCGTAACCAGGGTAGTCCTAAAATGATTTCTTGGGAAGCCTCAGGTATCACAAAGAACTTTAAAGACTCAGAATAGATTGCTCCAATATGGACTAGTACTGGTTGAGTTTCTTTGGTGACCACTCCATTAGCTAGAGGCCATCCATCTACAGAGGTCAGGGAAATCGCGTGATTGAGAGATGAACAAGGATTCTGTAATTTGTCAACTAAGCTGGAGGTCATGAAATTTCCAGCTGCTCCAGAATCTAGTAGAGCAGTAACGAAGAAAAGTTTAGGTTTGAGATCTATAGCCAAGACAATTATGAAATCTTTAGTATTTGGGGACGGGCTCATAACTCCTAACTTGATGTCCCCAGGGTCAGTTAGGAATGGGTGTTTCCCAATTTACGGGAGCAGGCGGCCACCAGGTGATCCGAATCTCCACAGTATAGGCAGAGGTTTTTTTGTATCCTTCTCTGACGTTCCTCTTTGGAGAGATGGGTCTGGTTCACCTGCATAGGCTCTTCATCCATAGGGGAACGGGATGGACGGGTAGGCAAGGGAGGAGTAGATGACCTTTGACAATCAGTTCTATGCTTTTCAGCCTGATGTTCTCTGAAGCGTAGGTCAAACTTGTTACAGAGTGAAATCATCTAGTTTAAGTTAGTGGGAAGCTAACGGGTGACCAGATCATCCTTTAGTCGATCCGAAAGTCCATGCCAAAAGGCTGAGGTAAGGGCTTTCTCATTCCACTTGAGCTCTGATGCCAAAATTTTAAACTGTGCTGCATATTGGCTGACAGTACGGATTCCTTGTCTCAGGGTCATGATACTGGACAATGCTGATACAATGCATCCAGGTTTGTCGAAAATCCTCCTGAATGATGATACAAAGTCAGCATAGTTTTCCAGCAATGAATCTGAACGCTCCCAGAGTGGGGAAGCCCAATCCAGGGCCGGGCCGGACAACAGAGACACAATATATGCCACTTTAGTTCTCGCAGTGGGAAAGTTATCAGGTTGTAAGGTGAAGTGTATATCACACTGATTCAGGAACCACGACAGAGCTTAGGGTTGCCATCGAATTTGCTTGGCAAAGGAAGGTGTAAACGGGGCGCATAGCCTGTTCCCTGTATTTCCAGGCACAGGAACAGGTGTAGTTGCAAATACCCCAGGGGTGGATAACGAGGTTTGCAGATTATCTTGTCGTTTAGACATCTCCTGTAGAAACTGAGCCATTTGGTGCTGCATAGCTTCCAGGTTTTCCAAACGGCCAGCATAAACCAGAATAAATCCACTACAGACTCCTGTTCCATGGCCGGATCCATGGGGCCAGTGCAAACTGTGAGGTTCTGGTTTTGTTGTGGACCCGGGGTGGTGATAGGAGTAGATGCAGAAGCAGATTTAAATGAAAATGTGGAACTTTTAATGAGTGGTTTAGTAGACATGAATATGGCAAAAGTAAAAGTTCAGACAAAGCACTGAAGTGCACTTGGGAACTGTAGTGATGCAAATGGGAAAATGTCCACGTAGTGACAGGCAGGTAACAGTCCAGTATGCAGGTATAGTGAGCTGAAATGATATACAGGCAGAGGAGATATAATCCAGCAGAGTGTAAGTGGAGGCAAGGTGCAGGGTGACAGCAGACTCAGGTACTCAGGCAGGAAGAAGGCAGGGGGAAGGTAAATGGAGGGTGCAGGATAAGTCCAGCGGTTGGAGCAGGCAAGGTGAGCAGGCTAGGAAGCGTTTCCAAGGAGACAGGTAATGAGCACAGGAACTCTCTCTCAGCTGTTGCACTGGCAATGAAGGAAGGCTCTGGACCTCCCTAAATACCAAGTGCTGCACCGTGACTGGCCGAAGAGAGCACATGACCCACCAGGATTGGACAACTGAATCACATGGCTGGAGGCAAGATGGCGGTGCCCATGCCGGGCGGAACGGATGCACCGCCAGGCCTCACCAGCCCAGAGTGACAATGTGCCCACACAGAACCATGCGCAGCCAATGCCCCTCGCCAAACACCAGCGCCACCGCCAGATGCCCCCCCCGTCACAGCAACCTCACAGGTATTACCTGTCGACCACCATGCCGAGTAACCCTGGTCGTGACAATTGTGTATTTCCTACTCTAAAAATCTTTACACGTTTTACTAAATTTTTCATCAGTTATTGTTATAAAAAAATAAACAGAACAAAACACTAGTATAATTTTAATATGATAATATCCTGGTATCAGGTTAGCTTAATTTACTGGACTATATGTGTAACAGAATGGTATTATGATGGAATTGTGGTAGGTTCTTGTTCTGTAGGTGCTTCAAGTCTGTATAAAAGGATAATATTATGTTAATAACCAGTGTTTGTATAGACGGTAATAGAATTGTATTATGTCCATTTCCAATTGTCCTATAATACTGGATTGGTAGTGTCCTACATTTATGTAGAGTGTAAAAGAATTGTACTCTGTTCATGGCTAGTGGTCAGGTCATGTTTGAGTGGTGGTGTTCTACAGTATATGCGATGCCGCCGGTCTCAATCCCGACAAATAAATCCTGACAAGGGACTTAAAATACCGACGCCTATCTTAATCCTGACGACGGAACGACGAAGGATGCCAGCCTGAACGAGGTAAGTCCGGGGCACCCATAGCGTTAGCCGCGGGGTGGGAGGGTTAGGTTTAGGGAGTGTAGCGGGGTTAGGTTTTTGGGGGTAGTTAGGGTTAGGCACCTCTAGGGGGGAGGGTTAGGCATCCCCTAGGGGAGGCTAGGGTTAGGCACCCCCCTGGGAGGGTTAATGTTAGGGTGTTTATATATTGGTGTTTATATATTTTTTTAAATCAAGTGTTCCTGTCTATGAATACATTTTTTTTATGAGGATATTCCCTGCATCTTTGGAGTTAAAAGAAAACATGATGTGCATGTGAGAAAGTATTTTAATGTAAGTCTCTTCTGTCCATGGGGTCCCGATGTATGTGATTGTTGAAATTTACCAGAGAGACATTCTTAAAGATACCTTTGTTCACATTCTGGGCAGAACTTTAATGTAAGTTCAGATCCAACTGTTCGGGAGCATAGGACTACACAGAATTGGATTGACTGCACATAGTGGCAATATTTTATCCATTTATATACAGCTAGTTAGCGCTAAATATACACAGAAACCCAAACGCTCACATAGGAAGCCATACTAGGGCGGAGAAACTGCACCCACTATAGGGCTGGTGCAAGTTTGGATGGTGCGACCAATGGTGGTGTCTAAGGATGAACCAATCTGCATTTCAGCATCTATGGACACAGACAGTCGGCGTCTCTGCCCACTTTGTAGCGGCATTTGCATAATGACACAGATGGACGACCACCAATAGACGCAGACACGAACATGGCTGGGTCTGATTCAGAATCAGCCCCAGAGTGTCATAAAATTGTATTATGGTCTTATCTAGTGGCTTTATAATGCAGGATTGGTGTATGTCCTGTGTCTGTTGTAGAAGTTAGTTGTTGCTAAGGGCAACATTAACACTTCTAAAAACTCTCACTTTAGTAAATATACCCCTTACAATCAGTGCTAGTAGCATGACCTTTTATTGAAAGCACCTTAACGATTTACAAATCTAAAAATTTTTTTTTATTCTACTACAAAGTGAGTTTAAAACTCATCATGGCTAAAATTGATACCGGATTTCAGGCCATAATTTATAGTTGAATCTTTTTGACTTGAAAAAGTGATGTTAGATACAAATACTGTTACTATAACTTTCCACTGCAGCTTTGTTTAAAAGTGTTTCAGTAATGTAACAAAATGATGTGATTTCCATGATGTGCCACCTGTTCAGCAGAAAAATGTTCCTGAAAATAGTTTTCAATTGTTACCAAGTATAACTGTTTCTTCTGGACATTTTTCTAAGTTATTGTTCAAAACAAGCTAAGAAATGTCAACAATATAACTAGAAATAAGAAATGTGCATAAGAAATAACAAATGAGCAGGCAAGATATTGCACTGAAAAACATTTACCAGTCAGGCAACAAAATATACACTGATTAAAATATACAAATCTTGGTCATAAAAACATTCAGGATCATTGTAGTGTTTCTCTATTATCCTCCTGAAAATACAAATATATGAAATATAATGGTGATCACATAATTGCTAGCATTGTAGAATCATTTTAAAGAACTGTCACTTTAGTGCTGAATCGCTGCATCACTCACAGTAGTCCTGTGCACTAGTCCCCAAAACCAAAACTTATTAATAATGTAATGTGTTTTATTTGCATGTTAAATACTAATAAATACATATTAAATCATATTTAATATTATCTTAAGTTCAAGGGTATTAGACTGATCTCAAAGAACTGTATTTTGTATACAGAATAAAATACATTTTACTGTGAAATTATTAATGATAAAATTGACATTACGGTGTAGAAATGTTTAAAACTTCAGGCCAGTGTTTCCCAAACTCATTCCTCAGGGCGCACTAACAGTGCATGTTTTCCAGGTCTTCTCACAGAGAATCGCAAGTGAAATAATTGGCTCCACCTGTGGATCTTTTAAAATGTATCAGTCAGTAATGCATAAACCTGTGCACCAACTAGGAAAGATGGAAACGATGCACTGTTAATGCTCCCTGAGGAATGAGTTTGGGAAACACTGCTTTAGACCATTCCTGTAAATTAACAACTGGCACCTACGCAGGGGCATTTCTAGAGAGGAGGGGTCCCATGTGCAGTGTCTGACACGGGCCCCCTCCTCTCCGCCCGGCTGCCAGCAGCGCACTGAACTGTGTGCGGCCAGTGCCGGAGTTATAGACGGACATTTTCCAGTCGTTTTACAGCGCTGCATGCCCGTGCCGACGTGGGACGTCAGAGAGGTAAGTAATATTATGGGTGCAGGGTTTGCGGTGCAGGGCCCCCCTGGACCCAGGGGCCCGTGTTTCCCGCACCCATTATAGATACGCCCCTGCACCTACATAGTCAGAGAATTACAACACAGTGTGCATAAGTTTGAAAAAGTATCCGAATACTTAATTAAATGTGAGTAGATGTAAGCATAAATGTTTTTAATGTAATCAATTTTATTGGGTTTGGTAAGAGTTACTTTTGAGGTATAAGGTCACCAGTTTGACCTGCATCCACAGATAGCCTATGGGATGTTAGGGGAAGGAGCTATGTTGTCCTCAAATAGTCAGGAAGAGGATCCATCTTCCTCTATCCATTTTTCATCCCGTAGGACACAGGCTAGCTAAGTGTTTCAGCAGCGTAAACTAGAGATGAGTGGTTCAGTTTTGACTCAGGCCCTCATTCAGAGCCGTACGCTCTGAGCAGAGCGCACGCTCTCAATGAGGGCCGCCCTCCATAATTATGGAGCATCCTCCTGGACGCTCATATAGCTGTGGGTCACCACCCACAGCCTATACGAGCGTGCAGTTTGATGGCCGCGATGGTCTTGACCATCGCGACCATCGCCACTGCGAGCCGGAGCCTGCGGTTGAGTTTTTGAACCGCAAGGCCCGGAGTGATTTTGACTCTATCAGAGCCAAAATCACTCCCCACTGACATCACTAGTGATGTCAGTGGGCCGGCTTCTGATGGTAGGCGTTCCCTTGGGAACGCCCCCGTCAGGGAGGCATGCCCCCGGCACGCCCACCAAAGGGGGCGTGCTGTCAATCAACATCGACAGCACGCCCCCTTTGATCAGACACAACGAGCGAAGGAAAGTCCTTCGCTCGTCGCGTCTGGCGCATGCGCGCGACGGAGCTCCCGCCGACAATATCGACCCACTTGCGAGCTGACAGCCACTTGCGAGTGGGTCTGAATCAGGCCCTCAGATCTTACTGCAAAATTTCAAAAGCCAAACATAATTTTTCATGGACAATATGTCATATTTGACATATTGACATCCTTTGGCTGGGCGGGCCCATCAGTTGCTAGGGACTATTGTCCAGTAGGTTCGGCCTACTGGACAATCTCTTGATTGACATTCACCAAGGAAAAATTATTTGGGCAGTTGGGAGGGCACAGAGTCAATCAATGCTGTTAAGGCTGTTTTGCAAGTGCTCTCTTCCCACTGGCACCATGTAGGTGTGATATGGTCAGAGATAGTCCCATGTCATTTTTGGAGGGAGTCTTAAGGCAGAGCAGCTTTGGATGGGATCAGGAGCAAAGTTTACATGGCTATATCCCTTTTTGCTGTTAGTTTTGGAGGCTGTGTTATAAAACACCCATGTTTACAATAAGACGGCATGTGGACGGTATCCATTTAGCTCGGCAGTGGATTGTTCATTTTCTCATTTATTCTCCTTCGTGTAGCTAGGTTTAGGAGATCACTTTGGGTGGTGGGCTGTGGTTCTTTGAACTTGGCTTTGGCAGAAATCAGTGTTCCTTGGCAGCCTTGTTTATAGTGGTTAGGTAGACCTTCCCCTTTGAGATCAGCAAGTTTCTCTCTACCTCGGGGGAGGACCTGGTCACCATCCAATGGAGGGACTAGTTCTAGGCCAATCTAACGGGGTCATTAAACCCAATCCTGGTTGTGCTGGAAGGGTTGTAGGCAATAGATTTACAATAAAAAGGTTGATACCACATGGTAGACAGTCAATAGGTAGACTAGGACAAAAGGTCCACAGGTACAAAAGGTTGACATGGATGAAGATAGACAGGTACAAAAGGTCGACAGGGTCAAAAGATCGACATCAAAATGGGCGATACAAAAATGGTTGATGCATGTTTAGTTGTTTGTTAGGGTTAGGCACTTACTGGAGGGCTAGGGTCAGTCTCTATAAGAGGGATGGTTAGGCACTTACCCTGTTAGAAGAAAAAAACATGTGTGGACCATTTTTGCATCAACCTTTTGACCCTGTCAACCTTTTGTACCTGTCTATCTCCATCCATGTCAATGTTTTGTCTCTGTCAACCTATTGTCTCTGTTGACCTATTGACTCCTATGGGGTCTATCTAGACAACTTTTTAATGTAGATATTTTATACCAAACCCGTGCTGGAACAGGTGCCACCCCAATAAATTAATGGATCCTATTGTCTGTGGCTGAGGTTTGCACTTCTTTTTCTGCTACCCTACCTAATTCTAATTTGTTCAATAAATTAGCCTGTGACCTGTTTTCCACCAATCACTGTGTCCATGTGTTTATTTCTTTATTCATGTTTACTTTACTACTAGTTAAGGTATATGCTTATTAGATGGAGTAATAAAACCACGGGGTGACTTAATGATAATATGTAAATTACCCCTATAGCATCAATTATGGTGAACCAATATATTCAGCGAGCATTTCTACAGGAAATCAGCTGTACATACTTTCTTATACATTGCCTTATTGCTATTGTTTGTGGATGACTTATTGGCTGCCTTGACTATAACTCTTTTTTTGCGCAAACTACAGTACGATGTGTATAATTAATAATCAGTAGGTAAATAAATCTAGGTCCTCATTCAGACCTGCTCACAAGCGGGTCGATGGTGGGGCACTGCGCATGCAAGCCCCGGAGCGAGTGAGAAATTCACTCGATCCGGGGACTCGCTACAAACGGGGCACCTGTCGATGTTTATCGACAGCTTGCCCCGTTTTGTAGGCGGGGAGGGGGGGTGGCTGGACAAACGGAGGCGTTCCTGAAGGAACGCCTGCCGTTTGTGGGCGGCCCTACTGACATCACTCGTGATGTCAGTAGTGAGCTTCCTGCTCTATTGCGGCAGATGAGACCCTATCACAAGGGTCTCGTCGCAAGCCTGATGGTCGCGACCATCACCTGGCCTCACGCAAAAGCTGTGGGTGGTCACCCACAGCTTAGCGAGCGGCCAGGAGACCAGCTAAAAAAATTAAAGCGTCCGCCCTCATTCAGAGCGAGCGCTCGCTTTTTGCGAGCGGCTCTGAATGAGGTCCCTAGTGATAAGCCACATAAATAAGTGATAACTATAAGTAGATCGTAGCACTGGAAGCTGAGAGAACAGTGTCTATGAATAATACATGATAAATATGATCATCCTAATAAATTAAGTCCAGTTGTTTCAAGAAGGGAAAATAGTTGAAATCATTAAACATATATATTCCTCAAATCACTGGGTAAAATATCCTTCTAAGTCTGGAATTCTGTTCTTTACATAGAACATGTAGCCAAGGTGTACAACACACACACCCTGCACATGCATCCCGATTTTGTTTGTACAGAGTCGCAGAACAAACTTAGATGCACAAAAGCAGAAATGTAAGGGGTGTTCCTGGACGGTGACAGGGAGGTAACAGGAGGGTGGCTAAAAAGGCGCAAGGAGATGTTGCCCCTTATGGGAGTGTCACAGTTGCTTACAAATATGCACAGCCGCTCACATATTCAGAGAAACTGCACATATCATAGGACTGTTGAAAGTTTCAATGGTGTGACCGATGGTGCATCTAAAGCATCTATAGACACTGCAAGGGTCCACTCCCCAAACACAGTGAATTGACACGTTGGTGTATATTTACTAAAGTGTGGGTTTTTAGAAGTGGAGTTGTTGCCCATAGCAACCAATCAGAATCTAGCTATTATCTTCTAGAAGGTGCTAGCTAAATGATAAGTAGAATCTGATTGGTTGCTATGGGCAACAACTCCACTTCTAAAAACCTGCACTTTACTAAATATAACCCCTTATTGTAAAATGTATCTCTTTATTATTTTTGTTTAACCTTTAATAGCCCCTAGCCCCTGGCCAAAACATATGTTTCCTTTGCTGATAGCAAACTAAATTAACTTAATTATTTTATTCATATAAACATAGTAATTTAATGGAATAGTACACAGTTAGCACAATATCATATTCATTTGTACATCATGCAACAATCATAGTCGGTGCGGAATGAAGCCTTGTAATATAAAGAAAGTCAATGAAATATTACTAAAGCTGCATACACACATGATTTTGTTACCAACGATTTTATGAACGATGTTCTGTCAGATTATCTATCAGATTTTTTAAAGTGTAATGAATTATTTTTTTTTAACTACAAACAATTTTTGCATATTCCCTTAATGAAAATCGTTGAGTTGACAAGTCTGACTGAACTACAAACTACAAACGTGAACGCGCATGAACGATAATCGTTCATCATTTGACTCAGAAAGTGAACGATTTTTTCAAACGATTATCGTTAAACGATAATCGTTCAAAAAATCGTTGTGTGTGTATGCAGCTTAACTCTCACCCTTTTGCATTTGGCCCTTTTACAATTTAGCAGTTACCTGGGTGGATTAGTTCTCAGATGTTCTGATCAGTAGTAGATGTGGAAATTATTACCTCCACTCATTTTGGCATAGCATTGTTAAACTGTTCCTACTATACTGTTCACAATTACTGCTGCTTCTCTGATTTGAGCTGCACAAGCCAGTAGCTAATTAGTGCAGATCGTTTACCTGTGGTACCTGTACAGGGGCGTAACTAGAACTTTGTGGGCCCCATAGCAAAATTTTGAAAGGGCCCCTGCCCAATGTTCACAGAAACTGTAAGAAGGCTGAAAGGATGACACTTCTGATGATATTTTCAAATTGATATTTTACCAGTGCAAAAATTTATATTTTAATAATATAGGCTGTTAAGTTGGTCAACATAGTGGGATAATTTACCAGTTAAAAATGTTATGCCTGTGGATAGTGGCCCTCATTCAGAGACGCTCGCTAGCGGCCGTACGCTCGTTCCGAGCGATGTTCGCACATCTGCGCATGCGTACGGTTTTTAAGAAGCACTGCGCGAACCAGTCAGTCCGGCCGAAAATCGTTTGTACGCTATATAGCGAATGCCTGCTATTTTGAGTGACAGAAGGAGGCGTATGTTCATGGTAACAGGGGAAGGTGCTTGTAAACGGGGGAGTGGAGATCAGAACGCAGGCGTGCTTAAAGGTCAAAACGGGCGTTTTAAGGGAGTGCATAATTAATACAGCAGCGTCATTGACCACGTCACTTGGTTTTTTTTAACTCAGAACTGCTCGCAAAATAGCGGTTGAAAAAACCAACCACAAGAATAGCTAGCAGTTCTTACGCTGTACGATGTAACTCGATTAATCTAATAAATAGCGGACATGACGTAGGGTGCGAGCGGCCAGGGGGCGTTTTTAACAAATAAACGAGCATATGTTTTGCTCGCTCGTTCAGACTTAGAGGTGGGAACAGACTGCAATTTGCGAACGGATCATTTGAATAGCCACCCCTTGTTTTTGAACGAACGACCGCAAATAGCGAACGGCTCTGAATCAGGCCCAGTGTTTCATAAAATAAAAAGTGAATGCTCTTGAATTTTTTTTGAAAAGGAAATTAAATCTCTTATCAGATCTATGTTTGCCTTTGCAGTGCTCTTGTCTCTGTGACCCTGAGCAGAGTATGGCTAACCTGTAGTACAGCTTCTCTTTAGTCTAAACCTCCAGACTGTGACAGCTTTGCCTCCTTTTGATTTCTACTTTGTGCCTTTTGGTGTTGTGACCTCACTATCAGGTGGGAGGAAAACCAATTGTAGATGCAGGTGGGAAAAGTGCGTTGGCTATTGTAAGGCAGCAGCATTCTCATTCGCCAGTAATAAGGATAAATAACATAATTATAAACAAAATATCTAGATTACATTGTAGAATAATAACAAGGAATTACTGTGTGTAATGATCCCCACATGTGCCCACCATACATAGCCTGTCCCCATCATAACATGCCTCATGTCCACAATGAGTACGCTGTGGTAATCACAACAACTGCCAACCACAATCTCTTTTCTCCACATACAATTTATGCTCCACAAAAGTTAAATTAGCCTGAACAAATTCTATTTGTTGTTGAACAAATCTGCTAAATATCTGTATATTCATTAACTTTATTATTATCTATATAATAAGTGAGAGAGCATGTCTGTCCGTCTGTCTCTCTTTTTGTCCTTTATGCACTGCCAGAGTTTTGGACCTAGCTCCAACAAATTTGGCATAGTGGTGTGGTTTGACCAGGATTAGGTTTTTGCCTAGGTTTGAACTTTGTTAGGTCCACACACTGTCTCACACAATCCCTAAAAATGGGGATACTCTTAAATTACACAGGTTCTGGGGCTGGCTCCAGTGAAATTGTCAGTCTGCCAAAAACCTGTGAGAAAGCGACAACCTCAGAATCTGAGCAAACTTGATGACCCATGCAAGTTCATATTAATTTCAGAGCTTCTGTGTTTGTATGCAAGGGCGTAACTAGAACTTTGTGGGCCACATAGCAAGATCTTAAAAAGGCTCCCCTCCAGAGGTAAAAAAAAATACATACATTTGCCCCCACACATGTTATGCCACACATACCCCATTAAGGTTATGCCACAAAGAGCCCATTCAGGTTATGGCACACAGTAGCACTCCTTATACACATTATGCCACACAGTAGTAGTGCCCCTTATACATTATGCCACACAGCAATGCCCCTTACACATTATAGCACACAGTAATGCCCTTTACAGATTGTGCCTCATAGTAGTAGTACCCCATATAACACATTCAACACAATAGTAGTGTCCCTTACACATTATGCCCCCCCAGCAATTCACGTCCCCGTGTCCCTCCAGTGAGCCTCTCACCTCCCCCTGTGTGCCATCAGCAGCCAGCAGGTGTGGATTTGCAACCGGGATGTCTGCTAATTACAGCTGGCGCAGCGGCAGGTGCAGCGGTTGGCTGATCGCCCGTACACACAGCACAATGGACAGATATGTCTGCAGATACATCTGCCATTGGCTGTGCAGCACATATGTCTGTGAACGATGTTGTTTACAGATATATCACTGGTACACACTGGCCGATGGCACCAGATATATTGGCCAATATATCTGCTAATGTGTACCCAGCATAAGTCTAAACATGGACTTCATCAACTCTTCATTTGTTTATATACTTTACATATGACGTATTTACAGCAGTACTTTTATGACTAACAAAGTATCTTTTTTTTTACTTGCTTATCATTTTTAAAAACTATTTTGATGTTAATAAATATAAATCTATTGCATAAAAAATGCATCACCTGTCCAAGTTTAAGTGAAGGTCATCACTTTCAGTCTATCCCTAGCAGTGCAGAATTAAAGAACTTTATATAAGCATTGTGAACTTGCAGCTTGAAATGCCAGTGATGGACATTTTGGCTTATCATTTTTAACTGATCAAAGTAGATGGTTGACTTGCTGCACTAATGGAATTCAAATAATTGATTATTAAAGTGCTATAAATAGCAACTTAAACCATTTTACCCCAAGTTAACACCTTCCCTTAGAAACATAACTCAAAACATAACACAAAATTACAGACCGCTAATCTTCTTTGCAATGTAATGTAATGTAAACATTTATTTTAATTCACCTATTTTTAAAAGCCCTTCACTTTTTTTGGTCAGTGATTTTAACTTTTTTTTATTTCAAAAATAAGTGTTTATGGACATACTTTAACCATGTTTTCTTGAACTGCAATCATTTATGAATATCTGAAAAAACAGTTATTATTATTATGAATTTTGTGTATATAACATTTTCTTAGGCAGACATTGCATATAAATGTAGTTAGTGTAATTTAAAAAAATCACTTTTACTTGAAAAGTACTAGCATAGATAGCAAATTTGGCTAATTTAATTCTAATGTAAAGTAGCTTATTATATGATTGTAGTCAATATACCAGTAATTGAATGATCATTGTTTAATGCTGGCAGGCATACATAACATAATTTTTTGAAGATTGCTCTATTTTCATTTTATTTTCAGTTGCCATTTATAAGTGGCAATATTTACAAATGGAGACATGTAGATGATTCAAAACATACTAAACTAGGTGAGAACTTACTATTGTAACAATAAATATAGCAAATATAAACAGCCATCTGAAAACAAGCGAACAATATAAAGCTGGGTACACACTGAGCGATGTGTACCCAGCTGACTGGCCAACATATAGGATCTTGGGTGCACATCAGAACAATGTAATGAATGACAGAACAATCACTTATTCCATCCTTAATTATACTCCATGGCGCCACATGCGATATTGTCAGGTTTGATGTGCCACACGTCAAACCTGATGACGTTGCAAGCGGCATCGGAGCTCGCATATTGTGCATACACACTACACGATATGCATGATTTGACATTCCGATTTGGCTCCAGTGTGTACCCAGCTTTATAGTCTTGTTTTGGGCAACTTCCTGTAAAATCCAGCACCAATTAATGGTTTTACATATTAAACCTAAAAAATCAAAAACAAGAGAGCGCCCATGGTGCATTATACCTGTAAACAGTGGTCTCACACCCACAATGTAAATCTATGCATACTTCATATATTATGATCATGAGCTAGGTTCTTCGCACTACTCTGTAAATATTTCACAACTTATTTTGAACACCAACATGTTTTTAATTGTACATTGGCATGCATCTGGTTTGAAGATGAGACTGCTTTTGACATTTATTTTACTATGACACTGGCTCCTCAATTAAATAAATATTTGGATGTTGTTAGGATCTGAGGTATTGTTAAAGGCGGTTTTCACCAATAGAGTCCCGCAACAGCCTTGAGGGCTTGAATCCTCGACAAGTCGTGCCCTTTGAGTAACACGTTCCCTTCCCTCACTATTAAAAATAGTGGAGCCACACTGACTGCCAGTGATCTTTGGCAGCACTTGGGATGACATTTGGTGTTTGAATCTTGAACTGTGCCACAGCCATGACAAGACAGTCAGGCAGGGCATTGCACAGGGTGAGGAAACATTTTAGCCCTTTTCACCCCCTTAGGAGTAAAATTTTGAAAAATCCCTTCTTAGTGGGCACCTATGGCATGGAAGGAATATTCTCCCTGATTTTCATGTTTCTAGGTCCAGGGGTTTGGGATGGGCAGTCAGTCAGGACATCTGATTTTATATATATATATGTATATATATATATATATATATATATATATATATAGCTCCTCATAAGAACCAACACCATGTCACCACAGTCCCCTGCATCTCACCACAGCCCCCTGCTCCTCACTCCTGTATCTCACCAGTGTCAGCACAGCCCCCACTGCAGCTGGCCATTGGGATGTTCTTGGAAGGGCAGTAGGATCAGGGATTTGTATTGCAGCTACTGTAAGCATTATCAGCAGCATGTCCCCAGGGCTGGAGCACCTGGACGTATTTCCACAGCCTCCATGCACACCCCTACCCAGCTGCTGACATTGGCAATGAACATTGTTCTCTTTGCATAATATACCCTGTATTTCCAGGGCAGGAACATCACGCTGTAGAGGGAGCACTTCACGGTGGTGAGTGGTGGCCAGCATCTGCCTGCAGTTCAGTGTAGGGATGGACTTTGGAATCTGATGGTTGTGTTTTTACCATTTGATGGTGGCGGTCCAATGTTTGCCACCATCAAATGGAAATCAAATGGTATTCCGATGGTTGTTTGTTTTTATTAAATTCATGATAGCTATGCCTCCCCTGGCTCCTTCCTGGCTACTGTATCTGCATCAGGGCATTTTCATGGGTCCATTGGAGGCTGTCTCTCACTTTCTGTCTGCCTGAGATGTGACCTTGCTCAGTCCCTGACTCCCTCCTCTCTCTAGGCTGCTGCTAAGTAACAGGGCACATTGCTATCTCTGATTGGCTCAGTTTCAGATGCTCTCTTGCTCTTTCAGCACAATGGCCAACTCCTATACAAATAGCAGCTTGGTGCTAGAGTTTTTCTGTGCCTTGCTTCACTAAAATTGCGACCTTCTTCGACCAATGCTGTATAGAATAGTCGAAACCCCATCAAAATTTGTCCAGTGGTTCAAGAGAGTAGCCCGAATGAACAGGCAGACCCCCTAAACCAGGGATGTTATTCTGTATATGTAGCCAGGTCAGGTTGGGACGGCACTCTGATGCTTTAATCAAATACATGCCGCGGTGCCCTCAATCCATGTTAGCAATAACATAACAATTGCAGTGTGACACTCATCAGACTTCATACACCAGCATAAAAAAGACTCTCGGTCCATGGTAGGTGGTTCTAACGTTTTGGGATTATTAGACCCGCCATCAGAGAATATCAAAATATAAAAATGATGATCTTACCTTTAAATATACACCCAGTCTGCTTTAGAAGATGAACAGCCGGCGTCTTCTGAAGCAGACCCGGTGTATATTTAAATACTACTTATTTAATATTATTACATAAGTAGTATTCTGAAAAGAAGGCACTCAAAATTTTTACTTTAGAGCAAGCAGAACTAGGCATCATAAAGGATGTCTGTGCTGCTGCTCCACCTAATCCCACCAACGCCTCAACATCAGTAACCGGACTGGTGATTTCGACAGGCACCAGCGGAGCTTGGTTAGCGGCGATGCTTGGATCCAGGACTGCAACCGGAAGCATGGGGATGCAGGTAAGGTGGTTCCCCTCTCACGGGGAACCACGTGGCAGTCCATACCTCCGGTGGTCGGAGCCCAGCCGGAGGTTGCTGTAGTGGGGCGATCACTGCGTCCACTCCCCCACTAGACCTCATGGACAGTGGCGGCAGCCATGTTATAAGGCCAATGCACCTGGGGGGTCGATACAGCATAGGGGAGGTAGGATTTCCCTGGCAGCCTCTCCCACAGCCCAGACACCGATCCAGCTGAGGTCTCCCACATCTGGGTTGCTCCTCCTACCCTCCTCTGTATATGAGATGCACAGCATCCACTATCATTGTTGTGCTGAAGCTGCTGGTCTCCGGAGGTTTTTGGTCTGTTCTCCCTGTATACCTCTCCCAGAGGCCAGGTTATGCAGTGCTCAAAATCCTACCAAGCCTTGTGTTTTGAGTAGTTGATTCAGGACCCATTTCAAGAATATTGTACATGCATTGTATGCTACTTTTTGCTAGCTCTGCTGTGTTGTAACTGTCTTTACTACCTTTATTTTCTGTACTGTCAGGTATAACTATCACTACTATTTCTCCTCAATCCTTTGCTACAGGTGTGTGGGGATTTTTTTTTCAACTTGTACTTCACATTTATTGTTATTTGTGAAGGCAGTCACATTTGAACGTATTTATTGTCACAAGCCGCCGCTGCGTCTTATTGGACAACGGTGCTCCTGGCGATTCTCTTAGGCCTGTTGCCGGGAGACGGAGATGCCACACTGTCAACTCATGAAGCCCTCCCATCCGGCTGTATGTCATCCCTGCCAGAACTGGATTGGTTCTTCCTCTTTTTTTATGTCCTGCTGGTGCATTGGTCGGCTGCCGGTGATAGCGTCTTACACGTGTTTCTGGTTCCATAGAAGTGGTATCTCTCATTGTTATTATCAGCATCTCCAGTCCTGAGTCTGTCATGTCTCCTGTTGTATAACATCCCAGCAGCATTATCCGCACTGTAGCGCTCTGAGGTTCCAGCATAACATCGCGGCTATCTCCACTGAAGAGTGCCTTCAGCCTTCCAAGTATATTCCGGTGGCACAGTGCACACTGCTGCATCCGAGGGTCTCCAGCCTTACATCACAACTACCTCCGCAGTGGGTGTACACATCATCTCCCAGTTGCCGCATCACCTCCCAGCGGCATTAACCGCACTGCAGCATCTGAGGTTCCAGCATAACATTGCGGCTATCTCTGCTGCAGAGTGCCTCCAGCGTTCCAAGTGCCCGTGTCATATTTTGGTGGCACAATGCGCACTATTGCGTCTGAGGGTCTCCAGCCTTACACCGCAACTACCTCCGCAGTGTGTGTACAGATCACCTCTGCATCAGTTGCCGCATCACTTCCCGGCAGCATTAACCGCAGTGCAGCATCTAAGTGGACTAAGCCTAAACATCACGGCAATCTCCGTTGCTCTGCATCTTCAGTCATCACAATTGCCGTACCATCCTGGTGGCATTAACCGCAGTGCAGCGTCTGAGTGAACTTAATTGTACGCCAAGGTTATCTCCGCTGCTCTGCATCTCGGAACATCTCCAGCCATTCAGGCTGCCCCGTGACTATCAGGTCACCAACTTGCCAAGTATCTACAGCCCTCAAGGATGCTCCGTGACCATCAGGTCACCACCTTTGCAAAGTATCTCCAGCCCTCTAGGCTGCTCCATGATCATCAGGTCAACACCTTTGCCAAGTATCTCCAGCCCTCAAGGCTGCTCCGTGACCATCAGGTCACCATCTTTGTCAAACATCTCCAGCCCTCAAGGCTGCTACGTGACCACTAGGTCTCCACCTTTATCAAGCACCTCCAGCCCTCAAGGCTGCTACTTGACCGCTAGGTCTCCACCTTTGTCAAGCACCTCCAGCCCTCAAGGCTGCTATCTGACTAATAGATCTCCATCTTTGTCTAGCATCTATGGTCTTGGGTTACAACTGCAATATTCTTCGGTAGATCCCATCACTATAATAATACTCAGAACTATTGCCTACTGCTGAAAAGCTTCTTCTTGGGATTCATAACATTTATTATGTCTAAGAATAAGGGTAAACAAGAAACTGAGGCCCTGGTACTGGTTTCATGTAAAAGCTATTTGGCGGCATTGTCCCCTATGGACTTTATACAGGATGGTTTTTGGCTGTGTGTTATAAAGAACCACCTCATCAGTCCAGTCTACCAGACCCTGTAGAGGAGCCATCTTGGGTGTCCTCCTTGTCTCAGGTTATGACGCAGCTAGTCCAGCCTGCTATGTTTGTCCCCTCTATACATTCTTCCTGGAAGGATGTTTATGCCCACTCAAGTCAGAGTACGGCTCAGTCAGTTGCAGGCAAACAGACCAGTAGCTAAAGCACCTAAACAGACAATATTATTTTATCAGTCTGCTCAGCATGTAGATTCAGTCGCATCATCGGAGGAGTCAGATGATGTGCTGGGTTCTTCTCCAGGGTCTATCTCAGGAGAGGAGGACCATCCTTCTATAGTGGATGTCCCTTCTTCGGTGAGGGTGGTCAAATCAATCCTAAATATAGAGGATGAGTCAGCTCCTAGACCTAAGGCATTAGTGCTTAATCACCAGAAGGTGGTAAAAGCTGAGTTTCCTAAGTCTGAGCAGCTCACTGAACTTATGGGAGAAGCATGGAGTAACCCGGATAAACGGTTCCATGTTACAAAAGGATTAGCATCTTTGTATCCTTTTCCACCTACTGAATGTACTAAGAGGGAAGTCCCTCCTACTGTGGATGCTCATATGACACATTTAGTCAGTAGTGTTATGTTGTCTATACCATCAGCATCTTCCCTTAAATATCCTACACATAGAAAACTTGAAACATGTCTTAAATCAGTGTTTTCATTGTCTGGAGCTGTTACAAGGCCAGCTATGGCTGCGGCTTGGATATCCAAGGATGTTGAAGAATGGACAGGGGCATTGGAAGATACACTACCAAATGCTACCAGAGAACAGCTAACATATATCTCCCACATACTAGAAGCAGCCTCCTATTTGGGTGAAGCTGCAATAGATGCTGGGCTCCTGGCTTATAAAACATCAGCAGCTATAGTTGTTGCTCATAGAGCCCTTTGGTTAAGGTTCTGGAAAGCAGCTACGGGATCCAAGAAAGCTCTAGAATCCTTACCTTTTTATGGAAACATACTTTTTGGAGCAGAATTGGATAAGATTGTGGCTACTCTGGCAGCTTCAAAATCTGCAGGTCTGTCATCAACAGTTACATAAAAGTCTAGGCAGTCTTCTTTTTGGTCCTTTTGCCCTCAGGGAAGAGCAAAAGGACAGCCTTCCTACAGACCATCTAGTTCTTGCAGGACCACCAAGTAGCAAACTAAGAGGTCCTGGCCGGTCAGATGTCTAGCCTCTAAGCCGGACATCAAACCCTCTGACTGATGGGGTGGGCCTCCTCCTGGGGGATTCCAGGGTGGGAGGCTGACTTCTTCAATTTGCGGACTGCTGGCATCAAACAACAACAGATGCCTGGGTTTGAGAAGTGGTCTCTCAGGGGTATGCCCTCACCTTCCTGAGGCATCCTCCCCATAAGATTTTTACACAACTCCCCCATTAGATTATATCAAGGCATTGGCTCTCCAGGAGGCCATTTACTCCCTGCTGTGGGCAGGGGTGATAGTCCCGGCACCTGTGGTTCAACAAGGAAGGGGTTGTTATTATTCCAATCTGTTTTTGGTGCAGAAACCAAATGGATCTCATCGCCTTATTCTAAATTTGAAAACCCTCAACAAGTTTATCTGTGTACCCACGTTCCCTATGGAGACTATTCGGTCAGTATCATCTAATACGGTCCCAGAGGATCCTTCTCACTCCGGAGGTTAATTTCTCTCTCTCTCATGGTGGCTACAAAAGGCCCATCTGGACAAGGGTCACCCATTCTGGATTCCAAATTGGGTGCTCCTCACCACGGACGCCAGTCTTCGCTGATGGGGGGGCAATGACAGGTCATCATACCTTTCAGGGAAGATGGACAAATCAGGAAAGTCACCTGTCCGTAAACATCCTGGAGCTTCGCGCAGTATACAAAGCTCTCAACCTGGCACAGGACCTACTCCAAGGCAGGCCGGTCCAGATCCAGTCCAACAACGTGACCAAAGTAGCCTATCTCAATCATCAGGGAGGCACGCGAAGTCAGGCAGCTATGATGGAAGTGACAAACATTCTGATCTGGGCAAAACGTCATCTTCTGGCTATCTCTGCACTATTAATCACAGGAGTCCTCAACTGGAAAGCCGACTTCCTAAGTCGTCAGGACATACACGCCGGAGAGTGTGCTCTCCACCCGGGGGTTCAACTCCTGGTGAACAAATGGGTCCTACCAGACATAGACCAGACATAGACCTCATGGCCTCACATCACAACCACAAAGTCCCCAGACACGGGTTTAGGACCAGAGATCCCTCAGCCGCCTTCGTGGACTGGCAGTGAGGTAGGACTTAAAGCTGGCATATCGCTTTCCTCCAAATTCCCTCCTCCCAAGGGTCCTCAGGAAATTCAAGCAGGATGGCGGCACAGTTATACTAATAGCTCCTGCTTGACCCAGGCGCCATTGGTTCACGACATATGGAATCTATCTGTCACAGGTGGAAGAGGACTTGGACCCGGAGTGGAACCAGGAGAGGTTTTCAGGGCAGATTGCTGGTACTGGAAGGATGCAGGCTTCAGAGGGGTATTATTCATGAGTGGCCCACTGGCAGGTGGTGATCCAGACGGTAGTATTCCCGATAGGTACGCAGAGAGCAGGCAACTGCTAACCGTATGACTGGGGAGAAGCACAGACTGTCGGATATCAGCAGGAGTTCCCCTAGGGGTGGTAACCTAGAGTAGCACTGCTGTCACACAGAGGTCTGACGAGGGTGAGTGGAGTCTGGAGCGAGCAGGGTCTGAGGATAACAGCTAGGAACAGGTAACAGCAAGGGAGCACAGAGAGCTTGCACTGGGATAAACGTTGCAGAGAGCTTGCACTGGCATAAACATTGGACTGGCAAAGAAATGACTGCTCAGCAGCCCTTAAATACCAAAGGTAACACCTGATGAAATCCAAGATGGAGGTGCCCATGTTGTGCTGCAGCACTGCCTAAAGTGACCCAAACTGACACCTGCATTCAAGACTCTGTACCTGCGTGACCCTGAGGTATGCAGCAATGACCTCCAGATGCCCGCACCCCTGCCAGAGGGACCCCGCCACAGCGTCTGAACAGAGAAAGCTCGCTGGCTCCAGACACACACAGCACTGGTTGTGACACTATCCATAGACACTCCGTTTCCTTTTCCTCTATGGCCGGATCTGTTACTGCAGGGATCTGTTACTGCATCCCGACTTATCTCATCTGTCTTTGATAGTGTGGCTTTCGAGTCTTCCATCTTAAGAGCCAAAGGTTTCTCCAGCTCTGTGATTCAGACGATGCTTATGGCATGAAAGTCTTCCTCTGCCCTCATCTATTACAGAGTTTGGCATTGTTTTGGTCAATGGCGTTCCTACAGAAAGTATTATTTTAAAGGTTTTAATGGTTTTCCAGCGAAGGATTGTATCTCTGCCAGGTGTTAGAATTTTTTTTCAGTGTGTTTTCGAGTTCAGCGACCCTTTGTCTCACTGGTGGCACCGTGGGATTTGTCTTTGGTTCTCAAGGGGGTTACAGGCTTCCCCATCTGAACCTCTAGACTCAGTAGATTTGAAGTGGTTGACAGCGAAGACACTTTCTCTCCTCGCTATCTCTTCTGCACGCAGAGTCTCTGATTTGGCAGCGCTCTCTTGTAGCTCCCCCTTTTGGATTTTTCAACAGGATAGAGGACCTCATTCAGAGTCGGTCGTTGCGGCCGCACGGTCGTACGCCACCGATGTTCGCTAAACTGCGCATGCATAAAGTTCGCAATGCGCGTGCGCAAACTAGCTGCTACGATCAGAAATTTCTCTCTCCTTGGACACAGCCAGGTCGGTAGTTTGAGTGACAGGATGAGGCGTTTGTGGGTGGTAACAGGGGAAGGTGCTTGAAAACGGGGGAGTGGAGATCCGAACGCAGGCGTGCCTAATTATGCAAACGGCGTTTTATGGGAGTGCATAATTAACAAAGTAGTGTCATAGCACACGTGACATGGGAGGTTTTTACACTGACATGATCGTAGTGCTTAAGAGAGGGTATGGTCAACCTTAAGCTCTACGACCAGTTCCGATGGTTCCCGATGGTCTCGATTAATCCTTATATGCCCGGAGATGACGTGTAATGCGTACGAGAAGGGGGCGTATTTTTTTGTCTTACGGCCGCATCCTCCCCTTGGTCGGCCAGCTACCGATCCGACATTAAGGACGCAACTTGCGAGTGCATCATTTGCATATCCGGCCCCTTTTCCCTTATGACCGTGCGGCCGCAACGACCAACTCTGAATGAGGTCCAGAGTCCTTCGTACACGGGCGGGTTACCTTCCTAAGGTAGTGTCCCGTTTTCATGTGAATTAAGTGATTGTGGTTCCAGCTTTCCAGTCTTCATACCTATCTGTAGGTGAAGCCTCACTGGATGTGGTTCGTGCTCTCCGTATCTATGTGGATCGTACAAACTCTTTTAGAATATCAGACACTCTTTTTGTGTTATATGGTTTTCACAAACGAGGCTGGCCAGCTAACAAACAGACTATGGCTTGATTGTTGCATATGACTATTTCTCAGGCTTACACGGAGACTGATCTTCCTGTTCCAAGCACGGCGACAGCATTTTCTACCCGGTCTGTGGGACCATCATGAGCGTTTCGTCGTGGTGCCTCTGCTGAACAATTGTGCAAGACGGACTATATGTGGAGGTGGACCTGAGGCATCCTGGGAGCTGAAAGCTTAACTGTTTGGTGCCTGGATCACTATGGATTTCAAAGAAAAAGAGTTAACAAAGGTAAGTCTACCATAACTCTTTTTTGTGCAGCGAGGCTTCCAACCAATCCATTCCGCAGACATGGAAGAGTTTTTCTAAAAAGTGTGAGAATGGCAGCGGAGGGGGGTTTGTATCCACATTTGCAGAATCCATTTTTTGGCTGCAGCGGATACAGCTAATAACAATTTATGTGCTCTCTGCACAACACGTGTTCCCTCAGGCAGGATACCAAAAATTGCCCATTCAGGGAGGAGAGGTAGATAGTTAAAAAAGTGGCAAGTAACATAAACCCACACCTGAGCACAAAATCTTTGTATTACCGGACATACCCAAACACAGCTTGTCCTTGGAGATCCACATCTGGCACAGGAGAGATCCTCTGCCAATCCTATCAAATATCTGGGAAGGGTTCCTCTGGCTGCTAAGCATGTAATCTACTATCTTGACAAAGATCAATCCTGACCGAAACGTCAACTTCATGTATTCATGTCTGTGAGTACATTTAAAAACCCTTTTCTACTAACGGTGAGTGCCCATTTTTTTGGACTTATATTTTGGACCAGCATGTCTTTAATGGAGCATCACCCTTGAAGTGCCTTGAGCAGGGAGTACAGCTATCTGGATTGTTGTGATGAGGAGAAAGATATGTCCAATGAAAATTATTGAGAAAAAGTTATACATATGATGCTGTGGGGATCAGTTTAACAGAAGTAGCTAGTGTCCACAATATATGTGTGGTTAGGGATGGGAATTGATCTCTCCATTGTGCTAATCCTGTTTTTAATGTGTCATAATGTAGTGGGGTGTGGAGAAAGGAGTAATGCATACATATGGCTTTATAAGGAGGATTCTCTGTCAATAATAATTGGACTAGCGAATAATTGTGATCATCTGGGGACAACACTGTAGAGAGAGTAGAATCATAATGTTAAGCCTGCAAAGGGGAAAGGGTTGGAGCACCAGATATTTTTCAGCAGCCTGTGAGAACAGCAGTGGTTTCCCCGTTGAGTCATCAATAAGCTCCCTAACACAAACCAGGCTCTTTGTGGACCTTAATGTGCAAGGATGACCTGCTTCCCCATGTTGAAAGTCTGGGTTGTGCAATAAGGAAAGATAAAGAGACACATAAGGGTTTAACTTGCATTTATGGCTTTCTAAGAAGGGGTCCTATACAACCCCTTCTTACCATTCTAAATGAAATTGTGAATCACCTTTTCTATCTCTAGGGTATCGCAGCAAGGACCTAATTCAGACCCGCTCTCTAGGATGCGTTCGCTCGTAACCGGCCGAAGTTCGCATTGTGACCTGCAGCGATAGTTCGGGAAGCGTTCGCTTGCTGCGCATAGACAGCCCAGCAGAGTGAGCGACAGGAGAGGCCGTTTGTGGGTGGTGACAGAGGTTGGCCACTATAAATGGGGGAGTGGAGATGCGAACGCAGGTGTGCTTGAGCATCTCAACGCCATTTCAGAGGCGTGCATAAATTATAGGCAACGTCATAATACACTTCACCTGTTTTTTACACAGAAATGCTCACAGTGCTTGCGGTAGGGTATGGTCAGCCTCAAGCGTTGCGATCGTATCCAATAGTACCCGATGTACCAATGGTTGCATACACTTCCTGAAGATGATGTGGGCAAGTGGGCATCTTAAGACAGGCTGGTGGATGTCTACATACACTGAGCGATTGCACGGCAAGACATAGTGGATAGTGGGTGTGCTGATGCCTTGCCGTGCGATCACCTGCCTTCCCAAATTTGTATACGCTGGGTGCGAGCGTATGCATCTAGCGAGCGGGTCTGAATGGAGCCCCAAGACACAGAATGAGAGGGGATTGAAGTGGATAAAGTATTCTTGGAAATAGAATCATCTACACCTGCTTGGCACATCCTAAATAGGAAAATTTATGCTTTCTACTTCTCTCAGTATCTCCCAGGATGCTATGCAAAATGGTGGTTACATTATATGTATATTAATTATTAAGGTTTTTGATTGTTTGCAACTCCAAGTATGTAATTGCCTTGGTTGCCCTCCCAGACAATGTGGATATCTCTGGACCATAAGCGGCATATATATCCCTTTTAGAGTTACAAAGCAGTGGACTTTTCAAAATTAATTGTGAAGCCCGACACTGAACCAAATTCCCTGATTTGCACCATCAAAGGTCCAAGGCTCCCCCTTGTCCTAACACATACAATAAGACATAATCTGCAAAGGCTGAGATCTTAATGACCTCAGCAGCACACATGGGAGAAGGAAAGAGGCACACTTGGAGAGTGACAGGTCAGAGGCACTCTTGGGGAGGTATAATGGCAGAGGCACACTTGGGGTGGGATAGGACAGAGGCATACTTGGGGAAGGGAATCAAGGCACACTTGGGAAGGGATGGTGGTAGAGGCATACTTGGGCAATGGATCAAGGCACAGTTGGGGAGGGATGGTGTTAGAGGCATACTTGGGGAGGGATGGAACAGTGGCATACTTGAGGAGGGGGGCATCCTCAGAATAAAATGCTATAGCGGCTCTGTCCCACCACTGCAGGTACAGCCAGGGACTCATCACTGGAGGAATGGCTGAGGGAAGGCTGCAGTCTGCCGACAACACTAAAGGCTAAAGGAACACTAAAGAAGTCGGACCCTCTCTGTACAGACTACTCCTGATTCTCCGCTGTGCTGGTTTCTTGATGCGGAGATGATCTGACTGCAGCCAGCATGTAATCACAGCCGCGGACTGATCTTATCGTGGACACAGCTTTGGATGCAGGAACATCACTCATCAGCCGGTCACCAGCAATGATCCCAGCTGGACACCTCCATGGATTCCAGAGACTGTCCTCAGGGTATATGGGCAGACAGTTGTGAGGATGCCACTGATGGCTACTGAACAGCTCAGTGGGAGCTGGGAGGAGTGGGGGAAGATGCAGTGGTGATGGAGAATTTAAACAACCAAGACAGTGGAGGAGGTGCTGACACTCTTCGGCATGAATGAGAGCACAGGACTGGGCCTGGAGCAGGTCAAGAAACAGAGGTGTGGGAGAGATGTGGGTCCAATGGTACATTGCTGCTGGTGCTCTCACTCCTGTAGTGTCACCCACAGTGATCAGAGCATCACTCCTCCTGGCTGCCCGATCAATGAGAGTGGGGCCTGGGATACACATTTCCCATGCCCCCATCTAAGCCTTCCCGTTCTGCAGCTGCAATGGTCTGCTAGTCAGTGTCTGCAAGAGGACCCACACTGTGCTGATGATCCCGACAGTAAACTATGAGCTCGGGCTCAGTACATTAATACTGGCTGTACGCCCCTGATGGCGGCTCACACTTGTCTAAAATGTTTTTAAAAAATCACATCATCATACATAAAAATACAGATGAAAAAGGCATAATAGTATTAGTAAAAAGAGCCCTACTGCACTTCTGGGAGCTGCTGGCCCCGCCCCTATGCTCAACATTATGATGCCATGAGGGGGCAGCACAGGGCACTGTTAAGCTCTTTTACTGCCCTTGTCCCAAAATCCTGAGGGATTCCAGCCCTGGGCTGACCAGTTTGGGGCTGGTTAATGGTATGGCAGGGGGACCCATGCTGTGTATCCCCCTGCTATTGCATTAACCGCCAAGCTGTTTATTGGAAAATAGAGGTAACCTCACATTCCCCCTGATTCTCCAATACCAGCCCAGGCTGAGTGACCCAGGGAATTGGGGTTGGAGGACCCCACACATTTTTTACATTTGTAAAGCTATTGGTGTCTGAGCCGCCGGCTTTTAGCACTGTTTGAGTTCCCAGCCTGCTTTTACCAAGTGTCGGCTTATAACAGTGGCTGTGTTATTTTATAGTGACTGTCTACATTGTGACTGTTAACATTTAGTTATTCATTGTCGACATTTTGACTATGATTATATTTTAACTGTCCACTTTATGACCCTGTCTACTTTATGTACATATCGACATTTTGGTTGTTAACATTCAGATCATGTCGACATTCTGTATGGTGACATTTTGTTGTCAACATTTTCATTGTCTAAGTTTTGACTGCCTGAAATTTGACTACATCCCATCTGAAATCAGACAGATCTCTGTGTACGTTCAACTCTGAATAGACCACAATTCCAACTACACGCTCCTGATCCTCAGAACACAACCTACATGCAAATGACCAATTGTTGTCCAGTGTATTACTTCTTAGTAAGTACCTTGTCAAACATAATAAGGTAGTAATGTCCCAGGGCAAACTATATCACCATCATTCCAGTAACAGGGTTTAATATTATGTTATTGGTAAGAGACAGTAGTCTATAATGACATTTGCATTTTGGTATGGTTGACATGGAAATACACTTGTTGGAAACCTGATTCATAAGCTGCCAATGCTGGTTTCTGGCTGTATAAGTGCAGGGCCGCAACTAGGGGGGGGCTGGAGGTGCATATGCACCGGGTGACTGATTATGCAGGCGCCAATGACCGGCAGGGGCGGGCGGCATGAGAGGTGAGCCCCGTGGCCAGCAAACCTGCTTTACCATGCCCAGCACTTAATACAGGACACTTGCATGTACAGCGGGATACTCGGCGATCACCTGTCCCGTGGCCAACAAACCTGCTTCTTACCGCTCCGCACTTAAACTGGGACACTCGGCGGCTCAGCTGTTTCTTGTACTATGTAGCAGCCGCCGAGGAACAACTACACAGTCAGAGTCTCGTGAGATGATGATGTCTTCATCCCGCGAGACAATGACTGTGAGCTAGGGGGCGGGGCCTTTTCACTGCCAATTGTCAAGTGACAGTGTGAGTAGTGTGCACCCTATCTGCCCAGCAACCCACTATATAACCAATTATAAATACCCCACGTTAACTTATTAATGTAACTAGTATATATTACCTATATCTACATACATTTTACATATATCTATATATATATATATATCTGTATATATCTATATATATCTATATATATGTGTATATATATCTATATATATGTGTATATATATCTATATATATATATATATATATATATATATATATGTATATATATAGATATATATATATATATATAGATATAGATATATACAGAGAGAGGTAGATAGATATATAAACTATATATATATATATATATATACACTGTATATATATTAGGATATACATGTATATATATAAAGCTCCATATATATATACTGTATATACACACAGGGTGTATTTCAACGTTTCAATCTATACTGAAGAAAATCAGTAGATTGAAATGTTGAAATACACCCTGTGTATGTGCTAATTATTCTATTACAATTGCTGTGAGTGCAGCACTTCTGGACTTGTATGTATGCGTGATCACATTGTGAAGGCACCGGGCCAGTCATTGTGTTTATGAAAGTGCCGGGCCCCTCTGATTACTATATATATATATATATATATATATATATATATAGAAACAAGTATAATAAACTGAAATTTCAAGATTATATAGATGTATATATAATATATACACACACACACAAAACAGGCAGAATGGTGGCACTCACAGTTTTGACAAAAGAAGGACAGTAGCCCAATATGCTATATCAACGTTTCGGTTATTGCACCTTCGTCAGAAATAGCATATTGGGCTACTGTCCTTCTTTTTGTCAAGCCGCGAGTACTGCCATTCTGCCTGTTTTGTATTCAATTGACTATGGATGGCACCCGGTGAGGTGATTCTAGATATATATATATATATATATATATATATATATATATATACACATATACACACATTTGAAACACCACAGAATTCATTTGCCTAAACATAGGCATGGAATAAAAAAAAAAAATCCAAGCCAGCCAGAAGCTTGTAAGCTTATATCTATCTAGCTACATATATTTATAAATCTATATCTATATACAGTATATATATATATACTGTATATATGTCTATGTATATATATATACACACACACACATCTATATATATATATATATATATATATATATATACACACATACTTAAATGTCCCGCTGCCTTCCTATATAGTGACACTCAGGACATAATGAAATCCTTAAACAGGGCGGCATTCGTAAATATATAAAAAACATGAGGCAGGGTAAAATGAACCCACTTGATCCTGCCTCATGTTTCTTTTATTTGTACAAGTGCCGTCTGTTTCAGGATTTCCAAATATCGAAGTTACATTGGGTGCCAGGATGCAGTAGCAAATATATTTGCAATATGCTGTAATAAATACTCAGTTTCGGCTTCAAATTCAGAGTACATTTTATTTTGGTGCGTAAAGTTAAAAAAGGTTGCAAAGATGTCGAAGAAACCATCGGGAGCTGAATACAGGAAGAAGGCGAGGGATAGAGAACAAGCAGCACAACGTTCATCATCCTTGATGTCGTCATGGTTAAGCGACAAAAAGTCCAAGACAGGTGCGTTAAAAATATTTGAGTATTATAACACTAAATTAAAATGCTTTTACTTCAGGTGAAGTTCAAGCAGTTTTGGTATTTCATTATATTAGTCGGACGACCGCTTACTGCGTCACCTTCTTCCCAAGGCCATCCTGTATGTATTTTTAACAAAAACGTGGTTGTTATTTGGTATAGCAATTTTCATACCTTTAAGTTTAGTTTTAAGTTCAATGCAAAGTTTTTAAAATGGAATGTTTTGTTTAGCCTACATGAAAAATGAAAGATGTGTTATAGGATGATTAAACTTTTTTTTAAGGTGAAATGGAAAAGAGCACAACACAAGAGGAGATCAGGGACCCACAGGCAGATACTTCAAGCAGCTTTACAGACATTCACAACCAGGACTCCATTCCTGGAACCTCAGCAGGCTCACAAGGAGTTAGTTGCAGGGAATTCGCTTTTGATTTCACTGACCCAGGTACGTGACCAAGTACAATTTCCGATCCTGAGAGATGTTTCATCACAAGAATGAGAACAGAGACAGAACATGATCCTGATCTTAGTGGAAGCATGAGAGACGGAAGACATCTCACAAAGGATTGGTTTTTTAAACAACTTCCAAATGGGCAAAAAGTAAACAGATCATGGCTAGGCTATAGCCAAACAAAAAATGCTTTGTTCTGCATTCTATGTAGGCTATTTTCACATTCTGCATCGGAGAAAAAATTGTTCTATTTGGCTAAAGAGGAAGGTTTAACACAGTGGAGAAAGCTTAGTAATAAAATCCCAGACCACGAGAAATCACTACATGACAAATCATGTTTTTGTAATTGGAAAACTCTTGAAACCTCCCTCGGAATCGGTGGTATAGACAGAGAACTTCAACACCAGATAGCTAAGGAAGAAAAACATTGGCGAGCAGTCTTGCATTGTATTATCGATGCTATTATGTTCTTGGCCAAGCAGGAGAGTCCCTTGAGACGATCTCAAGAAAGCTGTGAGTTTGGGAACCCCAAAAGTGGCAAATTTCTAAACACCATAGACCTTATATCGCACTATCACGCTCCTTTGTGCGAACACATAGAACGGCACAAGAAAGGACAAGTAAGCTACTTTTCTTCAGCGATTCAGGATGAATTCCTAGAAATAATTGCAGGAAAAGTAAGACAAGATATACTGAATGATATAAAAGAAGCTAGATATTTTGCACTCATGTTTGATTGCACTCCAGATGTGAGTAAACTTGAACAAATGACGGAGGTAATAAGATATGTTAAAGTAAGTGAAAATGGCCCAGAAATTTTAGAAGATTTATTGACTTTTTTGTAGTTTCTGACAAGACAGGCCTTGGTCTGAGTGAAGAAATCCTCAAGAAAGTACAAGCTGATGGTTTAGACATGAAGTATTGCAGAGGTCAGTCATATGATAATGGAGCGAACATGGCTGGAGTTTATAAAGGCGTCCAGAGAAGAATACTCCAAGAAAACGAATTGGCATATTTTGTGCCTTGTGCTGCACACTCACTAAATTTAGTAGGTGTACATGCTGCTGATGTATCTCCTGAAGCACAGACCTTCTTTGGGACACTTCACTCTCTCTATCTCTACTTTGCAGCATCAACTTCAAGATGGGAAATTTTTAAGAAACATGTCCCAACCTCACTAAAATCACAAAGTAAGACAAGATGGTCAGCGAAGATAGAAGCCATCGAGGCAGTGTACAAACATTTAGATAAAGTTGTGAAGGCCCTGGAAGGATTGGGGACTGGCCCTCTGTCTTCTGTAGAAACTAAGTCAGAGGCAAACTCTCTGTTGAAACACATAAGCAAGTTTGAATTTATAGTCGTCACATGTTTTTGGTATGGAATCCTAAGAAAGATCGACCGTGTCAGTCAGTATCTACAGAGAGATGATGTAACAGTTGACAAGGCAGTAAGAAATATACGTGGGCTGATCAATCTGATTCAGTCAGCGAGAGATAGTGCTGTGTCTGAAGCAATAACCGAGGCTAAAGAAATAGCACACTCTAACAATTTTACAACTGATTTTAAAGAAACTAGAAGAAGAAAGAAAAATAGGATGTTTGATGAAAGTGAAACTGCTGGTGATGATGCATCTAACATCTCACAGGAAAAATTGGAAGTCGATGAAAAAATGAAATCATCTCCTCCAGCGACCATCTTGACACTTATTTATAAACATAGGCTTGAAGAGGCATATCCTAATGTCACTACAGCACTTAGAATCTTTCTAACACTTCCAGTCTCTGTCGCCTCAGGGGAAAGGAGTTTTAGTAAATTAAAACTTATTAAAACCTACCTAAGAAGTACCATGGGTCAAGAAAGGTTAACAAACCTCAGTATACTTTCAATTGAACACAAGAGAGCCTCCAATCTTAGCTATGAAGATATTATAAAAATCTTTGCTGCAAAAAAGCTCGCAAAGTGCAGTTTTGAATTATTTTGGTGTGCCTGTGTGTTTTACATTACAAGCAATTTGTTCTGTCGAAATTTGTAATTTTAATAAAATAATTTGGACATTTGATGGTTTTATTTAAGAAAATTTTATTAATATTTTTAAGGGATGTACATTAAATTTATGTCAGAAAAGGCCATCTTATGATGGGGAGGGGGGGGGGTTTGGGGGCGCCATATTACTGTCTTGCCCCTGTTGACAAAAATCCTAGTTTCGGCCCTGATAAGTGTGCTTTACATGTGGGCAGAATTGTGCTCCTTTACAACTGGGCATGTGGTGCGTATGCTGCTGATGTTTTTAGTTCTACATATGGGCAAAAATACATCACTTTTGTGTGCACATTTCTGAACAGAATGCGTCCAACTCTGCATCAGTGCCATCCCCCCTCCTATATATTTCTCTGTCTCTAGCTGTATGATTTTACAGTTCCAGAGTTTATATAACATTGCAACGCTCTCTTGGTAGGCATATACAGCCTGTTACATTTACCATACGGTCATCAATTATTGTGGTTTTGGAGAGTTCCTCTATTGTCAGTTTTTACGGCTATAAGATTTGCTTGGATTATAAGATTTGAAGGATTACAGTTGGGATTCAGAAGTTTCTCGCTATACATATGACTCTTAAAGTTAAGCTGATACTTTTCTTAAAATGTAAAACAACTTCTTTATCAGAAAAAGAAAATGTCAGGTAATACATTTCATTCACAGACAAGAACAAACAACTAATGTAATGGGAATTATAAACAATTTGGCCATTTCTTATGTGTTGGTATGTAAGGGTGAACTGTCAATCACAGATTATTGTTTAACTTGAATGGCAAAAGAGGGAAAGCATCAAGTAAAGCCTGGTGAGGTCAATTCAAAGACTCGAGGATAATGTAGCATAATAAACTCTATTCTGGAAACTGGTAATTACAGTAAGTTTCAGGAAAGAGAAAAATACCAGTAAATGTTTAAGTAGTTTACAGATTCATTAAATTTCCATAATTCTAATTGTTTTATTGAAAAGAATGAGTGCACAGTTCCTGTAAACTATGTGACATTATGCTATGTCTCAGCACCATTCAGTCCGCAGACTTATTGTACAGGGTTTGTGCTATCCAACAGCAAAATGAGGTCATTATTTCAAAGAGAATCTCTATGCTGCATAGCAATGTCCTGTATAGGTGATGCATGGTGACAAGGGACTCGCATGCTATTGTGCAGCTACTGTTGACAGAGCATGCTTATACTTGTGGTTCTACAACAGCAGGAAACCTACAGCTTCATACATGCTTTCGGGTGTAACCCTTTGTGTAATGTAAAGAATGAAATATATAATACAATTATATATAATAAAATGTTTATTTTATGTATTCACTTTTACAGTTGAACCTTTAAGAGGGAAGTATTATTACAAGAACCTGGATGTTATCAGAGCCAATAATTATCTTATGGTGATTGATTTTCTGGTCTTGTCCTATAATTTCTAGATGATCTAAATCAGTTTGACAAACAAAATGACTTGATTTCTGATAAAAATTATGTGATTAATTTGGCAGTTAGGGATCTATGTACTAAGCCTTGGAGATAGTGTATGGAGATAAAGTACCAACCAATCAACTCCTGTCACTTTACAGGCTGTTTGAAAATTACAGTTAGGAGCTGATTGGTTTGTACTTTATCTCCATCCACTTTATCTCTCTCCAAGGCTTAGTACATATCCCATAATGACAGTTGGTATGACTTCTGACCCCTCCTACCTGTGTCATATATGTCACTTTGAGAGAGTTCTGGCATAACACACAGCTACAGTCTCCAATCCATTTTTTATTATTTCCTATACTTACTCATCACATACCACCTCATGGGGAAAGCTCAGGCACTTCTAAAAAGCAATCAATAACAGCATCACATTATACACAATCAAAACTTCAGTTAAGAAGTAAGAAAGCACAAAGGGATGCACAGCATACTTGCCGACAAACTGTCTGCCTTTTCCGGGAGGAGGCAGCCAGCTCGGCACTGCAGTGGGGGGGAAAGGGGGCGTGACCCGTTTTTGGGGCGGAGCAAGGGGCGTGGCCGCGTCATTGTGTCATTGCGGCCTTGCCCCCGCTTCACAACGCATATATTATCGGCATTGTGTAGCCGGCGGCGGGGCCACAATGACGCGGTTTAGCACGAATCGCGTCATCAACTCCCTCGACCCAGCCACTTTGACCAGGTAAGCGGTGACGCCTGCAGGGGGGGAGCGGACAACCGGCCGGCGCAGCCCACCTGCAAGCGGGGGGTTGCAGGTGGGCCGTGCCGGCCGGGAGACTTGCCCCTTCTTCTGGGGGGTCGGGAGCGACAACCGATTTTCGTGAGGCTCGGGTGGGTAGGAAAGTATGATGCACAGGCTACACACACACAAAAGATAAACCAAGGATGTACCAAAAAGTACAATAGTAGGGATTAAAAGAAAAAAGTAATGCTATGGATGATCCGTATAAAGTTAAATGAAGTGCTGATAAAATGATGTCTTCATGTTGGTACCTGCTGTCAGCGCAGTGATGTGCACAACACACACTGCACCCATTGTCTGATCGGCAGACAACAACTGGAAGAACTGAAGATGGACCTGAGGAAGAGGAGGTCCCAATGTCTTAAAAAAAGGGAGAGAGAAGAGTAAGAAATAGAGGAGCAGGAGACAACGAGATGTAGACACAGAGGGGCAGAAGAATGAGAGGAGGAAAAGAGCAAGAGAGGTGGGGTGAAAGAGGAGGCAAGAGAGAAAGACAGAATAGCGGAACAGAAAGAAAGAGGAGAATAGAAAAAAAATAAAAAGGGATGCGAAAGAGGAGGAAGGTATAGTCAGATTGAGAAAGAGAATTAGACAAATGATGGGGAAGAGAGAGAAAGTAATGGGGGGTGCTGAAGAGAGGAGGAAAGAGAGAGAGGGAGAGAGAAAAAGAAACCCAGGCAGTGTCGGGGACAACAGCTAGTATGTTAATAAAAACGTTTGTACCTGGAGCATGAATCTAGTCATGTTTGTTAAATGATCTTTCACCATTATACAGTAGTTTCTTTTTTAAGAATTTTATTTCTTGCAATAGCCATATAATTTTGACTATTAACTTTTAACTGATGACACTAAACAAGACTGATGAAAATTACTATGACACTATAATTAAACTTTATATGTAGACTAGTATTTTGGATCTATCATGTACTGGGTCACTAGTTTCATACCTCCCAACTTTGTAAAAACAAGGATCAGGACTCCCGAAAGCATTGGCGACCGAAAAGGAGGCGTGACCTCACTAAGAATGGGCGTGGCCTTGTGGTGAAGGGGCGTGGTCTCATGGAACTTTGCCCTTTTCATCACTCTGGGGGCGAGCCCAGCATCCATGGAGATGCTGGACTTCCCCCAAGCCCTCCCTGCACAGTGAAGAGATGCCGTGAGTTTGATTTCCCCTAACTTTCCTTCACCACGGGACACTGCGGCCCGCGGGTGGGAAGATGGGACAGCACCTGAATAGCAGGACTGTTAGGAGGTATGCTAGTTTTTGTGGCCGACATTGCGGGTTCCCCTCCCTCCATTTCTCTTGTGTTTCTACCTCTCCCAGCTTTCCCCATCTTCCTGTCTCTCATCTCTGTCTCCCTCCCATCTCCCTGTCTCATTTCTGTCCCCCTCACCAGGGCCAGTTCTAGGTCTTGTGGAGCTCAGGGCGAAAATTTTCTTTGGCGTCCCCATATATGAAAGAGGGACAGTGCGCGCCGAAGGCACGCATAAAAAATATAGGGGTGTGGCTTCATGGGGAAGGGGCATTGCCATAGAATAGTACCAGTTTACATTACACCACAGAGTAGTGTCCATTATTCAGATTACACCACACAGTAGTGTCCGTTATTCACATTACACCGCACCACAGTGTCCGTTATTCACATTACACCGCACAGTAGTGTCCGTTATTCACATTACACCACAAAGTAGTGTCCGTTATTCACATTACACCGCACAGTAGTGTCCATTAGTCACATTACACTGCACAGTAGTGTCCTGTTATTCACATTACTCCGCACAGTAGTGTCCGTTATTCACATTACACTGCACAGTAGTATCCTGTTATTCACATTACTCCACACAGTAGTGTCCGTTATTCACATTACACCGCACAGCAGTGTCTGTTAGTCACATTACACCGCATAGTAGTGTCCGTTATTCACATTACACCGCACAGTAGTGTCCATTAGTCACATTACACCGCACAGTAGTGTCCGTTAGTCACATTACACCGCACAGTAGTGTCCGTTAGTCACATTACTCCGCACAGTAGTGTCCGTTATTCACATTACACTGCACAGTAGTGTCCGTTATTCACATTACTCCGCACAGTAGTGTCCGTTATTCACATTACAACGCACAGTAGTGTCCGTTATTCACATTACACCGCACAGCAGTGTCCGTTATTCACATTACACCGCACAGCAGTGTCCGTTATTCACATTACACCGCACAGCAGTGTCCGTTATTCACATTACACCGCACAGCAGTGTCCGTTATTCACATTACACCGCACAGTAGTGTCCGTTATTCACATTACACCGCACAGCAGTGTCCGTTATTCACATTACACCGCACAGCAGTGTCCATTAGTCACATTACACCGCACAGTAGTGTCCGTTATTCACATTACACCGCACAGTAGTGTCCGTTATTCACATTACACCGCACAGTAGTGTCCGTTATTCACATTACACCGCACAGTAGTGTCCGTTATTCACATTACAATGCACAGTAGTGTCCGTTATTCACATTGCACCACACAGTAGTGTCCGTTATTCACATTACACTGCACAGCAGTGTCCATTAGTCACATTACACTGCACAGTACTGTCCGTTAGTCACATTACACCGCACAGTAGTGTACGTTAGTCACATTACACTGCACAGTAGTGTCCTGTTATTCACATTACTCCGCACAGTAGTGTTCGTTAGTCACATTACACCGCACAGTAGTGTCCGTTATTCACATTACACTGCACAGTAGTGTCCGTTATTCACATTACACTGCACAGTAGTGTCCGTTATTCACATTACACTGCACAGTAGTGTCCGTTATTCACATTACACCGCACAGTAGTTTCCGTTAGTCACATCACGCCGCACAGTAGAGCCCCTTATACACTCTGCTCCCCTTCCCATCCCATACTGTGCTCCCCTTCCCCATCTAAGCCTTACCGTTCTGCAGCTGCAATGGTCTGCTAGTCAGTGTCTGAAAGAGGACCCACACTGTGCTGATGATCCAGACAGTAAACTGCTTCTTACTCACAGGCAGATATCTGCTTGTGAATAAGAAACAGTTCACGTGTGGGATCATCTGCTTGCTGTGGGCCCCCCTATGAGCTCGGGCTCAGTACATTAGTACTGGCTATACGCCCCTGATGGCAGCTTATACTTGTCTAAAATGTTTTTAAAAAATCACATCATCATACATAAAAATACAGATGAAAAAGGCATAATAGTATTAGTAAAAAGAGCCCTACTGTACTTCTGGGAGCTGCTGGCCCCGCCCCTATGCTCAACATTATGATTCCATGAGGGGGCAGCACAGGGCACTGTTTAGTTCTTTTACTGCCCTTGTCCCAAAATCCTGAGGGATTCCAGCCCTGGGCTGACCAGTTTGGGGCTGGTTAATGGTATGGCACGGGGAACCATGCTGTGTATCCCCCTGCTATAGCATTAACCTCCCAGCTGTTTATTGGAAAATAGAGGTAACCTCACATTCCCCCTGATTCTCCAATACCAGCCCAGGCTGAGTGACCCAGGGAATTGGGGTTGGAGGACCCCACACATTTTTTTAAATTTGTAAAAGTGGTGAAGAATGGCTTTTAGCACTGTTTGAGTTCCCAGCCTGCTTTATTTTATAGTGACTGTCTACATTGTGACTGTTAACATTTAGTTATTCATTGTCGACATTTTGACTATGACTATATTTTAACTGTCCACTTTATGACCCTGTCTACTTTATGTACATATCGACATTTTGGTTGTTAACATTCAGATCATGTCGACATTCTGTATGGTGACATTTTGGTGTCAACATTTTCATTGTCTAAGTTTTGACTGCCTGAAATTTGACTACATCCCATCTGAAATCAGACAGATCTCTGTGTACGTTCAACTCTGAATAGCCCACAATTCCAACTACACGCTCCTGATCCTCAGAACACAACCTACATGCAAATGACCAATTGTTGTCCAGTGTATTTCTTCTTAGTAAGTACCTTGTGAAACATAACAAGGTATTAATGTGCCAGTGCAAACTATATCACCATCATTCCAGTAACAGGGTTTAATATTATGTTATTGGTAAGAGACAGTAGTCTATAATGACATTTGCATTTTGGTATGGTTGACATGGAAATACACTTGTTGGGAACCTGATTCATAAGCTGCCAATGCTGGTTTCTGGCTGTATAAGTGTGCTCTACATGTGGGCAGAATTGTGCTCCTTTACAACTGGGCATGTGGTGCGTATGCTGCTGATGTTTTTAGTTCTACATATGGGCATACATATGCCACCCCCCCCCCCCCCCTTCTATATATTTCTATGTCTCCAGCTGTATGATTTTACAGTTCCAGAGTTTATATAACATTGCAACGCTCTCTTGGTAGGCATATACAGCCTGTTACATTTACCATACGGTCATCAATTATTGTGGTTTTGGAGAGTTCCTCTATTGTCAGTTTTTACGGCTATAAGATTTGCTTGGATTATAAGATTTGAAGGATTACAGTTGGGATTCAGAAGTTTCTCGCTATACATATGACTCTTAAAGTTAAGCTGATACTTTTCTTAAAATGTAAAACAACTTCTTTATCAGAAAAAGAAAATGTCAGGTAATACATTTCATTCACAGACAAGAACAAACAACTAATGTAATGGGAATTATAAACAATTTGGCCATTTCTTATGTGTTGGTATGTAAGGGTGAACTGTCAATCACAGATTATTGTTTAACTTGAATGGCAAAAGAGGGAAAGCATCAAGTAAAGCCTGGTGAGGTCAATTCAAAGACTCGAGGATAATGTAGCATAATAAACTCTATTCTGGAAACTGGTAATTACAGTAAGTTTCAGGAAAGAGAATAAAATACCAGTAAATGTTTAAGTAGTTTACAGATTCATTAAATTTCCATAATTCTAATTGTTTTATTGAAAAGAATGAGTGCACAGTTCCTGTAAACTATGTGACATTATGCTATGTCTCAGCACCATTCAGTCCGCAGACTTATTGTACAGGGTTTGTGCTATCCAACAGCAAAATGAGGTCATTATTTCAAAGAGAATCTCTATGCTGCATAGCAATGTCCTGTATAGGTGATGCATGGCGACAAGGGACTCGCATGCTATTGTGCAGCTACTGTTGACAGAGCATGCTTATACTTGTGGTTCTACAACAGCAGGAAACCTACAGCTTCATACATGCTTTCGAGTGTAACCTGTTGTGTAATGTAAAGAATTAAATATTTAATTTAATTATACATAATAAAATGTTTATTTTATGTATTCACTTGTGAACCTTTAAGAAGGAAGTATCATTACAACAACCTTGATGTTATCAGAGCCAATAATTAAATTATCTTATGGTGATTGATTTTCTGTCCTATAATTTCTAGATGATCTAAATCATTTTTACAAACAAAATGACTATTACCTAGTTTTCCTAAAGTATATTACACAATATATATTACATTATAGTATCTTCTGCACCTTTTCACAGACGCGCACTGTATTCTACATAATAAAAATGATTTCTTATAAAAAATGATGTGATCAATTTGGAAGTTAGGGATCTATGTACTAAGCCTTGGAAATAGTGAATAGAGATAAAGTACCAACCAGTCAGCTTCTGTCACGTTTCAGGCTGTGGACCGTATTCAATTAGAAGCGAAAAGCCGAGATCTGCGAAAAGTAACGCTGATTGCGACTTTTCGCCTGTCGGAAACTTATCTCTGTATTCAATTCCAGACGGATTTCGCGTATGCGGAAAGTCAATGCAATGTAATAGGCGAAAAAGATTCACCTCTGAATAGGAGGAGAAAAGAAGTGCAACATTTTTTGGGGGGGGTGCAAAGGTGGGGAAACCACTCAGAACCCTTGGAACAGCCCCCCAAAGGACAATTGCATCAAAACACCTCAAAAAAGTTCTTTGAATTTGGGGGCGAAAAAGCACAAAGTGGGGGGACAACGTCGCAAACTAGCAAAATAAGGTTCTGAGGGAGCTCTAAGAAGGGGTCAAGTGTTTTTGGGATTGCAGGTACTTTTATGCAGGAGGATTTCACTTTTATTAAAACTTCACTTTACAAACTTTAAAATATGCTTGCACCCATTTTCAGGTACCCCAAATTTGCCAGGACTACTTATTTTTCCCCCAAAATACTGCTTTATGCCATTCTTCACCACTTGTGCAATTACGCTAATTAGAGGCAATTGTACCAACTTAAGTACCCCAAACAGTTTTATTAGGGCTAATCTGGCACTACAACATTGATTCCCAAAGTTTTTGCATCTTTTTTGTGGGTACAGACTGAGGGCCTGATTCAGAGCCGGACGCTCTGAACGAGCGCCCGCTCTGAATCAGGGCGTGTTTTTTTTTCTCCGTCCAGCCTTTTGGACGCTCGTATAGCTGTGGTTTACCACCCACAGCTTATGCGAGCGGCCATGATGATGGTCGTGATGGTCAAGACCATCGCGACCATAGGGCTTGCGACGAGACCCTGCGGTAGGGTCTCGGTAACCGCAAGCCCTGGAGTGATTTTGGCTCTATCAGAGCCAAAATCACTCCCACTGACATCACTAGTGATGTCAGTGGGGTCGGACCCAGACGGTAGGCGTTCCCATGGGAACGCCTCCGCCTGGCAGCCACGCCCCCGACACGCACACCAGGTCTCGCGCATGCGCACAACGGAGCTCCCTCCGTCGTGCGCATGCGCACATGGGCACCATCGACACGCTTGCGCGTCGATGGTGCCCGCGTCATTTTCGCGTCTTTTGGAATTGAATATGGCGAATAGCGGGGACATGCACGATAAGTTTCAGCGGCTAAAATACGTGATGTAATTGAAAAGTCCGGCATGCAAAACTTTATCGCGGGTGCAAAACTAAATGAATATCGTCCTGTGTTTGAAAATGACAGTTTGGAGCTGATTGATTGGTACTTTATCTCCATCCACTTTATCACTCTCCAAGGCTTAGTACATATATCCCATAATGACAGTTGGTATGATTTTAGGAAGGCTGATTTTGCTGAGATGGAAAGATGTGTAAGCGAATCTTTGGCAGAGTGGAGGAACTTGAAAGGAGTGCAGGTGAGGTGGGAAAATTTACAAAGTGCAATATTAAAGGCAACAGACCTTTTGTATCAAAAGGGTTAGGAAAACCACAAGTAAAAAAGGAAGCCAATGTGGTTTGGGAAAGATGTAGCAAGTATTGTGAAAGCAAAAAAGATGGCCTTTAGGAAATACAAGCAGACGCAAAATAATGAAGACAAAGAGGAGTATCTTGTAAAACAGAAGGAGGCTAAGAAAGTAATCAGATGTGCAAAGGCAAAAGCTGAGGAGAAAATGGCACAGTCAGTGGGTAAAGGGGGCAAAACTGTTTTTAAGTATATAAGCGAAATGGTAAAAACAAAAGGTGGAATAAAAAGACTAAAGACAGAAAGAAGGAGTCTTGTTGAGGGAGACAATGTAATAGCTGATCATCTTAATAATTATTTTTGTTCAGTATTCACTACTGAGAGAGAAGATAAGGGGCCACAGATAAGTTGCAGGTGTAATCAGAAAAATCAGGTAGGAACAAGCACATTTACAGAGGATAAGATCCTATCAGAACTCTCAAAACTGAAAGTGGATAAATCAATGGGGCCAGATTGGGATACATCGAAGGATACTAAAAGAGCTTAAAGGGGTGCTGGTAACACCATTAACAGAATTATTCAACCAGTCACTAGCTACTGGAGTAATTCCAGAGGACTGGAAAAGAGCAAATGTTGTCCCACTGCACAAAAGTGGAAGCAAGGAAGAGACAAGCAACTACCGACCAGTGAGCCTTACATCAGTAGTAGGAAAATTGATGGAAACACTCTTAAAAGAAAGAGTTGTAGATTATCTCAAATCCAACAATTTGCAGGATCCCAAACAGCACAGATTTACTGGGGGAAGATCATGTCAAACAAATCTTATTGACTTTTTTGACTGGGTGACTAAGGAAATAGATAAAGGGGGGGTCATAGATATAGCTTATCTAGACTTTAGTAAGGCTTTTGACACTGTTACACATCGCAGACTGTTAAATAAACTGGAAAGCATGGGATTGGATGCAAAGATAGTTGAATGGATAAGATCTTGGCTGCAGGATAGGAAACAGAGTTGTAGTAAACAGAGTGCAGTCTCAAGAGAGAAATGTTACCAGTGGAACACCTCAGGGATCTGTACTTGGACCAGTGCTTTTTAATATCTTTATTTGTGGCATTACAAATGGTATTGAAGGGAAACTATGCCTTTTTGCAGATGACACAAAGGTATGCAACAGGGTAGGCACATCAGGAGGGGTATAACAAATGATTGATGATCTAGGTAGACTAGAGGAATGATCAAGAACGTGGCAACTACAGTCTAATGCCAAAAAATGCAAGATCATGCACTTGGGTCTCAAAGATCCAAAGGCTAAATATAGTATTAATGGCACTATACTGGAAACTACTGAAGAGGAAAGGGATCTAGGAGTCACTATTTCAGGTGACTTAAAGACAAGCAAACATTGTAACAAAGCAATGAGGAAGGCAAGTCAGATGCTTGGTTGCATAGGGAGAGGAACCAGTAGCAGAAAAAAAGAAGTGATAATACCACTGTATAGGTCATTGGTACATCCTCATCTCGAATACTGTGTTCAGTTCTGGAGGCCATATCTCCAGAAGGATATTAATACATTAGAGACTGTACAAAGAAGGGCAACTAAAATGGTGCAAGGTCTACACCACAAAACGTACCAGGAAAGACTTAAAGATCTTAATATGTATAGTTTGGAGCAGAGAAGGGATGGGGGGACATGATAGAAACGTTCACATATATAAAGGGTTTTAACAAGGTAAAGGAAGGAGACATTCTTCAAAGAAAGAGAAGTATTAGAACAAGAGGACATGTTCTAAAACTGGAGGGTGGTAGGTTCAGAGGAAATTTGAGGAAAAATTACTTCATAGAAAGGGTAGTGGACAAGTGGAATAGCCTCCCATCAGAGGTAGTAGAGGCTAAGACAGTAGAGCAATTTAAACATGCATGGGATAGACATAAGGATATCCTTCAGAAAAAGTAAGAATCAATAAGGGTTGAAATAATAATATGTTTAAAAATGGGGCAGACTAGATGGGCCAAGTGGTTCTTATCTGCCGTCAAATTCTATGTTTATATGACTTCCCACCTGTGTCATATATATCACTTTCAGAGAGTTCCGGCATAACACACAGCTACAGTCTCCAATCCTTTTTTATTATTTCCTATACTTAATCATCACATACCACCTCATGGGGAAAGCACAGGCACTTCTAAAAATCAACCAATAACAGCATCACATTATGCACAATCAAAAATTCAGTTAAGAGGAAAGTAACCCCCTATGGATGATACTTATAAAAAAAAATTGGAAGTGTGAAGGCAGAGCTAAATTCAAAAATAAATAAAAAGAATTTCTGACACAAATTGATATTTTCACTTTACACCACACAGTAGTACCCTTATACACGTTACACCACAGTAGTACCCCTTATACACCACAGTAGAGCCCCTTATACATGATACACCACAGTAGAGTCACTTAAACATGTTACGTCATAGTAAAACCCCTTTTACACATTATGCCATGGCAGAGCCCTTTATACGTTACACTACAGTAGAGCCGCTTATACACGTTACACTACAGTAGAGCCATTTATACATGGTATGCCACAGTAGAGCCCCTTATACACATGCCATGGGAGAGCCCTTAATACATGTTATACCACAGTAGAGCTGCTTATAGACGTTACACTACAGTAGAGCCGTTTGTATGGAATTGGTATGAAATTGGTTCGATTCCCAGCAGCGGCAGCCCGACATCAGCAGAGATCCCGGCAGCGGAAGCCCAACAGCGCTGGAAATCCCGATCGTGGATAGGTAAGTATTGTCTAACCTAACCCCCCTAACCCTCCTTAGGGGTGCCTAACCCTAACCTCCCCCCCCAAGTGCCTAACCCTAATCCCCCCTCTAAGTGCCTAACCCTAACCACCCCCTTCCCCACTGCCTAAACCTAAGTCCTCCGGGGGGGTGCCTAACCCTAACCCTCCCTCCCCCTAGCCTAACCCTAACCCTCCCGGGGGGGTGCCTAACCCTAAGTCCCCCCTGGGTGGCCTAAACCTAACCATCCCCCCCACGGCTGTCCGCTTATGGCGCCCGGCATCACTGCGAACGGGATGCCGGGCGCCGGTCTCCCGGCGTCGGGGAAATGTCGGGCGTCTACATCTAGACGCCCGGCATTTCACCCTTGCCGGGATATGACATTCGGGAAGCCGGCTGCCGGTATTTAGGCAGTCGGCTTCCCGATTGCATACCGTTTGTACACGGTATGCCACAGTAGAGCCCCTCATACACATTATGCCATGGTAGAGACACTGCAGGATACATGGAGGGGGTGGAGCGCACAGGGCAGAAAGCTGCAGCTCTGCCCACTGTAATGTATATTAGCAGCCAGCATGTAGCTGAGAAGGAGCCAGGCGCACCACTACTAATATACATTGCAGTGGCCAGTGGGTGGCAGAGGGTCAGTGGTGGCGGCGCATACACGGGAGGATTTCAGCATCCCCAGAACGCTGTATATGCTGGGAATGTTGTACTCTATATTAAAACACTTAAATCTCACATAGGGCCCCCTTCTCCTTTCTATATGCCATACTGTGCTCCCCTTCCCATACTCTACTCCCCTTCCCCCATCCACAGCTCACTCAGTGCTCCCCTTCCTCATTTCCATAACCCAGACAGTGCTCCCCTTTTCCTATGCATATCCCAGATAGGTTTCCCTCCTTTTCCTCTATCCACATCACACATAGGGCTCCCCACACTGCACTTAACTTACTTCCATACAAGTTAGTTACTCACATTCATAGAAGTTCTCCACTCCCGCAACTGTGCTGTGCTAGAGAGGCAGAGCACTGGTTGATTGGGGGCAGGGCTGCTTGATGATGACACCTCAGACCACTGGCTGAGAGATCCGAGGAGTCATCAGGCAACCCCACCTTTATCTCAGTGCCGCTCATCCTTTTACTGTACCAGGCCAGTGCCTGTCTTATTAAAGATGATCGTCAGTCACAGATGCTGGCCAATTCCCGTGGCAGGTAATGAAGGCAGGGGGCGGTCAACAAGGGGCAAGGTCCAAGTACAGTATCAGTTGCAGTTCTAGGGGTGCTGGTGGGAGGACTGCGATTTCACCTTCGGGCCGCAGCGGCCCCGGGCAATAGCCTTGCTTGCCCACCCCTAGAACCACCACTGCCCCGCACCAACATCTTCCTGTATCTAATCTCTGTTCCCCTCACCCCCCTGTCTCTCATCTTTATCCCCCAACCTCAACTTCTTCTCGCCTCTCTTCCCTGTCCCCCTAACCCTCGTCTCCCATCTCTGTTTCCCTCACTCAACATATCCCTTACTCTAATCTCTGTCCCCCCTCATCCTCCCTCTAATTTCCTGCCCCCTCTTCCCACCTGTCAGTTTCTTTCATACAGTATATGTCCCCAATCCTTCCACCTTGTGACATGGGGGGAGCATTGTTAAAACAGAACTGTTCCCTCCTCTCACCACCTGCAGCCGCCATCCAACCATCAGGTGCTAGTTTCACGTCATGACAGGAGGGAACAGTCCTGTTCTAACAGCACTGAAGGGAGAAGACAGAATTGAGGTGGTGGGGTAGATGTAGTAAAGCTTGTAGAGTGATAAAGTACCAACCAATCAGCTTCTGTCACTTTACAGGCTGTATTTGAAAAATTACAATTAGGAGCTGATTGGTTGGTACTTTATCTCTTTCCAAGCTTTGATACATCTCCCCCCTGTGTCTGGAAATCTGCCAGCCAGTGATAGTTTTAGGGGAGGAAGGAGCAGGGCCTACCTAGAGCTAGGCATATGCTTTGGGAGATTATGTAATAGATTTCTATAACACATTATATTGTGAGTTAAAGTTTTCCACACTTTAGTACTTTTTTCTTACATTTAGCTATAGTCTGCCTCATACAAGTGCAGTGTATGTAATACTTCATACATATACAGGGTCAGTGATCACAGTAAGGGGTAAATTTACTTAGATTCGTGTTGCTCCGAGATAGCAATATTGGGTGAAAATATTTTCTTTTTATCAACACAGGAATGTACTAGAGATGTGCGCCGACCCCCGTGTTTTGGTTTTGGATCTGGATCTCCCCTAATTTTGGATCTGGATTGGTTTTGCCAAAACCTCCCCTCCGTGTTTTGTTTTTTGTTTTTGTATCTGTATTTTTTCTTAAAAAATCATAAAAACAGCTAATATCACATCAAATGGGCCTGTTTTTGTTCCTACAGTATTATTAATCTCAATAACATTTATTTCCACTAGTTTCCAGTCAATTTTGACCACCTCACGGTTCACAATATTCATTTTCTCGTCTAGTTAAGGGCCAAAAGGTCGCATTCACCTAGCTGGTTCAAAACTGAGTGATAAATAGAGTTGAGGACTGTGCAAAGATGATGGTTGGGGTACCCCTTGAGGATTGAAGAATTGATAGTTGATAGTTGGCGCAGCCACTGGCTGAAGTAAGAAGCGTTGGTACTCGATAATTGGTGCAGCCACTGGCTGAACTAAGAAATGATAGTTAATAGTAGGCGCAGCCACTGGCTGAAGTAAGAAGAGTTGATAGTTGGCGCAGCCACTGGCTGAAGTAAGAAGAGTTGATAATTGGTGCAGCCACTGGCAGAAGAAAGAAGAGTTGATACTTGATAATTGGGGCAGCCACTGGCTGAAGAATTGAAAGTTAATAGTTAATTGTTGGTGCAGCCTCCTGGATGAGTAGTAGTGGAATACACAGCTATGATTAGGAACCAGTCCTGCAACAGCCTTGATGGCTGGAACTTTTGGCAAGTTGCGGCCGTTACAGCCTTGAGGGCTGGTGAGGAGCGACAACAGGTGGCCTTTTGGGCCGTGAAGCAGGATGCGATCTTTGGGCCATGTAGCAGGCTTGAGGGCTGAGAACCCTTGGCTGAATGTCACTGTTGTGCGACTTGTGCCACCGGGTTGACACAACAAGTTGGTTCAGAATTTTCTTTAAAAAAAATTAAATGGGCATGCAGGAGATGCTGTCTATGGCCATTACAATTTCTGGACATTCATAAACCATAACATTAAAAATGTCACATAACAATGCCCCAAACAGCACATAATGGAAAGGAAAAAGGTGCAAGATGGAATTGTCCTTTGACCCTCCAACCCACCCTTATGTTTTTGTTGTATATATGAAACAGGACATTCACAGTTTAACAAACCAATCACTTCAGAGACAGGGACTGCCACTTGTGGCTGAAATGATTGGATTGTTTGGACCCCCAAAACAAGCTGCCAATGCGCAGTGGGCATTGGTGGCAATGATCCCATACACAAACTGGCTTTACAACATAGGTAAGATCAGATGTCGCCATCGTCATCCCCATCAGTGTGTGCATCCTACTCTTCTTCACACAATATTAGTTAGTCACCGCTGGAATGCACCATTACAGACGCTTCTGTATTTTTTTTACTTAATTGCTGGTAAAGATCTTTCTCGTGGAATTTGTAATTCATTTTAATGAACGTCACCTTTTCCACATTTTAGGGAAGTAACCTCCTATGCCGATCACTGACAAGGTTCCCGGCTGCACTGAAAACTCTTCAGAGTACACGCTGGAGGGTGGGCAACTTAAGTACAGCAAAGTCAGTTTGTGTAAGGGATTTGAAAATTGCCTCTTTTTCCTGCCAGTAGTGAAACAGACTGAGTGACATGCCTATTTGGATGCTATCCCTAAAATAATCATCCACCATTCTCTGAACCATATGTCATTAGGTTTTGCTGACTGATCTGCATCACCACCAGCAGTGGGTCTCTTAGGAAAATGTAATTTTTTCCTGGCAGCTGCAGAAACTTAAGGAGGAGATGCTGCCGTGTCACAAGCCACTTGAGCTGACAATGTTTTCACCAACAGCTCTTTCCATCTCTTCAGATTTGTGTCCGTCAGAAAGAAAGATACAAGGTATGACTTAAACCTAGGATTCAGTATGGTTGCCAAAATATAGTGATCTGATAAAGACATTGACGACCCTTGGATCCTGTCGAAGCGAATGAAGGGCTTGATCTACAAGACCGACATACTTAGCGGAATCACTCCGTTTCAGCTCCTTCTTCAGTTTCTTCAGTTTCTCCAGCTGCTTTTGCAAAAGTCTGATTAGGGGAATGACCTGACTCAAGCTGGCAGTGTCTGAACTAACTTGACATGTGGCAAGTTCAAAGGGTTTGAGAACATTGCACAACACAGAAATTATTCACCACTGCGCTTGACTAAGGTGCATTCCCGCTCCTTTCCCTATGTCATAGGCCATAGTGTAGCCTTGGATAGCCTTTTTCTGCTCCTCCATCTGCTGAAGCATATAGAGGATTGAATTCCACCTAGTTACTACCTCTTGCTTCAGCTGATGGCAGGGCAAATTCAACAGTTCTTGCTGGTGCTACAATCTTCGACACGCAGTTGTTGAATGTCGAAAATGTCCAGAATCTTTCGGGCCACCGAGAGCATCTCCTGCAAGCCCCTGTAATTTTTTTAAAAATGTTACACCACCAAAATAATCGTGTGAGCAAAACATGGGACGTGTTCGAATTTGCCCACATGTAATGCTCGCACAATATGCTGGCATTGTCAGAAATCACAAATCCCGAGGAGAGTCCAAGTGGGATAAGCCATTTTGCAATGATTTTCCTGAGTTTCTCAGCGGTATGCCTCTTAGTGAAACCGGTGATACACAGAGTAGCCTGCCTCTGAATGAGCTGGCATTTGTTAGATGCTGCTGCTGCTGCTGTTTGCACTGTTGGAGGCAATACACCTACCAAGTGGGCTGTCACGGTCATGTAATCTTTAGTTTGCCCTGTCCCACTTGTCCACATATCTGTGGTTAAGTGGACAGTGGGCACAACGGCACTTCGGAGGACATTTAATAAGGTTTTTTTAATGTCCTTGTAAAACTTGTGAATTGCTATTCTAGAGAAATGTAATCTAGAAGGGACATGGTAGCGGGGACACAGGACCTTCATTAACTGTCTAAAACCCACTGCATTAATGGCGAATACTGGACGCACATCTAATATCAGCATAGCTGTTAAGGCGTCAGTAATCCGCTGTGCAACTGGGTGTTTGCTGTCATACTAGAACCACCAGTCATAAATAAAGGCCAAGGCCTTATCCTTTGCCAATTCATGTAGTGAATGGCATATTGACAATTTTTTGTTTCTCTAAAGCTAAATTAGGTTTACATTTTTTTTTTCTTTAACAGGGTAAAAGTTGATATTTTTTACATGGCCCGACTTAAGCCTTGGTGCATCGGCCTTCATAGATGACGTTGATGGCCTTACATCATCATCATGATTGCTGCCGGCAGCTACAAGACTGGTATGTGGATCCTGCTCTCCTGCCATTGGACTGTCTCCATACTCACAGCGGTCTTACAGCAGTGTCACCAAGCAATTATAGCACAGCTAAATTGCAGCTAACGCACACAACCACACACAGAAAAAAATATATATATTTTTCACACTGTGGGTGAAGAGCACCCCTGAAAGAGGCAGCAGCCCCTTGATAAATGACACAGGCAGCACAGCACCTCTGCGCACCTTCATTGCTGATAAGTATGGCTAACATGCACACACCAAAAATTGTTTTAATTTTTTACACACTGGGGGTGAAGAGCACAACTGAAAGAGGTGGCAGCCCCTTGATAAATGACACAGGCAGCACAGCACCCCGTGCACCTACGTTGCTGATAAGTGTGGCTGACGCACACACTCACAGAAATGTAAAAAAAAAATTCACACTGGGGGTGAAGAGCACCCGTGATGGACAGAGTACCCCCTGGACAACACAGCAGCACAGCCAGCCAGCCCCAATGGACAACAGCCAGCCAGCCCCTATGGAGTGGACATGACAACAGCAAGCCAGCCCCTATATATGGATAACAGCCAGCCCCCCTGAGTGACAACAGTAGCCAGCCCCTTAATAAACACAGTCAGCAACAGCAAACCGCACAGCCCCCTCCTTCTTCTTAACTCTCCACAGCTGGAATGAAAAAGGCGGCGATCGTGGGACCTTTTATACAATCCAAAACCCCTGAGAATCCGACAGTGGATGATGATATTTTGCCTCGTTTTGAGATCCAAGTCAGGCGGGAAAACCCGATCTGGCTCGGATCCCCTAAGTTCGGGTGGGTTCGGATCTCTGGAATCCAAACCCGCTCATTTCTAGAATTTACTATTGTTGAAATCTGGTGTTTTTCTCATTTAGGAGGGGTGAATTCGGCCGTGTTAATCCCGCAAAATCGGCCGTTTTTTTTCAATAAAAATGAATACACCATTGACTCAAATCAGAAGTACTTTTTATTCACTGTGACCTACGTGTGTCCTAGCCAATGAGCGGCCACTACATGTAAAGCGGCCTCTGATTGGCTGGCAGGCCATGTGAATTTCAGATGACTGCCGTCATCTGTCACTTCGCGTAGTATAGGTATATGTGGTAACACGTACCTATACTTAACCGAACAATAAAAGGTAGGTATCATAACCGAGCATTAAACCAAGCTGCCTCCTCACTGTACAGATCCAAAAAATAGGGGTATCACCTCCCCCTATGGACAAAAAAAAATACAAAATCAAAAAGTTCTGAAAGTGGCGCTAGTAAAAAAATGGAAAGAAACTTAATTTTAGCGTGGTCCAGATCATATTGTTAAGCGTCTGTCTGTGTCACTCCCATGTAGGCAAGTAATGATCGGGAGATATAGTAAACAAACAAAAAAATCAATTACAGATGTATCAACATAAAGATCACAGTATTGTGATATTTATTTTGATACATCTGTAATTGATGTTTTGTTTGATTTTGTACATACCGTGCATCAGGAAAGTATTCACAACGCTTCACTTTTTCCACATTTTGTTATGTTGCAGCCTTATTCCAAAATGGAATAAATAAATTTTTGTCCTCAAAATTCTACACACAATACCCCATAATGACAACATGTAAAAAGTTTTTTTGAGATTTTTGCAAATTTTATTTAAAAAAACCACTAAGAAATCACATGTACATAAGTATTCATGGCCTTTGCCGTGAAGCTCAAAATGGAGTTCAGGTGCATCCTGTTTCCACTGATAATCCTTGAGATGTTCCTACAGCTTAATTGGAGTCCTCCTGTGGTAAATTCAGTTGATTGGACATGATTTTGAAAGGCATACACCTGTCTATATAAGGTCCCACACTTGACAGTGCATGTCAGAGCATAAACCAAGGATGAAGTCCAAGGAATTGTCTGTAGACCTCCAAGACAGGATTGTCTCGAGACACAAATCTGGGGAAGGGTACAGAAAAATATCTGCTGCTTTGAAGGACCCAATGAGCACAGTGGCCTCCATCATCCGTAAATGGAAGAAGTTCGGAACCACCAGGACTCTTCCTACAGTTGGCCGGCTGTCTAAACTGAGCGATCGGGGGAGAAGGGCGCTAGTCAGGGAGGTAACCAAGAACCCGATGGTCACTCTCTCAGAGCTACAGCATTTTTCTGTGGAGTGAGGAGAATCTTCCAGAGGACAACCATCTCTGCAGCAATCCACCAATCAGGCCTGTATGGTAGAGTGGCCAGACGGAAGCCACTCCTTAGTAAAAAGCACATGGCAGCCCGCCTGGAGTTTACCAAAATGCACCTGAAGGACTCTCAGACCATGAGAGACCAAGATTGAACTCTTTGGCGTGAATACCAGGCATTATGTTTGGAGGAAACCAGGCTCCGCTTATCACCAGGCCACTACCATCCCTACAGTGAAGCATGGTGGTGGCAGCATCATGCTGTGGAGATGTTTTTCAGTGGCAGGAACTGGGGGACTAGTCAGGATAGAGGGAAAGATGAATGCAGCAATGTACAGAGATGGATGAAAACCTGCTCCAGAGCGCTCTTGACCTCAGACTGGGGCGACGGTTCATCTTTCAGCAGGACAACGACCCTAAGCACACAGCTAAGATATCAAAGGAGTGGCTTCAGGACAACTCTGTGAATGTCCTTGAGTGGCCCAGCCAGAGCCCAGACTTAAATCCGATTGAACATCTCTGGAGAGATCTGAAAATGGCTGTGCACTCACGCTTCCCATCCAACCTGATGGAGCTTGAGAGGTGCTGCAAAGAGGAATGGGCAAAACTGCCCAAAGATAGGTGTGCCAAGCTTTTGGTATCATATTCAAAAAGACTTGAGGCTGTAATTGCTGCCAAAGGTGCATCAACAAAGTATTGACCAAAGGTTGTGAATACTTATGTACGTGTGATTTCTTAGATTTTTTATTTTATTAAATTAGCAAAAATTGCAAAAAAACTTTTTACACGTTGTCATTATGGGGTATTGTGTGTAGAATTTTGAGGACAAAAATAAAATTATTCCATTTTGGAATAAGGCTGTAACATAACAAAATGTGGAAAACAGTGAAGCGTTGTGAATACTTTCCTGATGCACTGTACCTATACTTGTCCGGCTTGGAACGGGTATTCATTTATTTGTTTTGCAAAGTGTTGTGGATGCTACAGAAACCGGCAACGGGATAGAAGTGAGTATAGGATGTTTTTTCCAAGTACTCCCATTGGAATTCTACTGGAGAACAGGACATGTAATAAAGCTGTACTTGACACGTTGTGTGAGTATTGTAGTCTTTTAACTATTTATTTTACAGTGGGGGTATGGGTGCTGGCCGCCTGCTGGCACTTGTAGTTCCACAAGTGCCAAAGGGCAGGCATGCTGGCACCTGTAGTTCCACTGTAAAATAAAATAGTTTCTCTATTTCTACACCGTTATTACCCCCGTATCCAAAGCCCAGGGGTGCGGGGAAGAGCCCCGGGCTTCAAATTAAGCCTGGGGTGTTCGTGAGAGGAGGGACCCCTTTATTGGGGGGTCCCCACCCCCCCTGAGATCCCTGGCTTGGGCTGACCGGCTTGGGGTAATAATACTTTGGCCGGGAAGACCTGGTGATGGGGTCCCCTGGCTGTGGCATTATACCCCGTCAGGTTTTGGGCTGGTGCTGGTTTTAAATATAGGGGGACCCCTACACAATTTTTTCCCCCTATTATTAAAACCAGGACTGGCCAGCAGACCGGTGCTGGTTCCTAAAATACGGGGGGACCATACTCCCTTTTTCCCCTGTATTTTTAGGAGCCAGGACAGGCTGAGCAGCCCGGCGCTGGTTATGCCTTTTAAGAAGGGACCCTACGTAATTTTTTTACATTTTTTTAACCCATTACATTACACTAACACACACAAGCAGCCTGCACAAATTTCACTTATATGTGCAGGCTGCTTGTTCGGGAGGGAAACTCAGGCAGTAAACTCAGGGCTTTAACATGGACTGGATCGATCAAATACACTATCCTGACCAACACGGGAGCTTGGTAAATTCCTGATTTTTTGTGTGTGAAAAAACAGCAGTTTTTGATCGATTCTATCCATGTTTAAAAACTGATCAAATCGGGACCAACATGAAGTAAATTTACCCCTAAGCCTTTAGATACAGCAGTAAGATAAGCCTGCCTTTTTCTTTTCTGGATGTGGGCACCATTCTACCAGAGCCATAACTAGACATATTGGTGCCCTGTGTGAGAAAGAGCATTGGTGCCCCCCTTATCCCCCTCACACCCCCCGGACTGCCAGGACATGCTGGGACTTATAGTATTGAGCACAATTCATTACAGTCTGCAGAGGACACTACACTCTATACATTACAGACTACAGATGGGCACCATTAGAAACTGTGCATGGGTATCCAGTGATAGCAGCTTGCAATAATCAAGCCCTGCATCACTTGGTGTTTTTTTTTTAATAGACTGAAGGCCGGTGATGTCATTCAGGTACTGTAAGGTGCTATAAGGCTAGAGTGGAGCTTATGTGCTATGCAACCATGGAGCTAGTTCATGAGTAGAGTCTCCAGGTGCATTAGTGGAAAAAGGCAGTGTTCTACCATGATCCATATTGACAAGCAAGCTACTGGAACGAAGACACATGCACCGCGTAGGAGCAGTACTGCCGAGTGCTACTTGTGACAGCATGCCCGGCTTGTGAGGGTGACTTCCGGGTGCACCTGGTTTGTCTGGTTACTGCTGAAAGAAACTTTGAACATGTCTGGGAGTGTGAATATTCTTGACAGGTTCATTCTTCCAAACTAAAACCTCTCTACTCTGCTAACAATTGAAAATGTCCATGGGCACGTGGGGGTCTAGTATCTTCACTACAATGATTTCTTCATGGCCATCCACTTTCACTGGCTGAGAAGCTCTCTGAGCTTGGTGCAGTTCTAATTTGAGAAACATGTACTTATTGCATTCTACTTGGTGGAGTTTCAATGTAGAAGGACTGGGAATAGATGACATGAGGAATGGCCCTATTAATCATTCTGCAAATATCTGTGATGGCCTCTTAAGATTTATAAAAAATCATTGTAGACAGAGATACTCTGTCGCCAGGTATGCAGTCGGGAACCCGGCGGACCTAATCTCAACAGCCGGCTTCCCGTCTGTCATATCCCGGCAAGGGTCTAAAGACAGGCGTCGATATTCCGACGCCTGTCATTTGACAAACGCCAGGAGCCCGACGCCCGGCATCCCGATTGAAGGGATGCTGGGCGCCGAGCGCGGATAGCCGTGGGGGGGAGGGTTAGGTTTAGGGTTCCCGGGGGGGACTTAGGGTTAGGCACCCCCCGGGAGGTTAGGTTTAGGCTAGGGGAAGGGGGGTTAGCGTTAAGCACCCCCGGGGGTGCTTGGGAGCCGTAGGTGAGATGGTAGCGTGGAAGCTACTTGGTGCGGCCTGGGAGTCGTGTGGAGAAGCTGGTAGTGTGGAAGCTACTTGGAGCGGCCTGAGAGCCGTAGGTGAGAGGCTGGTAGCATGGATAGCTGAACGCAGCAGGCTTACGGATAGCACTGGTCTAGGGACCAGCAGGAGCCTGGGACATACTGGTACTCAGAGGTACAGCTATAGCTCAAGTTGTACACCACGGGACGTAACGAGATGTTCAAGCACTGAGTGCTATTAGAGGAGGATCTATATACCTAGAGTCTGGCAGTGAGTGGTGGATACAGACAGGTGGTCTGGCAGTGGCATTCTGAGTGGAGCAAGGCACAACATGCAGAGGGAGTAATCATCTCTGCAGCCCTTGAGAATCAGGACCACACATGTGATTCCAATTAAGACTAGCAATGCTCACAGACTTAGCAGGTCCTAGGTGATTAATCAGTGGAGAGCAGTCTGCACACACAGAGATGTCACAGCCAGCATGATTTAGCCAGAGCAGATGTCCCAGGAGAATTACAAACACAGATCCATGGAGCAGCTGGCAGAGGTAAGTCACAAAAGGTAAAAACTAGCCAGGATTGTGACAAATTGCACCAAAGGAATCCCAGTTATCTTGCGGATATTTGGTATATATCCACCAGTTCTGTTCTAAACCCTGGTTTACATCTTCAGTTTTGCTGTCTGTCTGGAGGTGGTAGCCAGGTGATAGATCTAAAGTTTACAAAAGGCCTTCCAAATCCTTTACGTGTTTTGTGGTCATCTGTCGGACACTGTACACTGTGGACATCCATATAACTTATAGATGTATCATATGAATAGTTTAGCAGTCTGTGAAGCACTGGGTAACTTCTTGCCTGGTATAAAATGGGACATTTTAGTGAACCAGTCTATGAACGCCAGAATTGCTGTGAATCTCTGAGATTTGATAACCATGAAAATAAATCTATAAATACATCTTTACAGGGCCATGAGGGCATCAGCAAAGATTTGAGTATTGAATAAAAAGATCGGTGTCTGGCACGGACTGAACAGGTTATAGCATAAACTTTTACTTTTCTTGACAGATGAGCCACCAGAAGCTATGATCTTTGGATTTCAGGATGCCTTGCTGCTATTGTTGTTGTATCACTTATAAACTTACCACAACCACAAGAGGACTCATCCAGAAAATTCTCAAATTGTTGAGATAAAGCATTTGCCCTTTCCATTGCAGGAACTATATTGAGAGGTTACAATAAAATTGAATTGTGAGAAAAATAGGACCCAGCATGCTTGCTGAGACTTAAACTGTGTAGCTGTTTTCAAGTGCTCTAAATTTGTATGACCAGCAAGAATGGCCCCCTCCATTAAATGATGTGATTCCTTGAACACTAGTTGGACAACTAGTAAGTCAGTCGCCAATAGTGTAATTCTGTTCTGCAGCAGATAATTGCCTAGATAAATAAGCACATGGATGATGTAAATGTATGACGTCCAGTAGCTCTGACAATACAGCTCATAGTGCTGTTTCTGAAGAATCAACTTCTAAGATTAAAGGTTCATTTAGATTCAGATGTGCCAACTCAGGAGCAGATTGAAATGTCTGTTTGTGGAAAATGAAGATGTTTCGAGTGGAGTCTGACCAGGTGAAGGGGACTTGTTTACAGGTTTACTTCATAAGCGTCACGCAATCTTTGCAGGCCCTTAACATCCTGGAATAGGCTAATTTTGGTTTGCTTGAGTCCTAGCAGTGTCCATACCAGTGGTGGATTTCACCTAGGGACTGCAGGGCTGCAGCCCCCCCCAGTATAATCTGCCGTTTTTGTGAGCCAGTTGCATTAAGTGGCTTCTCATTGGAAGCGCTACCTGCAAATCACACACAGGACAGGCAGTCCCAGTGGGAGGTGATTTCTTCCCCTGGGACTACGAGTTGGCACTGTGATTAACAGATGACGTGCTTCCAGTGGGCAGCCCTACGGGCTTCTAGGGGCTGCAGCCAATGCAGTTCAAAGAAGTCAGTGTTTTAAGCATGCACGGTCCCACCTCCACTTTTGCACATGTACCAGTTCTGGCACCTGCTAGATCCATTGAGCAGGCACTTGGACCTGGCATGCAGGGTAGGCAGCACAGGCAGCAGCAGGCTCCCTCATCCACTGCTGGTCCATACTTAAAACACTTTAAAAAACAATATGTCTTAAAAACACAATGTTCTCCGCTTGGATATGTATTTATCTAGTTTAGCATACAAATTGTATTGTCTCAACCTTTTCACATGATTTTGATGTTCTGCAAGATCTCAAGAGGAGATCAGAATGTCATCAAGATAGATGACAACAAATTTATCAAGATTGTCCTAGAATACAACATTGATGAAGAATTGCAATTGAAAAATCAAACCTCTTGACAAGATTTTAAAAATATCTTTCTAGTGGGACATGAATAATGTTTTCCACTGTTCTCCAGGGTGAATGCAGATACAATTGTAAGCCCTTATTACGTCTAGCTTTGTGAAGATTCATGCTGACCATAACCTTTCTAAGAGTTCTGGAATCTATTGCAATAGATAACTGTTACAGATGGCGTTTGAATTAAGAGCCCTGTAATCCATGCAAGGGCGTAGATCCCCATCTGTTTCCTCCACAAAGAATATTGTAGTCCCTGCTGGAGATGTGGATGCATAATAAAGCCTTAAGCCAAATTATATTCAATATATTTCTTCAAAACTTTCAACTCATGTTCTGTAAGAGAATAAATTTGTCTAAAAGGTGGTATACAGGCACTCCCGGGGCATCATCAATTAAGCAATCAAATTGCCAATGAGAGGGAAGTGTCTCAGGGCCTGATTCACTACGGATTGCAATTCTGCTTATAGGCACGCACTGCAGTTGTTATCAGCGGTGCTATTTAAATGTTTGCATTCACATTGCGATCGCAGCAAGACACAAGGACGCCCACTTCCCCTTACTCACATCCCTATACTAGAACATAGCGAAGCCATCGGTAACATCGAGTAACATCGGACTCATAGGCACACTTGCACAAGCCGTGACCTTACTCAGAAATTGCTTACAGCCACACACACTATCAGTGCTATGACTGCTTATGGCCACGCAGTGGATAATTTACGCACACGCCCCTGCAACGGCGTTGCAACGCGCTGGCAAGCCTGCGTTCGTCCGACCCCCCCCCGTCACCACCCTCAAATGGCACTTCCTGTCAATGACTCTGCTCTGGGTCTTGCTTAGCCTCTGCAATCGCAGTTCCGATCACAATTGCTAGTTCACGCACGCGCACTGCGAAGCATGCGCAGAACGCAACAATCGACCGATTGCGCGCATATTAGCAACTGCGTTCCTTGCTGAATCAGGCCCTCAGTCTGCATTTTATCAAAGAAATCTGAGAAATCTGAGTAGCTTTCAGGCAACTTACCTTTATTTGAAATAAGAGTCACTCCAGTGCAGTAGTTGCAGCTAAACACTGTTGAGTGCAGAAATTTGATTGGAACATAACTTTCATAGTTTGTCAATTAATCACAGGCTTGAGTTTAAACAATCAAGGAATGCTAAAAATGATTGGAAGTCTTGGTGAAACGACAATCCTCAAAGAGCAGGGGCGTATCTATAATGGGTGCAGGGTGTACTGGAAACACGGGACCCTGGGTCCAGGGGGGCCCCTCACCACACACCCTGCACCCATAATATTACTTACCTCTCCAGAGTCCTACATCGGCGCGGCCATTTTCCCGTCATTTGCGCATGTGCAGTACAGGGAAAATGACCGCCGCGGCCATTTTCCCGGTGATCTGTGTATTGATTATAGACTCTGTGCACACTCTTGTGCCCAGAGTCTATAACTCTCAGTGCGCTGCCGGCTGCCGGGCAGAGAGGAGGGCCGTGTCGGAGGCTGCACACGGGCCCTCTCCTCTCTAGAAACGCCCCTGTCAAAGAGGTTTCTATATGACCTTAGCTGGTCTAAAAGATAATGACACAGTTTCTTGAGTGACTGAGATCGATGTTATAGGAGACCTATTACTGGTTTCTAAAGGCACAATCTTATGTTTTGCAATTATGCACAATTGTAAATGGTTCACTACACCTTGGTGAGCAAAATTCCTCATTGAATCAATCAGTGCAGAAAATGACATTATTATTTATTATTATATTTTATTTGTTAGGAGGCAAAAGGGTGTATGCTGCACAGTGCCATAACAGAGCTTTAATGCGCCCTGTGTCGGCTCTGCCCTTTTTGCACATTATGTCACACATAAGGGGTGGGGCTAGCCAGCACCCAGAAGCTCGGCAGTGCACAGAATGTCTAGAAGGAGGCTATGCGTGGCCCTACAAATAGATAGACAAGATACGTTGTAGCCACCAGCGCCCCTGAACTGCTGCTCAGTCCACACTCTAGGTCACCAATCCTTTAAAGTACATATACATAAAATGAGTGGTCCACAAGCGCAAAGTTCCTCTAACACTTCCGGTCCTGATAATCCTCTTGTCTGGAATTCCTCACCGTCTCAGAAAGAGAAAAGAGAGGATGAAATAATCTATTATGTTCACATATCCTTCTAGAATATTCAGTTTATGGAGGTGTTCTTCCCTTTGAAAACTTACTTCACACCAATGAGATGCGTGCCTATAAAGGTTTCTTTTATATCCCTTCCGGTCTGATCAGCATAGGTATTAGCCACATACATCAAGACCCCTCTTATATAAAAGCTTACCTGGGAACAGGTATCGACGTTCACATAAAGGTATCTTTAATATGCACTCAAGAAGCTACTTGTTAGTTCACCATATGGGAACATAAATGGTATCCAGAAGGGTATTTTTTTCAATATAAAAGTGATATTTATTCCAGTTTAACAATAAAACATAGTCCAACAGTAGATAAAAAAACATCCAATATATTGATATAGCAGCATCCAAAAAAATTATAATCCACTATAATGGAAGATATTCCTTCACCCTGGAAACCTATCTGCAGATAAGAGTTAGGACAAACAGTGCCACCCTCTCACCCGGTCTGAGAAGAGGTAAAGTTGTTCAAGGTAGATGTAAAAAACCAAAATCCTTCCACTGCATCCAGGTCTCCTGCTTTACACCAACGCGTTTCTGACTAAGGTCCTTCCTCAGGGTGTGTCTAAAGCCTAACTGAAGGGGCTTTATATACCCCCATCACTAATTGGCAAATAGACTCACCAATCTTCAATAGCGGGTCTAAACTAAACTCCGGACAAACATCCCAACACAACAGTAATATATATAGTAAAAAATACATAAAAATACATTTCCTGGTATTCAAACATAATCACCATCCTATAAATAAATAATTAAAAAATGTCAGCATTCCAATTCATAATAATAAAAACTTTTCTTGTGAATAACAAGATATAATCCAGTCCATGTTTAAACAGTCTCCTTGTGTCACTGGACATTAGTTTAGTGCTCTTTTTTCAAGCATGGGGCCAAGAACACCACGTTGTTTCATCATTCCCTTCAATCTCCGCTCAGGCCTCGTTGACCGGAAGTACATGATGACGTCTTCTGGTATTTGGAACGCAAGCCGGAAGTTTAATCTTCCGCAGTGGAACGCATATCGCGACTTTGCCGGAAACTCCCTACTGAGTATATTTATATCCATAGAGCGCTCCCAAAGAACAAATTTAGATTATTTCTTTTCCACATGCGACTCCATTGGTATTGTTCCCATGCCATAAAAAGAGTAAACATATATAGAAAAACAATAATTAATAACAAATATAAACCTGTAATATGATACATACAGCGCATCCTAATCCCGCATCTCAATAAGTAAATAACACCAGAATATACATATTTAAAATCATGAGATCTATTAAAAAATTTGTATTAATAAAATATTGAAATAATAAAACCAAGAGGTTATATGGTTATTATTTAAAGTGCATCATGAGTTAAGATTATATAAACCATTTAATCTCAAAGTCTACGTTTAATCCCCTAGGGACTTGTGTCTTTAATGTAAACTTAGTCTGCATCTCTACCTTAGCCAATCTTACATCCCTATCATTATTTCTCCAATGGGGTAACACCGATTTTATTCCAGAAAACAATTTTAAATGATTAATATCACATTGGTGTGTTTTCTTAAAATGTAATGAAACATTGTGTGTCTCTAAACCTTTTTTTATATTTCTGACATGTTCAGAAAGCCTCTCTTTCAGCATTCTAGTGGTCTAGCCCACGTACTGGCTTCCGCAAGAACATTCTAGTAGATATACACAATATTTTGTATTACAAGTTATAAAATCTTTAATATCATACACCTTCTTGGTTTGTGTAGATGTATATTGTGTCATCTTAGATGTTCCACTTTTACATATTTTGCACATACTGCACATCCCACATCTAAAAAATCCTTTGGATTTAATTCTAGTTTTAATATTGGTAATGGGGAGAGCACTCCGTACAACGTTATCTTTAATATTTCGGGCTTTCCTATAAATGAATTTAGGGCGTTCATCCAAAACTGTCCTAAGTAAAGGGTCATTAATTAAAATCCCCCAATATTTCCTTATTACCCCTTCAATTTTTTTATAATAACTGTTATATTTTGTAATAAAAGGTACCTCAAATCCTTTTGGTCTCATTTTATTCTTTATTTTTCCTTGGATCATCTATATTCGATTGATGCTACCTCCTTTAGTTTTAGCATTATCTACTATCTGGGCATCATAACCCTTAGATGTAAATTGCTCTTTAAGAATTTTTGATTGTTCATTATATACCCCCATATCTGTACAATTATTGTACAGATATGGGGGTATATAATGAACAATCAAAAATTCTTAAAGAGCAATATAATCTTAACTCATGATGCACTTTAAATAATAACCATATAACCTCTTGGTTTTATTATTTCAATATTTTATTAATATTTTATTAATACTAATTTTTTAATAGATCTCATGATTTTAAATATGTATATTCTGGTGTTATTTACTTATTGAGATGCGGGATTAGGATGCGCTGTATGTATAATTTTACAGGTTTATATTTGTTATTAATTATTGTTTTTCTATATATGTTTACTCTTTTTATGGCATGGGAACAATACCAATGGAGTCGCATGTGGAAAAGAAATAATCTAAATTTGTTCTTTGGGAGCGCTCTATGGATATAAATATACGCAGTAGGGAGTTTCCGGCAAAGTCGCGATATGCGTTCCACTGCGGAAGATTAAACTTCCGGCTTGCGTTCCAAATACCGGAAGACGTCATCATGTACTTCTGGTCAACGAGGCCCGAGCGGAGATTGAAGGGAATGATGAAACAACGTGGTGTTCTTGGCCCCATGCTTGAAAAAAGAGCACTAAACTAATGTCCAGTGACACAAGGAGACTGTTTAAACATGTACTGGATTATATCTTGTTATTCACAAGAAAAGTTTTTATTATTATGAATTGGAATGCTGAAATTTTTTAAGTATTTATTTATGGGATGGTGATTATGTTTGAATACCAGGAAATGTATTTTTATGTATTTTTTACTACTGTTGGACTATGTTTTATTGTTAAACCTGAATAAATATCACTTTTTTATTGAAAAAAATACCCTTCTGGATACCATTTATGTTCCCATATGGTGAACTAACAAGTAGCTTCTTGAGTGCATATTAAAGATACCTTTATGTGAACGTCGATACCTGTTCCCAGGTAAGCTTTTATATAAGAGGGGTCTTGATGTATGTGGCTAATACCTATGCTGATCAGACCGGAAGGGATATAAAAGAAACCTTTATAGGCACGCATCTCATTGGTGTGAAGTAAGTTTTCAAAGGGAAGAACACCTCCATAAACTGAATATTCTAGAAGGATATGTGAACATAATAGATTATTTCATCCTCTCTTTTCTCTTTCTGAGATGGTGAGGAATTCCAGACAAGAGGATTATCAGGACCGGAAGTGTTAGAGGAACTTTGCGCTTGTGGACCACTCATTTTATGTATATGCGTGGCACTGCCTCAACGATACTGTCTTCCAGGCACCCTGCTAACCAAAAGCAAGAGCCGCGTGGCAGCAGTTTCAGCCCTGGTCACACACACCCCTAGTTACAGCCCTTATCTTGTACCCATCATATGGGCAACAGTATCAGAGTCGCTGTAGGGGAGAAGAAAACAAAAGACAAGGAGCACTGATAATAAGGATAGTGCAGGGTAATAAACTAGAGGGAAGAGGGAAATGCCTTAGAAATGACAATCTAAGTTGAAGGAGGGAGTGAGAGAGGAGTTAAGAGGAGATTGGAAGGCTTTATGTGAAAATGTGTCATCAGGGAAGGTTTAAACTAGAGAGTGTGGGACTTGGTAAGGGAGAACGTTCCAGTTGCCGACATGGATGGAAATAACTAGAGTTGTTGGGAGGTTAAGGAGGAGTGATTAAGGGCTTTATAAGGGTGAGAAGTGTGAATTGGATTCTGAGGGCAATAAATAGCCAGTGTAGGAGGATGCAGAGCAGGTGGTAGCTGCTGTGGGGCAAGAGAGGAAAATGAGCTGAGCAGCATAGTATGGATGGGGAGAAACTGCATAGAAAGAGGCCAGAAATGAGAAGGTTACAGCAAAAATCCTTGGTTTCCTCACAGAGCTCATTGGTCAACTTGATTAAAGTGTCATTATATCATTAACATAAAAAAGATTGATTGGCTTATTTATTGGCATGAGTGACATCACATCATTGGGATAAGTTTTACCATCATTAGGGGCATAGATTGGTCTTACAACACGTAATAAGAAAATAGATAGCAGATATTCCCTTTGAACGGGCACATAACTTGCACAAAGGGATAGAATAAATCTATGCCTACTCTATTAAACCATTGCAAGCAAATAAAATGTAAAACTGACACTGCGAAATAATACAACTGACAATGCATTGTCCGACACGGGATGCGGACCCATGTGACAAATAGCTTTGAATTGTACTACATGATCTTATAGTGACTGAAGACTACCACACACAGTAATCACTGGTCTCTTTGTGGCCTGGCAGGGTATTCGCTATTCCTACTACCAAATAAAGAAAAGAACCACAGAGCAGTATATGTTGCCAATGCGTCCAGGCATTCCTACTATGATTCATTATGCAAATGGAACCTGCGCCCTGTACTATCTGGCAAATGCTGCATAAACACTTTTGGTAAATACCCTTGTCTAATAAGACTGGCATCTGAGGCAATTTTTGGGCAAAAAGACTATATAGAGACATATAGCCTATATGCATTATATAGCCTATGTATGCTTGCTATATTATGAAGTCCTATGTGCATCATTTTGCTTAAACCAATCATTTCAAGTATATATTTTTGTTGCCCATACTGCATTACATATATAATTTTAGCTGTTCTTGTGCTCCTAGTGATTTGTGTAGATTATACACAACTAAAGCAAATGTTTACATAGCAAGAGAAAGCAGATACCAGTTATTTATTACACCTGATTAAACAATTTTTGATATCAATGAGCAAAGTGCTGTACCTCATAGCAGCCAATAATATTACAGCTGACATTTTTTCTTTCACAATTTAGAAAATGAAAACGAACTGGGTACAGATGTGTCCACATATGCCTATCCTCAAACTGTGCCAAATAGCCCTGCTTGGCGCATCACATACATTACGACTAAGCCGCACCATGCATGCCACCACAGACTTTGTGACTAAGCCGCACCATGCATGCCACCACAGACTTTGTGACTAAGCCGCTCCATGCATGCCACCACAGACTTTGTGACTAAGCCGCACCATGCATGCCACCACAGACTTTGTGACTAAGCCGCACCATGCATGCAGTGCCAGATTAAGGCCCTCATGGGCCTGGAGCTGAAATTTACAAAGGGCCTATTGCGTGCTGCTGCAGGGGGAGTGATTACTGATATGGGGGTGTGACCAGTGGTGTGGGGGTGTGGTCTGGGCGTGGCTAGCATCATGAAGTATAGCTACCCACCTACATTCAACTATCTCAATCTCCCTCCCCTCTTTGATTATATGAAGCATACACCACCTGGTTTATTAATAAAATACAAAAAAATTTACTAAGAAAGTGTTTTAACAGAAACATATGTGAGAGTTGCTAGTTTTCCAATATTTACCGTTAATATTTACAATTATACAATATTTACAAAGTAAAAGGTGCAGAATATGAAAACATAATAAATAATACTAAATAAATATTAAATAAAGCTAAAATAATATGCACATTATTAAATATTAAATAAATATGAAATATGTGAAGTGTGACTGCAAAAATGGCTCCATAAATATGGGGCCAAACTGTAAAAAAGTACACTTTTTGGAATTTTGTACATAGGGGTCAGACCGCAGTCTCCACAAAGAGTGTGATTGGGATCCTGCTGCACCATTGTTGGCCCAGTGTCAGTAATTAGCTTGGTAATTATTATGGGCCTGATTCACTATGCATCTCAATATTGCGTACGCATGCAGCTCAACTGTGATAGCAAGCCAAACCACTGCGGATCACAATGCAAACTCAGCACTACATAAGGACTCCCACTTTACCATAAGCACATCTGTAATACTTAGCAGAATAGCGAAGCCATCGGTACAATCAAGTACCATCGCAGCCTCACGCACAGTAGGACAAGTCCTGATCTTACTCAGAAATGCTAACAGCCACGCACGCTGAGACCTCACACTGAGTATGGCTTCGCAGTGACTAATTTATGCACGACCCTGAAACGGCATGCGAACGCAGTGGCATGCCTGCGTTTCCCCGACCACCCCACCGTCACCACCCACAAACAGCACTTCCTGTCAATCACTCTGCAATGGGTCTGCATAGCCTTCGCAATGGCCGGTTCGTGCCCTGTGTTGCGTACTCATGCGCAAAAACGCAACAATCAACCGATTGTGTGCGTAATCGCAATTGCGATCGGTAATGAACCAGACCCAGTGTTTGTATGCAACCTGATAAAAATGTTAATCTTTCACCTCCCTTCCTATCTCAAATATTGCACTTTTATTTGCCATTGTCTGTGTGTGTGTGTGTGTATATAGATATATATATATATATATATATATATATACACACACTATATATATATATATATATAATATTAATTAGTATAAATGTGTGTATATATTATAAATATTTTGAGTACACTAATTCTGCTCTCCCTGCATTATGTGTAAAATGTATACTACTGCAGTGTACACAGCAGCAGCCAGGCAGCCTGGCCAGCAGGACTGACATGCACCTTACTTGAGGGCTGCCGGACCACCTTCATGCTGAGCTGCTGTGTGTGCCTGCTGGGTCTGCCCATGGCCATACTGGTGGATATAACCGGGGGCGATGCTGGCTGGGCTGCTTCAGGCTCTTGGTGCGGTGGTGGCGGACGGCAAGTATGTAACGTCACACGCAGTGCGTCACGTGGCGCGGAGGCGGCGCCACCGCCGATTGACTGCGAGATAGTGGCGCTTGATGGCTACTAAATCATGTTGTTGCTTTCAACTTTGAGCTACAGGTGCCGCGGGTGGGGTGCGCGGCCAGGGGGCGGGGTCTCGTATAAGCACTGCAGGCTGCTGTAGAAGGGTAAAAAAACCTGTCTGTCTACAGCAGCACACACAGGCACAGCACAGATCCTTCTGTGTGGGCCTATTCTGATTGTGGGCCTGGAGCTGTAGCTCCATCAGCCCCATTAGTAATCCGGCCCTGCATGCATGCCACCACAGACTTTGTGACTAAGCCGCACCATGCATGCCACCACAGACTTTGTGACTAAGCCGCACCATGCATGCCACCACAGACTTTGTGACTAAGCCGCACCATGCATGCCACCACAGACTTTGTGACTAAGCCGCACCATGCATGCCACCACAGACTTTGTGACTAAGCCGCTCTATGCATGCCACCACAGACTTTGTGACTAAGCCGCACCATGCATGCCACCACAGACTTCGTGACTAAGCCGCACCATGCATGCCACCACAGACTTTGTGACTAAGCCGCTCCATGCATGCCACCACAGACTTTTTCACAAAATATGCATCTTAGTCGCATCACCTTTGTGACAAAATGACAGTGCCAGAGTACCCTAGACATAGCCATTGGCATTGCATGCACTGCTGTGTGCGTCTGAGATGCCAACCTGTGTAAAAAGGTTAAAGATGAAGTACACATCTGTAAGTTACAGCACATTTGTGCCTCATGTGTCATGTACTTATATAAGACCCAATGGTTTGTTTACAAAACTTAAAAAACAGTAAAACACTTTCAAGCAAACATTTCTTGCATTACTCATCTCTCAGCTGTCTAACTGCACTGACCGTCAGGGCATAGCTCCTCCTTTGTTGGTGTGTATATTTGATTGCTATGGCTAGTCAAGTGTTAGAGCTATTTAGTTTCTGCTTAGGCATGTATTTGTAAAGCAAGCTCTCTACCCTCTTGGATCATACTGCCATGTCTATCCCACACCCTAGAAACAAGGCACGCAGGGGAAGCTATGATGGAATTTTGCTCAACAAAAATCCAGTGAGTATAAATAGTTTCTGGGGTTTTGTGTTATGCAGAACTGTTGTGTTAAACTAAATGTAAAATATGAATTACTTTTCTGCTGCTTCTCACTTGTGGCTGTGGAGACATGCTGTGTGATTCTTAACAGTGTTAAAAGTATTTGCTTTTGTGCTTGGTCAGATATCAACTGGCATTCAAGTTATTGTTAACAGTAACACCGTGTATTTTATTGCCAGTCCCCAGTAAACTGGCACTGGGGAATTTTTTCCATGTCCTGGGCAGACACAGCTAGAAGTATTCCTAACATTATTGCTTTGATATTTGAGTCTGCTCTTCTATTCTATGAAACAAATGCACAGTACGGCAATTTACAAACCCCCAGGTCATCTTTCTGTGTATATGCATCTAAATATATTTTCTTGACAGGGACCTATATTATTAAGTTTAAATTAGATGATCGTTATCTCTGATAACATATATGTGTGTATAGGTATTCGCTGTCAATTTAATTGGGCTGTAACTTATGCTGGGCATACACTCTACAATTATCTGTCAGATATATGTCCGATCTGGCTGGTGGGAAGGAAAATCTGGTCTGTTTTCTAGTATTTGGGAGCAAATTTCTATTGTCATTTGCTCCCATACATTACCAGATTTTCATTCCAACCAGCCAGATTGGACAGATATCTGATAGATAATTGCATAGTGTATGCCCAGCATTAGAAGTTATTTGCATTCTGTAACTTTTACTGTTAAGTCTTGGTTTGCCAAATATTTAACTAACTGTTGCTTATATACATGAATGTAAAGAATGTGTGCCTTTTATTATCAGTTTTTTTTAAATAGAAATGGACTTTGATAAGAATTTTATAGTCACTGGTACTTTGAGAATTAAACAGAACTTTAATCATTCTGTTGATCTCCAAAATATGAAATTAATTAGGCCACTAAAACATCCACTTTGCATAAGTCATGTTTCGTTTACAAACTTTACACTGACTTTTTGTTTTGAAAGGTCATAATCCTTTAAAGTGACAGAAAAATATTAATTATGCCTGTGAGCAATAGTATACAGGCAGAAAATCAAAAAACAAATAAGTATTACTTGTTAATTAATGAAGACAAGTCAACTATTTGTTGTTTATACTGTGTGTGTGTAATATATATATTTTAAATTAACCCCTACATGGGTGGGGTAGGTTTGCAGGTCAATAACCTTCCAAAACTCAATATTTCTTCTGTGAGGTGCTATCCGCACTGAGTGTTAACGGACGTTTTGGTCTGTTTGTTGATATAATACCTATAATGGGAAATCTCCTGCAGGAACAGACCGCTTGACTCTTGACCCTAATTGAACCCGCCTCTTGGTGGACTTTTTATAGTTCTAGAAAATCTGCTTAATATATCTTTTATCCAGCATGCCATAATTATTTGAAGACACTTCCAGCAGATGGAATAGATCCTATAGTGAAGTAACTGGAGGCAGCTGTCTCAGGCATCCAAAGCTAGGGCAGAGGTTCCCAAACACGGTCCTCAAGGCACTCCAACAGTTCAGATTTTAGAGATATCCATGCTTGACCACAGGTGACTTAATTAGTACCTCAGTCAATTTGATTGAACTACCTGTGCTTAACCATGGATATCTCTAAAACCTGAACTGTTGGGGCACCTTGAGGACTGCGTTTGGGAACCAATGAACTAGGGTATTATTGGGACATTCTAATGTTGTATAATCTAAATTAGTAGTGTTCACATTGTTGAAAATCTAATAATTGTAAAAGTGGCAATACTTATATCATGCTGTATAGACCAGTGGTTCCCAAACTTTCTTGAATCACAGCACTGTAGAGTATCAGCATCTTTTTCATACCCCTTTTACACCAGTGCTAAAACCCGGGTTATTGCAGGGTTAACCCGGGTAGCTCCTTGGTGTAAAAGGGGAAAGGATTGGATTGCTAGGTCGAGTGACCCAGAAATCCAACCCAGGTAACTAGCAGGGTTTAAAACGGGAATAACCCTTGAAACCCTGCAGTGTAAACGGCACGATCCGGGTCACGATGACCTGGATCGTGCCGCATACCTGCCGATTGGCCGGCCTTAGTGGCGCTTGGAGATGACGTCATCTCCAAGCATCCACTTCAACGCCAGAAAAGCCGGGTCTATGCAGATCCGGCTCCGGTGTGAACCGCGCCGGCTCAGGAGAATCAGTCGTTGGCGCCAACTAACTTCCGGGTCTGATCCGGATTTGAACCCTGTACCAACCTCCAGGTCAGACCCGGAATTTTGGTGTAAAAGTGGTATTATTGAGAAATTAAGCAAAAAAGTTTACATGAAGTAAATTGGGCTTATATAGGTTCAGTTATGTGGTAGTGGACAGGGCTCTGCTTCTGTTTGTCCACATATTTTATGATTAGCAGCCACCAATCACATTGACCATAAATAATTGAATTAAGTCCTGGACCACCAGCTCCTGGAGCACCTGCAAGTGTCCCGCGGTACCCCAGGCTGCCAAGGTACCCAGTTTGGGAATTACTGATGTAGAGGTTTATGGCCAAACTGTAAGAATAAGGGGGAGAATGAGTGCCAATTCAGTTGCCTCCTTAAGTAGCAGAATGATTTGGCCATCCTGGGATCACAAACATAGAAAAGATAAATAAACAAAAAAATAAAATCAATAACTAAAATGTTCAATTATTATTTATTAAATTGTACATAAAATATATGTAATAATGATGTATGCAGTTATACATAGTACAGAGTATGCAGTTGGCGTATGCTCTAGCTTTATGTACACAGAAATAAAAATGAGTGTCTTTGCCCCCTATAGTGTGCTTGCTTTGATACCTGTCATAATCATCACTGTGCATTTGCATCAGCCTGTACCTGGTGGAAAATCTGCATCTGTAAACAGGCATCTGTACACTTCCAACATAAACAATGGTACTCCACTGTGCAAAGTACCAGAGCTGCTGGATTAACAATGTGTTATCAAACCATCAATATTATAAAACAATAGAAAGATTAATCTCTGTGTCTGTATTGGAATTCTGAGTATTTATTTCCAGAGTTCATATGATCGATGAAACCATATCAGATGTTTCAACCATGGATTTACTATTCTATTCCTTTGTCTTTAAAATATACAAAAAGAAAAGGATAGTGTAGACATCCAAATATAGGAATATAATAGCCCTGCTCACAAATAGGATATCTTGCCAGTACGCACATAATCAATTTAAACTCCACCTCTTCTTAGTGTTTCCTGAGATGATACCTCAAATAATGGTACCTTTATTTCACATTAATAATACACATTAGTGAGGTAAGTATTGTACATACCAAATCATACTTAGTGACTTTGCGCCCCCCCCCTCCAGCAGGGGGCAGCCAGGTCGGCACAGAGGGGGCATGGTGGCTGGGAAAGTTGGCGGTGCAGAGGGAGTGATTGCATGATTGCATCATTGTGCCCCCCCTGTATACAGTGCAAAGAGAACAGGCATTGTATAGCGGGGGGGGGGGGATACGATTATGCAATCCAGTGCAAATTGCGTCATTGGTCCCCAATACCGCCCACTTGTGTTCTGCGAGTGGGCAGCTGCAGGGGATGTGGGTGGAGGAGGGCTGCAGGCGGGGCGGGAGACTTGCCTACTTTTCCAGGTGGCTGGGAGAACCATTAATTTTTCGAGAGCCTTCCGACCATTCCGGGAGAGTAGGTAAGTATGTACCAAATGTATAATGAAAAAACTCTTATCTGATATAATAGCCTGAATCAAGGTCCCAGGAACCTCCACTCTTATAGGACACTTATAGGTCCAATCTGGACCTATAAGACTTCCAGATCTTATAGGTCCAGATTGGGCAGTCAAAATACAGGTAGGTAGTCCAGATGCTTCACACCAATGTGTTTCAACGTGATCATCTACCTCAGGGTGATGTTTCTTTTCCTCCTACACACCCCCATTAGTCCCTCCCAATTGGGGTCATTACGGGGGTAATATTCCTTCAAATACATTCAGGTATTGAAAAATACAAACTATGAGATCATAATAAGAATCCTGTTTCTTAGCTCATACCATATATAAATATTGCAAATAAAAAGTCCTTAAAAAGCTTGAAATACATATAAAAATAATACAATTTCATTTGCAATGCCACTTCCGGTTCCAGGGTGTCAATGTTTTGGTATGGTAACATATACAGCCCCTCAGTCCTTTTGGTCAGGAAAGCCCTACTTTCTGTTTAATTCTAAAACTCTGTAGTGTACGTCTGTTAGATGCTGCATCCTTATGTTTACGTACCCAGAGCCGGAGGTATCCAAACTTGCGGTTTCTCTTCCGTTCCATCTTGCGCCATTTTGCCTAGGTAAATTCTGCCCGCCATACTGGAAGTATTCGTACTTTGTTTTTGTTTTGTTTTTTGCTTTCACCTTGGAACGCATAAGATTCCATTTTAATGGTTTTGGTTATAATGTAATGGACTAATGTATAGGATTCACCCTGGATTCCTTAATTGGCAGCATATTACAAAACACCCCATTACCACCCAGGTATACCCTTTCAGCCACACATGGAGATGAGAATCAGCATTGTATGTAATTTACCACGTGTGGCAATGGAGCATGTGCAGTGTGAAAACATGCAAGGTACGCCTTCATCTTTCTATCGGTTCCTGTTCATTTCTTTTGTAAAACTGCAAAACTAGATAATTCCGTCCTGTGAAATCATTGTAAAATGACCCCAGTCAAGATGTAGTTTGCTTTTTCTCTTATTTCTTTAATTAACTTTTTTTTAATGTAAACTTTGGAGATACTGTTTGAAACATATAATTATGCTCCTTCATTCTACAGTACCTAATTTTGCAACATATTATTTTAAATTAAGTCTGTTATTTTTTCAGGAGTCTTATGACAAGTTTAGTCAGTTTGCACTCATCCATAGTTTCAATCAAGTATAAGTAATTCAGTCAGGTGGTTCTAAATTCCACAGGCTTAGATGTTTAACCTTTAACCATTTTTACGATATCTGCCTCTGTCTACATAATTCTTTCCGTGATGGGTGAGCCCTGTGGCCAGGGTATGTTTAGTAGTCTCTGCAGTGTACTTGAAAAAGTGTTCAAACTATGTAGGAACTTGAAATGTTTGCTATTGTATTCACACATCTGTTATGCAAGTGAGTGCAATCTGTTTTCTGCTTAGGTTTGCCAGCTATCCAGTTTTAAACTGGACAACCCTATTATACAGACAGACAATTTTATAATTTTTCAGGGACAGTTTCCCAGCCGTCGGAAAAGTGGACAAGTCTCCTGCATCCCGGCGCTTTGCGGGTAAAGTGGGCGCATAATGGTGCAATGTGCATCATGGTGGCCCTGCCCCCAGTGACATTTTGGCAAAAATCAAAACGGCAAAACATTGTTTGGGTGGGGCTGTGATGAAGTGATTTGCCTGCCACATCTCCAAACCCCTCATCTGGACCTCCTTCTCCCTTGTCATTGTCGGCAAGTATGGGATAATTCAAAATCAGTTGCAGCGTGCACACTGAGCGTGGGTACCCAGCCGATATGTTGGCTCGACAGGATGATCTATCGGATCCTCGGTACACATTAGAATGATGTAATGAACAATGGAACAATCCCTCATTCCGTCCTTTATTGTGTGCAGCACGGACGACACCGCATGCGACAGCGGGAGCATGCATAATGTACATACATACTGCACCATATGCACCGTATGTTGTTGCGATTTGGCCAAATCGTATTGACATTGTTTCTGTGTGTACCCAGCTTTAGCCCATTGCTCCTACTAAACTGGCTGCCTTGGCATTAAGTTATCTGTTGCTCTGCTGCTTGGCATTTCTATCAGCGCTGAGAGGGTTGATTGATCCACTGCTGGGGTTGGTCAAGATGATTTATAAAGCTACTAGTTAGCAGCCCTTCAAAATTACGTGACATTGTCGCGCCTGTGAAAAGTCCAGTTTGAGCGCTGAAAGGGGTCACATTCAGTAACCGATTTGTGCTGTCCCCTGTATAGATCTGTCCCCTGTATGGTGCTGTCCACCTAATAGATTTGTCCTATGTATAGTGTTGCCTCCATGTATAGTGCTGTCCCCTGTAATCGTGCTATCTCACCTAATAGACCTGTCCCCTGTAATTGTGTTGTCCACCTAACAGACCTGTCCTCTGTATAGTGCTGTCCCTTGTATAGTGCTGTCCCCTGTATTGTGCTGTCCATCTAATAGACCTTTCCGTGCATGCCCGAAAGGAGCAACAATTAAATTGCTCTGTCAGGCGCCATCTAGTGTGCAACACACTCGAATTCCCCCCATAGAGGTGAGGAGCAGCATTAGCCTTTTATTTATATAGATCTTTGCCATGAACTCATTGCCTCTTATAGTGCTAGCTCAAGGGCGTGTTCTGTATAATGGTGGGTACACACCTGACAGCTATATCTGCAGATGATGGTCGTTCATACACACTGAACGACCATAATCTGCTTGTACCCTCGGGTCCCGGCGGCCGGGGGCAGGACCCTGCGGCCGGGTCGGGGGCGTGTCCTGCCCCCCTCCCCCCCTCCTCGCTGCTGCCGCTGTGTGTGTACGGGTGGTCTGCAGACCACCCGTACACACTTGCCGATGGACATATAAGGTGTTTTGGCATGCTGTACGACGGTGATGCGCGTCACCACCGTCGCACATCCGCATCGTAGATCTTATGGAAAAACCATAAGCTATGCGATCCGTCATGCTGTCTTGTAAGATGCATCGTTTACCATTCACAGCAGCATGCGATGCATCGGGCTGAATTTGAAAACGTACTGAGGTGTCGTACGTGTTCAAATCGTGTATGGCCGGCATTACTTTGTCTGCCACCTGTATTCATATCAACTTGTTTTATTATCCTTGTCTCTGACGTCCATTTATGACCCCAGCGATTCTGTTAGTCACCTGCCCTGATTTTATATACCATCTGACTATTCTTACCATCTGTACTACTTGTTCCTCTGAATGTTTATCTGGTACTTTCCTTGTTCCTGCTCAGATATCTAGTTTCTATTGTTCTATTTGTATTTACAGTCTTTAATGTAAACCAATACTATGACCTGGGGGGAACTGTGTACCAATGAGCTCTATGGGAAATAGTCTGCTAAAAGTGAAGACCGGACGCAATTCTATAGATTTATCTGTGCAGTTGGTGGCTTACAATACATTAACATAAAAATCCCCTTCCATCCAACAATACAGAATAAAGCATATAAATGATAAATAGTACAGATAATGGGAAGGCATTATTGCAGGGTGGTGAATGAGAACACCACAAGTTGCACCTGCACAGCAAAGATGGGCACAGCACAGAATAAGACATAACAATTATTTGGTCAATGTGATATTTCACACTGAAAGAAATCTGTAAGATCAACTTGTCTTACTTGCTGATTTCTTACAAGTAAAGGACAAAACATAGGACAAGATCGAATGCTCCATGTGATCAATATATCATGACAAGCAATACAAGTTCTGTTTATAGGCAGATGAAGAGCAGAAGGTAAAATTGAGTGATACCTGCAGCCTGTCCTCTTGGTATGAAGACTTGGCAGTCTGCTATCAGAGTAACTAAGTATTTACTGCCCACTAGTGACTCGTAAAGGTCAGGTTGATTTCCAAGATACTGTTAAGTTGAGAATCAAGCCATAAACTATAGCCTCAGCAAAAGCCAATGTCAAGAAATTTGGAGCTATAACCATATGGGAAGCTATTGGTCTGCACAGCCACTTTTACGTGTATTCATCCACAGTGTGCTCCAACTTGGATGTGGCCACAGGTAGGCAGATAGGGCAGGAGCTGTAGGTTCCTCTGGACTCTAGGTGAATGCCATCTGTATACATTATAGTAGCTATTGTATATCGGGGATCAGGCACTTTGATACCGCACACCCCCTTTCATTTTGGCACCTTTGTTGATGCTGTATTCATTCTAGATTAGAGTTATTTATTACAAACTTTGGGTAATTGTAATTTGATCACTGTTTTTTGTTTCCTAAACTCTTATGTGTTTTAAATTATGAATTGCATAGTTTCAGAATATACTATGTACAAACTAAATTAACACCAATGGACAAATTAGTGGGTCTTTTGAACTTCATGAAATTTATAATATGTGAACCTGTTTGAGTGTTTTATACTGTGGACTTTACTACTTATACCCTTTTCAGACTAGCAGCTAAAACCCCGGTTATTGCCGGGTTAACCCGGGTTGCTGCTAGGTGTGAAAGGGGTCAGGGTTGGATTTCGGGTCGAGTGACTCGGCAATCCAACCTGGGTAGCTTGCAGGGTTTAACAAGAGAACGAGCCGTGCAACCCTGCAGTGTAAACGAGTAACCCTGGTCGTCCGACACAGGTCCTGTTTACAGCATGGAGAGTTTCAGGTTTTCCGGCGCATCTACAAGCGCCAGAAGACCAGTGCGACTGCATCCGTGTGCAGTTTGAACGGCGCCAAACCAAGAATAACCTGGGTTGGCACCGCGGTTTGAAGGGACTATGTCCCAGTTGAACATTGTAGGCTTTATACAGAGTTGAATGCAAATTGGCCATCTATGTCCTCCCCCCGGAGGAGTAGCGTGTAGCCAGAGTGCCGGAGCACGTGCGTACTGTGGTGCCCCCCCCTCAAGTATTCCAGGGAGGAGGCAGGTCATGGGCGTTTTCATGACCTGACGGCGAATCAGCAGCACTGAGCGCTGTAGATTCTGGCTTCATGCCAGAATCTACAGCGCATGCGTGGGTCTCTGGGAAAATGGAACCCGCGTCTACTTTCCTGGGGACATCTTTACTGCGCATGCGCAGATCACTGGGAAAAGCCGCCATTTTCCCAGGGAGTGTTTGCTGCTCCACAGCGCTGGTCCGGCTTCCTGTCACTCCAGCCTACAGCCGTGTGTGTGTGTATATATATATATATATATATATAATATATGTGTGTGTGTATATGTATGTGTGTTTGTGTGAGTTTGTGCACATACAGTATATATATTAATGTAATTAGAATGGAAATTAAATAAACACACTTACCACACACTTGTCTCTTCATTTTGACTCTCTACTCTGGCCACAGCAGCAGGGTAATGGATAAGAAGAGCAGTGGCGTAACTATAAATTTTGCTACCCCCTGCCAAAAGACTTTCAGGCGCCACACCCCCCCCCCTTCCCAAAAAACAAACACACCCAAAGACGACGTTTAAGGTGTGTGGTTTCAAGATATAGTAATGTCCCTTACACATTATGACACACTAAGTAATGCCCCTTATAACACATTATGCCACACCTTAATACCCCTATAACACAGTGACACACCGTAATGCCCCTTAGAACACATTATGCCAGACAATAATGCCACGTATAACACATAATCACACACAATAATGTCCTTATAACACATGCCACACTGCAATGCCCCTATAACACATTATGCCACACAGTAATGCCCCTTACATTTTGTGCCCCTTATAACACAATGCCACACAGTAATGCCCTTTATAACATAATATGCCACACTAAGTAATACCCCTAATAGCACATTATGCCACACAGTAATGCCCCTTAAATTTTATGCCCCTTATAACACATAATGCCACACTAATGCCCTTTATAACACATTATGCCACACTAAGTAATACTCCTAATAGCATATTATGCCACACATTATGCCACACAGTAATTCCCCTTACATTTTGTGCCCCTTATAACACAATGCCACACAGTAATGCCCTTTATAACATATTATGCCACACTAAGTAATACCCCTAATAGCACATTATGCCACACAGTAATGCCCCTTACATTTTATGCCCCTTATAACACATAATGCCACACTAATGCCCTTTATAACACATTATGCCACACTAAGTAATACCCCTAATAGCATATTATGCCACACAGTAATGCCCATTATATCCCACCCTGAAAGATGTACTTCACCAACCCACCCTAGGTTGCACAGTTTCTATGTCTGTGTAGAACCAGATTATTGGGAACATAGTTTATAACCTGTAAACGCGTGTATCAAGTTAGTGCCCCCGTAATAGTCAACCCTGTAGTTGTACCTCTTATACAGTGCCCCAAGTAGTCGTGCCCCTCTTGCAATGCCTGCTGTAGCAGTGTCCCTTATGCAATGCCTGCTGTAGCAGTGTCCCTTATGCAGTGCCCCCTGTAGTTGAGCCCATATGCAGTGGCCCTGTAGTTGAGCTCATATGCAGTGCCCCCTGTAGTGGTGCCCATATGCAGTGCCCCCTGTAGTGGTGCCCATATGCAGTGCCCTCTGTAGTGGTGCCCTCTGTAGTGGTGCCCCCTGTAGCGGTTCCCATCTGCAGTGCCCTCTGTAGTGGAGCCCATCTGCAGTGCCCCCTGTAGTGGAGACCACCTGCAGTGCCCCCTGTAGTGGTGCCCATCTGCAGTGCCCCCAGTAGTTGTGCTCCTTAAAGTAGTGCCCCTCCCCCTCCCCTCAGTACTTACCTGATCCATCATGGCTGTCATCCGGGCTGTTGTTGCCGCTGTCACCCTAACTGGATCTAACTACATCCAGCAGGTGCGGCCGCGCAGGCTCCTCAGTGCGCGGGTGACTTCACCCACGCACTGCATCACTGGGAACGCTGGCCTTTCAAGCGATCGGAGGCTTCCTTAGCCTCCGATCACTTCAGAGGCCACCGTTCACAGTTCAATACTGGCACCCGGCAGGCTGTCAGCTTAGACAGCTGCCGGTTACACAGAGCACGGCGCCTCGGGACATCTTTGGTGCCTGGAGCTTGCACTCCAGTGGAACCGCCCTCCCTACACCCCTGCCCCCACCTTGTGTGCACAGAGGTAAAAGTAGATATTTCTCCACAGGGCCAGATTAACAATGAGGAGGGTGGATCTGCAGGTCCCGGCCCCCATGAAATAGGCCCACATGAGACTGACACAGGGGCATATCTATAATGGTTGGGGAGGCCCCACACCGCACACCCTGCACCTATAGCATACTTACCTCGCCGGAGTCCCACATTGAAGCGGGGGTCCAGCGCTCTAAAAACGACTGGAAAATGTCCGCTGGGGCCATTTTCCCGTCGTTTGCGCATGCCCAGTACAGGGGAAATGGCTGCCGCGGCCATTTTCCCGATGATCTGTGCATACTCTATAGACTCTGGGCGCATTCTAGTGCCCAGAGTCTATAACTCCGTCGCTGGCCACGCACAGCTCAGTGCGCTGTCGGCCGCCGGAAAGAGAGGAGGGGGCCCGTGTCGGAGACTGCACAAGGGCCCGCTCCTCTCTAGAAACGCCCCTGGATTGACAGAGAGCATTGATATGAAAAAACTTAATAATTACACTCTCACCTGGCTGTAAAGATGTCTATACACTTGGCGATGTGCTCACGATCCGACATCGTGTACGATTTCCCTTGAACTCTCCCCCGGCAGCTCCCCGGCAGTCCTGCACACGATTTGGTGTAAAAAGTGTCCAATGTGACAAATGATCTATCGTGCATCCTTAAGTTTTTCCAGTGCATCGTATCCCAGATTGGCAAATCTGCCCTACAGCATGGCAGATCTGAAGATGCGATGTACGGCCTGCGGAGATGCGCATCGGCATCGTGATCGTGAGTGGACACTCACGATTTGGGCATATTTTACACGATTTGTCATCACAATGCGTCAGAATCGGGCAAATCGTGTCAAATATCGCTATGTGTGTAGGCACCTTCAGTGAGCCTGAGCCTGTCAATTACAAGCTATGCCTCTCCCAGACTACACGAGGAGCTGCTGCCCAGTGGAGCCTGGTAACTTATTTCTTAATTCTGTTTTGGGGGTGGATTGATGAGTAAATATATTAATAGACACTGGGATGTTGAAATTGACTAATGAATGGTTTAATGAGTGCTTGGTGGGGGAAGTTAATATGTGCTAAGTGAGTGTATTAGTGGGTGCTGTGTGAGGGTAGCTTTATAGGAGCTGAAAGGGTGGATGAATGTGCTAATTGGTGCTGGGAGGGTGGATTACTAATGAATAGTGGAGAGATGGATTACTGGATGCTAGGGGTGGGATTGATTAATGGGTTCTTGGACAGGAATTGGTCAGCTAAAAGTTCACCAAATTCCGCCATTACAGTCCAAGTATTAAGGATATCCATGCTTGAGTCCTGACGGTTAAATCAAATTGACTGAGGTACTAATTAAGTCATCTGTGCTCAAGCATGGATATCCTTAAAACCTGTACTGTAATGGAGGAGACTGGGAAACTCTGAGTTAGTGGATATTGGACCTCATTCAGAGTCTCTCGCTAGATGTGAACGCTCGCCCCCAGCGTATGCAAATTTGTCATAGTGACGCCACCGGAAGCGATCGCTCTACAAGGCATAAGCACGCCCACCATGTCTTAGCGAGCGGCCAGCGTACGCTCAATCGCACAGGTAGAGCCGCCCACAAGCACACGTCATCTCCAGGAAGTGTATTAATTTAAAACATTGGTACATCGAGGACATTCGGAAGCGATCGCAGCGCTTGTGGTTGCCTTACCCTACCGCAAGCACTGCGAGGACTTCAGTGTAAAAAACAGGCATGTGACGTGTACTGTGACGCTGCGTGTTAATTATGCACGCCTTTAAAACGCCGTTGAAACACTCAGGCACGCCTGCGTTCGCACCTCCACTCCCCCATTATTAGTGTCCTGCCCCTGTTACCAGCCACAAACGTCCTCTCCTGTCACTCATTTCACTGGGCTGTCTTTGCTGGGCGAGGGAGTGGCCTGCGATCGCACAGAGTAGTTCGCGCACGCGCAGAACGAAGCGCGCGCATGGGCGTACGCAAACCATTGGGCCGCTTGCGAGCGCACAGCGCTAGCAAGAGACCCTGAATGAGGTCCAATGTGTGGGGGAAATTGGGTAATGGATTCTTGAAAGGTATGGCTGCTGGGTGGGGGAAGTTAATGGTTGCTAAAGGGGTTAATGGGTGCAGGCAGGTTGGGTAAATGGGGGTGGAGGTGAATGGACATATTGGGAGTGATTACATTTTTTGTGAGAGTTTAACTTCTGTCTAAAGCTATTCAATTGTTTTGCCGACCAACCCAGTGGCTGCACTTATTGAGGTGCGAGCAGAAATCCACGTTATATTAGGTAGGGCTTTGGGGATGGTCATGAGTGCCCAGCACTTAGCACAGGAGAAGCTGTTTAATGCAGCTAATGCCATGCATTCTCATATGAGAATATGACTGTCGCAACCAGTATGGGACTGGTTACACAAAACCATTGAATAGCTCCCGCGGAGTTTAGATGGGAGATACAAACAATTGTATTGACCCGTTCGGGTGTACTATACAGCAATGCCTAATAGATTTACAGATAGGAAGTGTAGTGTTTACACTAGGTTGTTTTAGCAGACGGAAGAATGTGCCCTGCCCCAGTTCAGAGCACCATTTTGATCTCTGGATGAGCGCCCTTGGATTGGAAAAGGTTTGTGCCTTTTCCAATCCACTTCCGTGCCACTTCCTCTATTAAGAGACTGGGGACCTCATTCAGAGTTGGTCGAAGCGGCCGCACGGTTGTACGCCACCGATGTTCGCTATACTGCGCATGTGTAAAGTTCGCAATGCGCGTGCGCAAACTAGCCGCTACGATCAGAAATTTCTCTCTCTTTGAACACAGCCAGGTCGGTAGTTTGAGTGACAGATGGAGGCGTTTGTGGGTGGTAACAGGGGAAGGTGCTTGAAAACGGGGGAGTGGAGATCCGAACGCAGGCGTGCCTAATTATGCGAACGGCATTTTATGGGAGTGCATACGGTTTATGGGAGTGCATAATTAACAAAGTAATGTCATGGCACATGGGACATGGGAAGTTTTTACACTGACATGATCGTAGAGCTTAAGAGAGGGTATGGTCAACCTTAAGCTCTACGACCAGTTCCGATGGTGCCCGATGGTCTCGATTAATCCTTATATGGCCGGAGATGACGTGTAATGCTTACGAGAAGTGGGCGTAATTTTTATCTTCCGGCCGCTTCCTCCCCTTGGTCGGGCAGCTAACGATCCGAACTTAGGGACGCAACATGCGAGTGCATCATTTGCATATCCGGCTCCTTTTCCCTTACGACCGTGCGGCCGCTTCGACCGACTCTGAATGAGGTCCTGGGTGCCTAGGCTTCAGGGGCAAATGCAGGATTTTTATGGGGAGGGGGGTTTTCCATATTTTATAATATATATACTACACCAACACAATCCGGCACTCCCATGTTCCAAATCAACTTGCCCCGGTGCTCTGAGCTAGCAGTATATAAATGTGGAAATGTGGTGTAAAGGCACTCGGGGGCTCAGTAACAAAAGTACAATCATCGACAGTAGCCTCAGGTAGTCAACGTTTTGGAGCGACAAACTCCATTTAGCAAGACATCAAGAAAAACAAAAAGATAGACATATAAATACCTTAAACATACACCAGCGTGCTGAACTGATCCAGCACCTCTGTATAGTCCAGTGAGGTCATGGGCGCGACACACCGGCGGCTGGACACACAGGGGGGGGCGTGGCTGAAAAAGTGACATCACCATAGCGATCTGTAAACAGAGCAATACATACATAATAATATCAATGTGGCAAAATAAATAGTATGCTGCATGGAGCCCTGCAGGGCACTATCAAGCTAAAGCAATAATAAACAAAATAATAAGCCAAAAGCTGAGAAGCAAATACAGTAAATGTGTTAATATAGAAACATACAGCCCTGTAAAGAAAATGAATGAGCTGGCCTGTGATAAAAGAATCAAAAAATAAGAAAAAGCGATGCAGATGGTGGCCTCTGCATTAACCTGGTCTGCATCAACCTTACATCTAGCCTCCTTGCGTGTTAAACAGCCTTTCTAATCGTGCCATGCTGATGCGTGACTCCTGCGACTTTTTACCTTCAAATGTGTCTTATTCACATAGTAATGCAAATAGCTAGCTATGTTCTAATTGCGTCTGCGGATGTATCTCGATGCAAAACGCTACATTAAATGTAAATAATAGTGTGTAAATAAGATGCATTTGAAGGTAAAAAGTCACAAAAAAGATGGTCGGCTCTACCGAGGCACATGGAGCTCCCGCTTTACGTGCGGCGCGACTTGTAGCGCATGGAGGATAGATGTATGTGGATACATCTGTATGTATTGAGAAAACTGATGTGTGGCATAACTAGGTATTGAGGGCACTGATATGTGACATATAATGTATTGAGGGCACTGATATGTGACATATAATGTATTGAGGGCACTGATGTGTGGCTTATAATGTATTGGGGGCACTAAAGTGTCACTTTCAGGAGGGAACTGATTGTCGGCTAACAGCGGGGGGCGTGCCCAGCCATGACAGCACATTTGGGGGCGGGGCCACGTGATCGCATCATCGTGGCTCCGCCCCCTCTTCACAATGCTGTTATTTTCGGCATTGTGAAGCAGGGGGCGGGGCCGCGATGAAGCGATTCAGTGCAAATCGCGTCACCGGGCCCCCCCACTGCAGGGGTTTTGATATTAACTCTGTGGGTGGTAGGGAGGGATGTCAGCTTCCGGGAGGCTTGACTGCCTTTCCGGGGGGGCGGGAGCGGAACCCGAAAATTGGGAGGCTCCCGGCCAAATCGGGAGGGTAGGCAAGCCTGGTTCCGCCACTGGTCATAACTGCATTTATAATAACTATTTTACGGTTTCTAAAAGGCCTGGTTTTTGTATTGTCTCATCGTGTCACCCATGTCGCACCTTCGGTAGCAGCACAGATAAGACATTCAAGATAAAGCTACTGCCTTATAATAACAACACTCTTTCATGTCCATCTGCTACAATTATTATAAACAACAATTATTATTATTCTTCCCTTCATTATGTATCAGGTGTTCCACAAACTTCTTATGCTGGGCATACACAGCCAGATAAAATTTCTGTCAGACCGACAGACATTTTATCTGGCAGCCTGCCAGCCGCAGATGTTGCCGGCATACACTGTGAGAGAAATCTCACAGTGTATAGCCCAACATCCGCGCTCCGCCCCCGGGGGAGGAGACATTTCCCTGTTCCTTCCGTAGGAAGGAACACAGGAAATGTCTGTCTGTTGGCCGCGCTGGGCATACACTGCCCGATGCGGCCGACAGTTTACCTGGTAAATATCGCATCAGACGGGTATGCTGGACAATCCTGCATGCCCGACCGAACAATATTTAACCCTCGGTCGCCCGCACACACGCTACAATTATCGGGGCAATCCGCCGATATCGGGCGGATCGCCCCGATAATTGTAGCGTGTATGGCCAGCATTAGACTGTAAACTCAATCTGTTGTTTCATGTCATTGTAGGTAATTTATTTATGTCATAATCCCTTCAGTGTGCATTACTGTGTAGTATGTCAGCAATATATAAAACAATAATATAAATTCCAGATTAAGGCTTCTTTATCAGATTAATGGATATATAAAGTTGGGCATTATTATGCATTATAATTGACCCTGTAGCATGATGGCAAGACCTATGTTTAGGGCCAGGGGTGTAGCAAGATTTATGGGAGCCCAATAGCAAGATTTTTCCACAGGACCACACCCTGCTGCAGGGCAGCATATCTGCTGTCACAGGCTCAGCCAGCTCTATTTCTATTTGCCAATGCTGGGAGAAAGAATGGCCAGAGGTGTAGCTAAGTCACCAGTTAAACAGTAGGGGTAGAACTGGATTAAGGCCATGTTATATAATACCCATTAGGACCAACAGTCTGGTCTGGAGTTGTAACCCCAGAGGATTGGAAAAGTATGTACCCATCTTAAGTCATGCAGCGTCACATCAGATGATTAATTTGCTTTATCCATTGTTTTTAAATTAGAAACTGCAAATAAAATATTGGGAGGTCTGAAGGGGTAAGGGTGACAGGGCAAACGTTGTTATATAGTCCTTACCTGAAGATTCTTTTTCTGAAGATGTTGTTGTTCAGGACCTTATTGGAAGATGTAATACAAAGTCCTTTTCGGTAATCAGTATCCAAAGTTGCTCAAATAAAGCAGGAACTACTCAGAGAGGACCAGTGTAGGACACAATGTCACCACAAAATGGCTGCCAGTAGCTGGGCATCCTTTATATAGGGCTGTGACCTGCATTGTGACATCATAATGTAAGCAGACAGCAGCTAGAGATGGCTGTAGCTTAGATCAGCTCTGTGTCCTACCAGTCACATTTATGTAACATCAGTAAATTTTGTAAAGACTGCTGCGACTTTGGTGACCTTGGGGAGGGAGGGTGATTGAAGGAAGAAGCTAGCCATACCCAGCCCATGATGCAGGCCACACCTCCCTCTGTAAACCACAGCACTGGTGATGAACACACACAAACACAGACACACACACACACACACACCCCACCCCACCCCTAAATAAGAGGGAAGTCCAGGAGTAGAGCATTTTGTACCTGATGGAATGGGTCATGTTGGAGGGTCTGATACACACGGCACACAATAGGCCCTTCATAAATTTCAGCTCCAGGTCCATGTGAACCTTAATGTGGCACTGTTTTTCCATATGTAGAGCTGTATATATAATGTAATGCGTCCGCCTTCTATTCATGTGCTTGTTTTGCTACTCCTCACCCTCATCCCCATATTGCACTTGCTCCAGCCCAGGGGTGTCCAACCAGTCAGAAGCAAAGAGACAAAAATATTTGTAGTCAAGCCAAAGAGCCGATAGCATGTCTCAAGGCCACGCCCCATTTTTGTGCACACACCTTTGGTATGACATTTGCAGGAGCATGACCTTGTGTCACACCCGTTTTTAGTCACACTGGGGGCAGCCCAGCACATTGAAAATACTGTATTTGTGCCCCTTATGCAGTGCCCCCTGTATTTGTGCCCCTTATGAAGTGCCCCTTGTATTTGTGCCCTTTATGCAGTGGCCCCTGTAGTTTTACCCCATATGCAGTAGCCCCTAAAGTAGTGCCCCTTAAACAGTGCCCCCAGCCAGAGGTGGACTTAGACCTCATGGGGCCCTAAGCAAGACACCGATTTGGGGCCCCCCTTCCTTAAAAAATCCTGAACACCATATTTACATTCCCTATTTATTCCCCTTACATTATTTGTAATTTTTGCTCCGTATATTCAACTTTTTAAAACATTAAACATTAGGGGTGCCCGATAGTTAAAATCTGAATGCTGGCTGCAGGGACAGAGGGCCTGATTCATAGATGGATGGAATAGCAGAGCCGCACACAAGCAGCTGTGCAATTCCATCAATCTCAGATGCAAATGCAGCAGGAGGTGTTTGTAGGAAACAGGCACTTCCTTGTTGCATGTGTGATCCCAGCTCTGCGACCAAGGTCACAAACTGGCGCCACCATCACGACCATTGGACTCACAGATGGAGGACTGTGCATGTGCAGTCCTTTAACAATTGGAGATGTGCGTTAACCATCCCCCCATAGAAACCTATGGGGAATGCGTCTGCCAGCGGGAATGGAGGGATTGCAGCAGGTATCGGAGATATCTGACTCAGCCCCTCTGTGATACATCTGGGGTAAACTAAATATTTGTGGTTAACACCCGAAAACTGGTGTTAAGCCACAAATATACAATGATAAATGGGCCCCGATGTGACAATATATTGCTGCCTGAATAGAACTACTGTATGCGGCAAAGGCAAAGCAGAGGCATAGACAATTGACAAATTCTACTGATAAAAGTGATAATGTAAAGTATAAGTGAAATGCACAGAAGCGAATCAAGGAAGATGAAGCAATATATTTAGTAGAAGCCAATATATTACATTGATATGAAAATTAACAGTTTCGCTAATACATATGAATGAAGATGGAGGATGCTGCTGAGGAGAAGGACATTGCTGTACCTCGCCGTAGGGGTAAGTAATGTTAAATACTAATGGCATATTCGCTAGTATCACTGCGATACTAAGCAAGATGCCACTGGTTTAATATGGATTGTTGTTAAATTGAGCCCTTATTACATGTCTAGGCTCCACACTAAAAGGTAAATCCCTTTTGTTAGTATAATGAAGGTAGTCATCAATCAATAAAAGCAGGGGAGACTTCCGGTGGGCGGGGCATCCAGTATGGCCGCATTTTAGTCAGCTCCTTACAGCAGGCTTTGAATCCTAAACCATCCTGCAAAACTTTTTGATCTAAGGGCTTTTTGGGGTATTCCTAGTATTACCCTTTACTTGGGACAACTGGGGATACCTGTAAAGCCCGAGAGCACCATTTATTTCCCCGGAGTTTGGCCATCAAGCTCGATGGCCTGTATGACCGCCAACAATCTGGCGCGAAATTATCCCACTAACTGGCGGCTTTCCCTGTGAGGTTCTCAGCACCTGACTCCAGCCTTGCTACTGAGAGATCACTTACCTGTTATATGCCAGTAGACCCAGACGTCTTGTGTGAGTTCAGCGCTGATGGGACCTCGTGGAGCAGGCGGCTTCCGACTCTGTTGTGCGGCTCTGGCTATGTAGGTGTACCCGTGCCTCTCACTGACTCACCTGCTCTAGCCATCTGAACTTTGGCTTGTGCGGCTCCTGTGGTGCAGCAGTGTACTGAAGACCTCAGCTATAGCCCGGCATCCAAGTGCGAACCCTGACTGCTGCTTTACTTGGTGGGTCCGGCTGTGGGGGCCTTGCTCTCGAGACCTCCTCTGTGGCCTGTCACCAGGGTGCGGATCCCGGCTGCTGCTGACTATGGGGAGGATCCGGCTGTGAAGACCCTACTGCCCACGCTTCTTCATATCCTGTCTGCTCCAGCTCTCCTGCAGCTGACCGGCGCGATTCTAGTGGCATTGGCAGAACCCAGTGGAGTGGCTGTACACCTCTGCACACCCTGATATCCTGCTATAGCTCCTGGAGTGTGAGCCTTGCTGGTGATTTCCCCTTCGTGACATATTTGAGTGCAGGCTGCTCTGGTCAGGGATCCGTGCCGCTGCCCGTGCTCTCAACGCTCACTGCAAGCTAACCTCAGCATGCATCCATTACCTACCAGCTTTCCATTGCCCTGGAGATCCGGAGTCAGCTGGTGGCTATCCTTTCCTTCTGAAGGATTGGCAATATTTCCTCCCTGGGCTGCGGATGCGGGTGATGCCCCTTCCTGGCTTTCCCTACTATAGTCCGGGTCGGTGATGGACAGATACGTCCGCAAGTCCACTCCCGCTGTATCTTCTATAGGGTCAACTGCTAAAATGGGTAAAGTGAATAAAACAGCAGCTAAGGCTGCCCCTTCTTCTCCATCACATAGTGACACTGCTGAGTTGGAGCATGAGGGAACTATATCATTGGCTCATCACCCTCAGAACACATCATCATCAGTTATAGAAACAGCACAGGAAATCTCTAAAATACTGATGCCCTTAATAGATAAAAAATTGGATTCCCTCCAGTCATCATTTGACGCAGCACTTGCAAAGATAGATTCTAACACCTCCACTTTAGAACAAAGAGTCAGTGACATGGAGGATCAATCTCATGAAACACAACAAACATTCAGCACAGAATCAGACAGTGGGTCTCATTCAGAGCCGCTCGTAAGCGGCCGCTCGTTCGTTTCGAGCGATGTTCGCACATCTGCGCATGCGTATGGGTTTTAGTACGCATGCGCGAACCAGTCAGTGCGGTCAGAAATCGTGTGCTCGCAAAATAGCGAATGCCTGCTAATTTGAGTGACAGGATGAGGCGTTTGTTGGTGGTAACAGGGGAAGGTGCTTGAAAACGGGGAGTGGAGATCCGAACGCAGGCGTGCCAAACGGTCAAAACGGGCGTTTTAAGGGTGTGCATAATTAACAAAGCAGCGTCATCGACCACGTCAGTTGGTTGTCTTTTAGCCTGAACTGCTCGCATGATTGCGGTAGGAAAATGCTACCACAAGAATAGCGAGCAGTTCATACGCCGTTCGATGTACTCGATTAATCTAATAAATAGCGGAGATGACGTATGATGCGAGTGGCCAGGGGGCGTTTTTTTCAAAATATCGAGCGCATGTTTTGTTCGCTCGTTCAGACATAGAGGCGTCAACAGACCGCAAAGAGCGAGCGCTTAATTTAAATATCCGGCCCCTTTTTCAGAACGACCGTCCGCAAATAGCGTTTGGCTCTGAATCAGGCCCAGTGTACAATCGCTCATGGTCAAAATTGATGACATGGAAAATAGACTTAGGCGAATTAATCTGAGGTTTATCGGGATACATGAGCAAATAAATGGCCAGGCCTTGATACATCTTATAGTTAATAAACTACCTGAAGCCCTAAATTTATCAGAGGACTCAATCCTTCCCCATGTTGAAAGAGTTCATAGAATAGGCCCAGATAGGCCAACACCAAATGCTAGAACAAGACCAGTGATCGCAAAGTATCTAGACTACCGAATGAAAGATCGGATACTTACAGAGTACCAAAAAATACCTACACTGATGATAGACGGTTTTCAAGGTACTAATATTTCAGGATTTCTCAGCAGCAGTTGCCCAGAAGAGAAGGGAATTCTCTGATGTTTGCAAATTATTGTATGAACGCAAAACTAGGTTTGCATTGCTGTACCCGGCAAAATTGAGAGTGGAAGATGGGGGTCAAACACTTTATTTCTCTGATCCCAAGATAGCTAAACGTCACTTTGGTATTGGTGCGATCCAAAAAAGATCACCACATAGATGAAATGATAAGTTTATACTGAAACAATTTGGTGTATAATTCCAAATCCCATAGTTAATACAACCATCTACAGGAGTAGATTATTTTGACTAAACGTGATGGTATTGTGCAAGAAACTAAATGCTATGTTTATTCATATAAAGGAGCATTCCTCATGTCAGTGAGGTTTATTTTTATTATTATTTTTTTCTTTTCTATTGTATCTTTATATAATTTATATATTAATCTATAGAATATGTTCAAGAGTTCTGATGCGTATCACAGGTTACAGGTGATGACCACCTCATGGTTACAAAGTTGGGAAAACAAAAGAAAAAGATGGAAACATTGCAGAATATTGTATAATGTGTTTTTTGGTTGTTGAATTATCTTTTATTTTATATTTTTTTATTTTTGTTGGTCTCTCTCTCGTTCTCTCTCCCCCCCCATCCTGGGGGTTACTGGAAACAAGGGGTTTCTTTGCTTTAAAAGTAGCGGTCTCTACTCGCTGGGACAGAGTACCGCGCTTCAATTTGATAGTGCTTTTTTAATTTTTTATCCCACAACAGTGTATTGGATAGGATATGTCGCTGGACGTGAATACTGGGAAATCAGGGGCCTACGATGGTAAGTTGAAATTTTTATCCTGGAATGTAGGGGGTTTAAACTCCGCAATTAAGCAAAAAGAGTAATAACTCACCTAAAAAAATGTAAGTCAGATATTACATTTTTGCAAGAAATGCATTGGGCAGAGGGTGATATTTCCACATTAAAAGCATCTTGGATAGGAGAGTGCCTCAAAGCTGGTTGTTGTAGAAGGGTCAGGGGGGTTGCAATAGTATTTCAAAGAAATTTGCAGTATACTACTATAAACACCATAGCTGATCCAAACGGTAGGTTTTTGATCATAGATGTAGAGGTTTGGGGCTCCCGTTACACTCTAGTAAATCTATATGCGCCGAATGTTTCGCCTCAATATTTTATGGATCAGATGATGGGTATCTTAGCACAACGTAATAACTACTCCTTAATAGTGGCAGGAGATTTCAATTCGGTAGAAAATCCATTAATATATAGACAACCGACCCCGCAATCATCTAATTCGGCAATATGGAGACAATTTCAATCCTTTAAAGCAAACCATACGGATATTTGGAGGTTGTTAAACTCCACAGATAAATCATATTCCTTTTATTCCGCTGTCCATAGATCTTGGTCAAGAATTTACCTGTTTCTTGTTTCAGACAACATAGTGTCTAAAATCCAAGAAGCTGGGATACATACAATTTTAATATCTGATCATGCGCCTATCACCATAACATTAACTATAACGCAGTCAACGGGAGGCTTAAGACATTGGAGATTTCCGTCTTATTTATACAAATCAAAAACAATTTAAAGAATATCTACTTACACAGTGGATGAACTATCAAGACGATAATATAGAGGCGTGGGATACACCAACAATGTATTGGGGCGCATCCAAGGCTGTAATGCGAGGACAGATCATGAATTTTGTCTCTAAACAACGGAAGGAACAGGCCGCTATGTATAGATCAATGTTGGAGGCCCTCACTTTAGCTTTACAGAATTATATAGGAGATCCTACAGAGCTCTCTAGGGAAACGTATGTGCAGGCAAAACAAATATTAGAAACACACCTTCCATCACAAGCTAAAAAAGATATATTGTATGGAGGAAAAGAACTTATATCACAGCAGTTAGAGATCCGCACACTAATGCATTACTCACTACCAATGATGATATTGTGCAGAAGTTTGAGGAATATTATAGGGACTTATATAGAGACCTTCCTTTTAGTCAGACACAACACGATGCTTTAATAACTGAAGATTTGTTGCCCCTATTGACTATAGAACAAAAAGAGGCGCTTTCAGGGGAAATAACACTAACTGAAGTGTTGTCTGTTATATCACAATTAAAGCTAGGGAAATCATATATGGTCCAGACGGCTTCTCTAATGAATACTATAAACGATTGCAGCAGAAGGTGGCTCCGGTCCTGAAGGACTTACTTAATGATATGAAAGAGAACAAATCCTCATTTCAGTATTTTACAAACACTACTACCGTGTTGATTCCAAACCACAAAGATATACACAAAAACTAGAACCATACAGACCTCTCAGTTTACTGAATACAGACGCCAAATTATTAGCCAAAATTATGGCGAACCGCTTGCAAACTATTTTACTTGATCTATTAACTCCCCACCAACTGGGATTTGTAAGAGGACGCCATTCGGTTTGCGGTGTTAGAGCAGCAATTGCAGCAGTGGCGGTATCAACAGGACAATCCTCAAATTCCACCAACACTTTGTTAAGTCTGGATACCTCCAGGGCATTTGACACAGTGCTATGGCCCCACCTATTTAAAATATTACAAATGCGTGGGTTTGGCTCTTCATTCATCAACTTAATTAAGTATTTATATTTATCCCCCAAGACGACACTCTTAATTAATGGTTGTAACAGCAATCCAATAGAAATGTTTAGAGGTACAAGGCAGGGGTGCCCCCTTTCACCCCTATTGTTTGATCTAGCCATAGATCCGTTAATAAGAATACTAGAAAAAGACTCTCTTTTTCAAGGGATCAAAGTAGGTTCTAGAACAATAAAACTAACAGCATTTGCTGATGATATAATGCTTTATGTTGCTAACCCTCATGAATGTATGACCCACATATTTGACATATTAAAAAATTTTTAAGAAATTTCAGGATTTGCAGTGAACATAGGCAAATCAGAGGCGCTCTATCTGGGTCCACAAAATTGAATACCACATTTACCGGAAAACATACCACTTAGATGGGCCAGAGACAAGATTACATATTTGGTTATTATACTCCCTAACAATTTAACAAATTTATATTTCTTCAATTATACACCTATTATCAAAAAAATCTCAGACAAATTAGAGGGATGGAAGGATCTATGCCTTTCATATATGGGACGGGCAAGCCTCATTAAAATGATCTTGTTCCCAAGACTGATGTACTTGCTTCAGCCTTTACCTTTGTTCATTACAACAAAGGATTTGCAACTCTTAAATAAGATTTTTAGATCTTTTATATGGAATGGCAAACAACCTAAGATAAGCCTTTTGAAATTACAACAACCTAAATTAAATGGGGGAATAGGCTTTCCAGATGTTAAATTATACAATAAAACAGTTATGTTTCGGTATTTGTCCGATTGGATAAACGGTACAGAAAACTATGCTAACACATCACTTGAGCGGGAGTTTCTCGAACAAAGGGATCAGATTACATTTCTACACCTTTATGACCAAGAGCTACCTACCTCTATTAGGGATAATCCACTATCCATTTACACTATGGCAAGTAGGAGGTATTCAGAGGATAGGATGCTTGGTGGATAGAGAGGCACATAGAACTCTGTCTTTTGGTGAAGCTATGGAAAAATAAAATACTTTGTTGGGATGCCCTATGGCCTTCCTCCATGCAAAACATTATGTCAATACTGTGATTCAGGTGTTTGCAGAAGAAGATTGGGAGAATCCAATAGATAGTCTCCTTTCTAAACCGCCAATTTCGAGGAAAGCCATTTCTAATTATTATCAATATTTTAAAACAACTATGGCTTATACATCCAACACTAGGGGACTTTCACAGTGGGTTCAGAAATTTCCTTCATACATGATAAAAGATTTGCTGGAAGCCCTCAACTATTCCTGTAGATCTTTAACATCAACAATCTATGTGGAGATGTTCTTAAACATTTTCCACAGAGCTTATTTGTCACCACATAGAACTTCTTGATGGGATGTACAACTTCTCACTCCTGCTATAGATGTGGAGAAAACAACGCTGACCTTTACCATTGTTTTTGGTCGTGCCCAATAGTTAGAGGATTCTGGTTACAAGTAAAAAGATATGCGGAATTATCTATACTTAATTATGTCCCTCTCATAGCAGAATGGGCAATTTTTGGCATTATTCCTACAGACATGAGGGCTATGCATGAGTAGGACAGAAAGAGAAAAGAAGGCTCTTTTTTTGGGGCACTCTTTATGTATGATTATTAAGAATAAAATTTAACATTTATTAAATCCATTCAAATTTGAACTTCAAGGTATGTAAGAACAATACAAGACATTACAAAACAACAATTAAACATAACACATACAGTTTTATGTTGCAATATGCAATATACCACATGCAATGGTGAACAAGCCTGCAACGGGCGAAACGCACGTCCAGGGACTGTGATGAACCTGGTCGGGCTAGTGCACTAGCCGACCATCTCCCTCCATCCTGACTAATTTCAAGGGTAACTGTATCACATCACGCAGACCGCCGTGCCTGCACCTCAAAATGCTATGACTCTGCTGCCTTATTTTTTTTTCTGTATTTGGACAATTGCAGACTCCACACATGTTGCGGATGTTTAATGATGGCAAGGACATACTATCTTATACATATGCCTCAATAGAAATATCATATAACTGTGTTTTGGAGGTGCGCACTGTGTTAGAAACGGGACACAACTTAACCATCTAATTACTGTTATTAACGTGTATTATTGACTAACATGTCATATATAACAACAGATATCCTGATTTACTATTACATGCTTGTCTATCTATACAATTATACCTTAAACATTGTACTATAAAATTGTTCCTATATGAGAAAATCATTCTTAACTCCGCATACTTAATCATGTTTTGCCTCTCTGGGGTCCCTATATGCATTACTATAGGTATACTGTGGATGTGAGAGACATATGTAAAAATGTGTGTAGATATACACACTGTATATACCGTATGAATTATATTGATGGTACTTACCATTGCTGAGCATTTGCATATCCCTTGTAAAGATTCATACTGGAGGTTTATGAACATGGTGAACAAACTGTTCTAAGATATGAACTAATATTCTCGCTCCTCGCTGTCTTATTTTTGATGCAACATATGTGTCCCAATGGTGAATAACCAAACCAATAGAAGGAATTTCTGTGGATGTGATATCTCTATCGTATATCAGACATTATATTTCTGTCTACTTGATTAGGGATTTGGACTCGCCTATATCCTAAGACACAGCATCAATATATTGCAACATAAAACTGTATGTGTTATGTTTAATTCTCATTTTGTAGTGTCTTGTATTGTTCTTACATACCTTGAAGTTCAAATTTTAATGGATTTAATAAATGTTAAATTTTATTCTTAATAATCATCCATAAAGAGTGCCCCCAAAAAAGAGCCTTCTTTTCTCTTTCTGTCCTACTCACGCATATGCATTTGGGCTCTGGGGAGCACCACCAACAGGAGTCATTTTTGAGACCTAATTTGTGTCGGATATATACTGATGTTGATGTTGGTAATTATCATATCGCATTACAATTATATATCTTTCTGTGCGGATACAAACCCCTTTCTTTTCAGACATGAGGGCTAGTAAGGGGAGTAGGAGATTGCTTTTAACAGCATGCAAGACAATACTGCAGGAATGGATCTTGAATTCTGCCCCATCTTTTGCATTATTCAAGGCAAAATTATTTAACATTTTTCGAATGGATTGGGTAGAGGTAGTATTAGAAAAAGAAACTAAAACAGAAACATTTTTCAATACATGGGAGTCATTTATATCTACTTTATCCCTAGAAATGCGACGTCAAATTTATAATAGTGTAAAAGATACCACATGGTATATACTTCAAACCATTGGTAATAACCCTCCAATAGATATCACTATGGGCAGAGTGGAGGAGGAGCTCATTTGGGGGGCGGACCTCGGGGCGCACCTGGTACTCTATGGCCGTTATATTGATGACCTATTTTTTATTTGGGATGGGGATGATCAATCTATCTTAGATTTTGTCACAAGGCATCAGAATTCTTTTAATTTGAATTTCACGAGCACATTTCATAGATCCACTATTAACTTTCTGGATATCACACTAGAAGTAATTGAAGGTAAAATTACATCTTATACATATAAGAGGTAGATACAAATACCTATATCGATTACTCTAGTAATCATCATAAGAAATGGCTTTCAAGTATACCTCAGGGACAGTTGCGCAGGATTAAACGGAACTGCTCCTCGGTATGCAAATATGAAGAACTATGAATTATGTACAATATTGGAGGAAAAGGGGTACCCCCACGATATATTGGTTAAGGCTAAACTTAAGGTTGATAATCTGGATAGGACCACATTGGTAAATATGCCTACAGATTCTATAGATGTGCCAGCAAAATCTAATTATGTGCATATAGAAAATATAGATAATACTGTCACTCAAACCACTAATAAGAAGAAACATAAAGATATAGACCCATCGGTAGTATTTATATCAAAATACAACCAATCTGCTAACCAAATTAAGAGGATCATTAAAAATAATTCTTCCTTATTATTATTAGATCCATTACTTAAAGAGGGATTGGAGAAATAGCCCACAATTATATTTAGAAAAGCTAGAAATCTACAAAGTTATTTAGCACCTAGTACATTTAGGTCAACAATAAATTCCAAAACAACATGGCTACAATCCAAATTAGTGGGGAGTTTTCGTTGTGGACATACCAAGTGCATAACTTGTGGATTTATCCTGAATAGAAGTCTTTCAGTCAGTTCTACAGTTACTAATAATATACATCAGTCTACAACCTTTATTAATTGTGAAACCTCTTATGTAGTGTATTTGTTACAATGCAAGTGTAGACTCCAATATGTGGGACGTACCACTCGCCCTTTGAAGAAACGATTCCTAGAACATCGTAGGAATATAATGAACCAAGTATTGACTCACAGTGTTCCTCGACATCATGTGGAGAAACACTGTGGAGAAATTATGGACTGGAAACTATGGGGATTAGAACACATACCTGGAACCCTGAGACAGGGAGACAGATTCTCTAGACTGTGCATGAGAGAGGCCTATTGGATCCACCTATTGAGCACCCTCCGTCCGGATGGGCTAAATGAAATAGTGGATCTGGAATTCCTTTAACTCATGCACTTCTTAGCCTCTTTAGAATATATCTATTTAGTCACTTGATACTCCCCTTCTGCTCTCTTTTTTTCCTTGGGACTCCTCCTAATTTATTTGCTGTTCTCTTGTATATGGTTTACCATACTTTGTTCACAGCATCATTCTACACTGTGGTTATATATTCCGATGTGTGGACACTATGTGTTGTCTTTTGGATGCTGGAGAGAGTATGAATAATCATCTCAACCAGGATGTTGTCGCACTCTCTCTCATATATATTAGACATGATGTTCATGAGTTAGGCCTCAGGAGTTATGTATTTATACTTGTGCAAGGTTCATATATTGTAATTATGTTTTGGTGTGTATACACTCATTCGTAATTTAATGAGCTCTTAGTAATAATTTATCAATTCTTATAGTTGCTACTATGTGACTCATAGAGTTTCCTCCAAATAGGGAGTACTCCTTAACTCTCTATATAATGTTGATTAATATGCACAACGATCTGCTTGTGATAAGTAATCTGTATACAAACAAATATAGATAGATGTATTATTTGTATGTGTTTAGTGTTTTATTAATTTACTGGTAATTTCTGCATTATTTATTAATTATATATTTATTGCATCTTATTTTGACAGATATGATATGAGATTCTGTTGACATCTATTAAATCTGTGAATGTAGAGTAGATCTATGTGGATTGCACACATGAAAAAGAACTATTTAAATAAATTGGGTTTAGGAATGCTGATTACACAGGGGACAAAATAGATTGCAGGTGTTGTCTGGACTAATGAATGAAATTGATTGGCAGGCTTCTTCCTTAAGTATGACACCTTCCTGCTCCTAAGACATCCTTCTGAAGAAATTCTCAGCAGAGAAAGAAACGCGTTAAGGGTGTCCCTGCAAGCTAACCTGCATTCCTGCCTTGCTGAAGCACTTGTGGAGCCATAGTAGAGCTTGTTTCCACTCTAGCCGGTAGAGCCTATTGTCCTCTGCTGTGGCCGCAGACAGCGGTATGCCCTGGAGTTAAAATACTCCGTGTGAGTGCCTCCGTAGAGCTACAGCCTTCAACCACGGCTCAGGATTCCTCGCTTTACAGCCGCAGCTAGATCTCAGCTAGCACACTATGAACCTGCGCTGACACGGGAATCATTCCCCTTCACACTGCGCATCGACGGCTTTACTGCTCTACTCTCCACGGCTCAGATAGAGTGTACAGCAGCATTTACCTAAGGACACTAGGTGAGAGACATACTTACATCTTATCTCCCAGCCTAATTCCTAGGTGGGCTAGAGGAGGATCTATACGAATAAACACTCACCCTTTCTTTCATTAGAAAGAAACATATTGTTGCCAACATTGGCTCCATCATCTGTTACAATATTGCAATCACAGCTAACGATTGGATACAAGATTTTATGTCAGCATGGATTCCTATTAACGGAACTGTCATTTTGATGCAAATAATAGGCTATTTATTTATTCCTGAGGTGTATATTAACAGCTTCATTAGTCTGATTATTTATGTGATTGGAGCTTACAGCTGGTGCTCTAATCCTAATTGTTATATATGTGCAATTCTTTCTTTTTTATCATCATATCAAATTCACTGCAGCAAATCTATTGTTGTTATTGACCATTTAATCCATCATTATTACTGACCATCTATTTTATTTGACATTTGTATGTTTAATTAAACAATTTATTTCTTTTTACATTTGGTGTGTCTTCTGGGTCCGGTTAGACCTATATGCGCAGTCTTTATTTTTTTCACTTCTGTGGGTTACTAATTATGTTGAATATGGGAGGAGCCGTATTTCTTCTGGGGGTGGGGGGGGGGATACGGGAGAGAGTCTTTAATTTTTATATATTTTTTTTTTTTTCTCTAAGTCAATATTTGATATTGATTATATTTGGTTTGATGTTGTAAATCTCAAATATTATTTGTAGAATTGTATTGTAATACAGTTAAAATATACATTGTATATTTTTGAAAATTATAATTACAAAACATTTGGCAGAATAATGCAGTTATCTGGTGAATGTGATTTTAATAATTTATGATTACATTGATAATACTATGTATCTGTAATGCATACCAACTACTATTGTATTCATTGTATTATTATTTTTGAAACTTTTGATTATGTATATGTGCAGTGTTTCAATAAAAAAAATTTATTTGGGAAAAAAATAAAAGCAGGGGAAGTGAAGAGGATGGAAAGTAGAAGGGGTGTGATGAAGGAGGTGATAGGGCAGGTCTTAAGATGCCTACACACATAGCGATATTTTACACGATCTGGCCGATTCCAACGTATCGGAACAACAGATCATGTAAAATATGCCCAAATCGTGGGTAAATCGTGAGTCCCCACTCACGATCACGATGCAATGCGCGTCCCCGCTGGTCGTACATCGCATTGTCAGATCTGCCGTGCTGTAGAGCAGATCTGCCAATCTGGGACACAATGCACTAGAGAAAAGTCTGCATGCACAATAGATTGTTTGAAGATTGGACACTGCAAACACCAAATCGTGTGCAGAGCTGCCGGGGAGAGTTTTCAAGGGAAATCGTGCACGATGTTGGATCTTGAGCACATCGCTATGTTTGTAGGCCCCATTAGGTCAGTAACCCTCATATATATACACAGACAGCAGCTTAGCAGAACCTTATCACTACCTTTCACAGAGATAAATGCCTTTGTGTAGCTTTCCCTGCTGCAGAGATATAAATATAACAGAGCAGTGACATAGCTACACACTCCTATACAGCTACATATATAGGTGTGGGGAAGCAGGTCATATGCTAATAGTACTCCTTTTGTACATGGCGACAGAGCAATAAATCCACCCTCCTCTCTCTTTTACTATATAACAGTTCACATTCAGAAGTACATCAATCACACTCACAGATTGACACAGTAAACCCCTAATCCCAGTGAGCACAGGAGAAGGGAAGGTGTGCAGTTCAGTCACGCAGTGCAGTAAGGCAGCGTGGAGGAAGGAGAGGGACGTGCTTGCTGTGCAAATGAAGGGGAGTATCTAGGACACTGTCTGGCTCCCACCGTGCGGGGGGGAAAAAGTAGAGCTCATGATGAATGCACTATAGGCAGCACACCATGCCCCCCTGCTGTAGCTGGGTATGAAGGCAGCTTCCCCCCCTCCACAGTAATTTGTTAAACTGCAGGACTATTAATAATAATAATTACACTCCTGCCCCCTGCGGTGAACACTCTTGCTTCAGATACTAAACTAAAGTCACTGACAGGCACCTCACCTTTGATTCAGCAGCTGAGCACCACCTCACTGTCTTCTTCCTGTGTTGTCGGCTCCTCTCTCCCTTCTCCGTGCATGTCACGTGATCACAGTGCGGGGGAGGAGGAGACACTGACTAGCAGAGTGGTGTGCTGCTGGCTGGCTCCCGTCAGTGGCAGCAAGCAAATTGCCTTCTGCCCTGCTCTATTATACATCCCCGTCGGCGGCCGGGCCCCCTGGGACCCGCCGGGCCCTAAGCGCGCACCTGCTTTGCCTAGCGGTAAATCCACCTCTGCCCCCAGCCCAGTACTTACCTGACCACACTGACTTTGGCTCTGGCTCCCGCTGCCTCCGACTGGATCTAACTAGATCCATCAGGCGTGCAGGGCAGGCTCATCATGTCGCAGGTGATGTCATGATGTCACCCATGCACTGTATTACTGAGAACGCTGGCCTCTGAAGTGATCAGAGGCTTCTGTAGCCTCTGACAGCTTCAGAGGCCAGCATTCACAGTTCCAGTGGGGGCAGCCGAATTACAAATCCTAAAGAGCTGCGGGTTGGCCTCGCCTGCTCCAGCCAATATGTGGTGCAAATGATACATTACATACATGAGAACACTTCATTATAACCTAGTTACATCCCCTAAGTTGCAAGTGGAGATGCAGTTGAAATGTAGATGACTCTGCATTGCCTGTACCTATGTAACTTTGGCTCCAAACCATGCACAGTGCTAAAACATGGAAGATATGTTTCATATATAGATACTGTAATCCTTGTCTACTGCTTTAATATATTGTTTCTAGACATATTTTAACGTTTTACATGATATTCTGCTACACCAATTAAAGTCTGGACTCTGAAGGTGGAGTTGCCTTTTGTGAGCTTCCTTTTTTTTATTTTTTTTTAATCATATGTACTAGATGTCCATGCTGTTGATGTTGTTATTAGTTGATTTTCAAGAGTGTCTGTGCTTTCACCATGAGGTGTTATGAGATAATTATAAATGATAAAAACAGAAGTGCTTGGAGACTGTAGATGTGTGTTATGCCAGAGCCCTCTGGAAGTAACATCCCTGTTAAGGGATTTTGCCGTTCGATTTAAGGACCTCATTCAGACCTGCTCGCTAAGAAGCGTTTGTACGCAGCCAGCCGATTTTTGTATTCTGCCATGCGTACACATCACAGTGCGCATGCGTGCACTAGTGTGAGAGATCAGGAAGCGCTCGCTGTGCGTAGACTGCCCGGCAGAATGAGTGACAGGAGAAGCCGTTTGTGGATGGTGACAGGGGCTGGCCATTAAAAACAGGGGAGTGGAGGTGTGAACGCAGTCGTGCCTGAGCATCTCAACGCCATTTCAGAGGCGTGCATAAAAGGCAGCATCATAGTACACTTCATTTGGCTTCATTTTACACTGAACCGCTCGCAGTGCTTGCAGTAGGGTATGATCAACCACAAGTGCTGTGAATGCTTCCAATGGTACTCGATGTTATCGTTGGTTGCATACACTTCCTGGAGATGACGTGCACAAGTGGGCATCTTAAGACAGGCTGGTGGGAAGTTTGCATACAGAGCGCATAGGCAAACGCAGGGGGGGTTTCCATCTGCCTGGAAACCCCCCTCCCCAGCCCACACCATGACCACAATAGAAATAGTAATATAATGGAATTTTAATAGAGCTGCATGTTCTTCTCAGTATGATAAATGAAATAAATAGCACCACCTGTGGATCTTTTAACATGTATCAGCCAGTAATAAATAACCTGTGCACCAATTAGGGGATTTGGAAAACATGCACTGTTAGGGATGCACTGCTATAGAGCCCAATATTTACATATATGTCCAGGACAGTGCTAGGTTCTTCTGCTGCTCCCCCAGACTCCCGGACTTGCTCCCATGCCCTGGAATGGTGCTCACATCTAAAATAAAAACATTCAGCTAATTTTGGAAGGCCCTACTGCTGCATTTAATGGCTTACTGTGATCTCTGGTTCTGTATATGCTGGAATTATGACACACAATACACTTTGTATGACGCATATTAAAGCTGGATAAGTGGTAATTATGCCCTCTTCATGGAATGGCCACACTCACCTTAAAATCACGCATTTGGAAACCCCCTTCTAGAAATCCTGCGTTTGCCACTGGAGCGATAGTGGGCTTGCTTATGCCTTGCCACGCGATCGCCTGCCTTGCCAAATTTGCATACGCATCTAGCGAGCAAGCGCATCTACCGAGTGGGTCTGAATCAGTTCCTAAATTTGATTGCAGTCAATTCTATAGATTAATAAAACCGAGTATGTTATATAAATACGTGTCTAATTAAATAAATAATAATAAATTTTTTCTTTCTAGCATTGTGTTGTGATTTAATACATAGGCGTGTCTGCTATAGAGCCAGACACAATTTGTGCTATATGTAATTTGATGAACATGTTTTGTTTATGTAGGTTAAACCACACATCACATGTAAGAAAGTTAAGAGAAGGTACAATTTAGAGTAATGGTTAACAAAAAATAAAAATAAATAAATAACACGTGGCCATCACCATTGGTGACAACTATGTGGGCACTGAACATGTCTCTGCCCTCAGCAAGGCAGACAGTAAAGGCCAGGGTGGTGATTACAAAACAACAATTAAAAAATTGTTTTGTTCTTTGAATAAACATTTTTTTTTTACTGTATAAAGGTTGTTTTTTTAATGTTTAAAAGACCTTTTACAGTATCTATTTTCAAACTGTTTAAGTGGAGTGAGCGTTCAGTTTCCAACTACAAAGACTGGCTCAACAAAGAAGTAAGTTAATGTTTACCACTTTGTGCCAGTATTGCTAGAACAGCAGAGTATAGCTCAGCTGCCACAGTGATGATTTATTGATACATTATGGTTAACATTTTTTTTTATTTCTGTTATTAGTGGCAATAAAAAATCTGAGACTCTTAATAATAAATAAGCTGCAGAGTCTGCTCAAAATGAGACAAATTTGTATCTAGCCTCAGATTAGGTTGCATGCTATGTCCCCATTCGGTCGCTATTACTGTGACAGAGTACTGGCTCTTTCCTGGTCGACAGAATAGGTTTTGTAAAAAATTACATTTAAATTACTCTTTTTAATGAGCTGGGCAGCCATTGGCATTCTTGACATACTTGTATAACTTCAAAGTGTGGCGATGAGGTTTTTTTTTCCTGGCAGTCCAATTCGTCTCATATACAATGACACTTTAGGCTGATTTGGAGGATTGCCAGTATTTAACAAAGCCATTATTAGCATTAATTCTATCCTTGGTCCCACCAGACTATTAATAAATGTCCTCCCACTAAAGGAAACTAGAAAGAAAATCTCTGAAAGTCTTGTCACACTCATTCACCTTCCTCCTGGACATCAGCAGTATGGTACAAGAGAAAGCAGACTATACTTGTCACACTGCTGCCCTTGGGTCTACTCATTTCCCCCTGGTTGTGTCATAGGACATAAAAATACAGATATGTTGCAACATGAACGCTAAATGGTTCTGTGTTTTTCTGTCCTTTATTCAGAGAAACGAATGTCAATGGTTATGCAACTTTGAATCAATTCTTCAAAAGTCATCCATTAACTCGCAACATTTATTTTACCAAAATGTAACTCTTGAAGAACCAGAATTAACAGGGCAGCTGGAAATAATTATATTAGTTGTTTTTGTTTATAAGTGTTATTTGTTTAATAAATTGTTACAGTATATATGTTTTTATATCTGACTCGGATTTAGCTAATTATTTATTACTTCTAAACACTGTTTGTTTCCTACAGTTCTGTATGTGTTTTGGTTGTACCTGATACAGTAGCTGGGAGTATTTCTGCTGTTACATATTTATCTGCCCTTAAGTCTACATTTTTGCTTGGTGGAAATCATATATATGCAACCTAAACTATGGTGGATTGAGCAAACCTCAGGTGCAATGGGTGTCCTAATTTCATGAGACTAGATAACAACAGGAAAATATGCATTGTGAATAAAAGATTTCATGTAGAGAATAGGGGATGGTGTTGGTCTGGGACACAGGGAATTCCTAGTCTTTGGCTGTAAGGATTAGCATATCTGCTAGGATGTGATTTGTGAGTGTTTCTGTTCCAAATTTTCATGCTATATACAAAAAAATCTCTACAAAATATGTAGCAAGTTATGGTGCATACACACGATCAGATTTTTCCTTCAGATATGAACGATAACGATTTAAAAATCGTTCAGTCGTTCATATCTGAAGGAAAATCATTCATATCTGACATGCCTGAACGATGGACGATCAACGATGCGCGTTCCCGTTTGTCAGATAACGATATCTGACATCTGATGGGTTTGCAGTCAGACTTGGACGATTCCATTCATTTTAATGCAGTCAAAAATCGTTCAATCGTTCAAATCGTTCAAAACTTTGGTAAAATCGTTCAAATTGTTCAAATCGTTCAATCGTTCAGTCGTTCATCTGACAAATCTGACAAGTCTGACAAATCTGACCGTGTGTACGCTCCATTAGTCTACCATTGCCACTCAATTTAGGGACAAAAATGTCATCTCATCATTGTCCCAGATAAATGCTTAGTTTGGGGCACCACTGATACTAAGTATATCACCTTCTATGTGGTTGTTCGTATTCTATTGCTATTTAAGTGTTCACTGATAAAGGCTCCCGACTCCACTATTGGATTTATATTCTATGAATTTATATCCTGAGACGACTAAAGAATGTCCAGTAACATCTACCATTTCAGAGTTCTTGTACTGGAATCCTTGGTGAGTTCTGAGGTTATAACTTTTCGGAACCCCTAGCATTAGGCTTGCATCTTGTTTCTCAAATTTCCCATCACAGCCCTGGTTTTTGGCACTGACAAATCTACATATTTTGAAGTCTTATTATCACATGAACTTCACGTCTTGTGTACAATATGTTCCTGTCTCCAGTTTCAAAATAATATGAGACCCATACAGGGTATAGGTGCTAAAGATGTTTTATAAAAGGTTCAGTGAGATTTGTTTTTAAGTGATTTCAGATCCTTTGAGATCAAATCCCATCTGTCATTACTCTATCCCAAAATTGTAAATTTTTATCATAAAAATATCCAATATGTTTGGAACTGAAAAACAAAGCAGGCTGAGCACTGAAACATATTTAACTTTAGTGACACTTTATTTGTTTTAACCTCAAAAATGTTTGATTCTGCCTATTACATTTAGAGTTGTGTGGTTCAGTTTTTCTGAAAACCGAGCACACCCTAACTTTGGGGTTCCGAGTCGAAGCGAGGTCTGGCTTCGGTTTGCTGTAAGTTTGTAACTCAGATTTAAAAACTGAATCTCGGGTTTTATATTGCATGTAAACTTGTCCAAATTACATGATTTTACAGTTTTTTTTAATTATTTTAGAGAAAACCGAATCCAAACCAAAACACTTGAGGGTTGTTTTGCCAAAACCAAAACATCGGGTTTGCACACATCTCGAGTTACATGTAAAGCATATAATATTATTCTTCTGATGACACTTCCTGATATTTTACTAATGCAAAAATTATTTATGTTAAAACAGATTAGTATACTTGGGAATTGGTTTCTGTAGTGGTGCCAACATGCTGAATTAAGAATTCCATTTTAATGTGAAATCTACATAACCTGTTAGATAATCTGTTTTGTGACTCTACAGACAGGTCATACATAAAACACAGCTTTAGCGGGCGGCCTGGCAATTTTCGCGATTATCGCGACCATCGGGCTTGCAAGGAGACCCTCTGGTAGGGTCTCAGGTCTCGCAAGCCCGAGTGGACTTCCTGCTCAAATAGAGTAGAAAGTCCACTACTGACATCACGAGTGTTGTTTAATTCATAATTTTATTTTATAACATGCATTTTGCTACATACTAAGGAATTATGGAATTTTATTTTGTAGCATATAATCTAAGTTTCTGAACATCATTTACTATGGCTCTCGCGTGGCGTTTACAGTACCTTTTAAATGCTGTATGAATTTATTAGGGATGAGCGGGTTCGATTCTCAGAGAACCAAACCCACCCGAATTTTGGGGATCCGGGGCCCTCACACGAAGCAAAACCTTGCGATGCCGCTGTCATTGTTGCAAGGTTTTGTATTGAGCGGGCTTAACGCTGATTGCCTGAGAACCCTCTGTCACGGCTCACAGCTAATCAGCATTAAGCCCATTTAATATGCACACAGGAAGCAAAAGAAGATGGCGCCCGCCATCCCTCACTGCCTGACACCGCCGGCACCCCCGCTGCCGACACCGCCGGCACCTCCACTGGCAGCATCCCCTTCTGCCAACACCACCACTGCTGGCACCCCGGCAATGCTGCCCCATGTACTGTTAACGACACCGTTAGCGACCCCCACACTGCCGACACTCTCACACTGAGGACACCACCAGCACCCCTGCACTGCCGAAATTGTCAGCACACATGCACTGAGGACACCGCTGGCACCCCCGCTCTGCCAACACCACCGGCACCCTGCATTGAGAACACCCTTGCACTGCCGACACAGTCAGCAAACCTGCACTGAGGACACCACTGGCACCCTCGCACTGCCGACATCATCTGTACCCTTCACTGAGGACACTGCCAGCACCGCAGCACTGCCATTCCATGTACTGAGGACACCGTCAGCAACCCTGCTCTGCCGACACTGCTGTCACAGTCAATGCACTATTGGTGTATCCAACCCACACTGTATAACACACTGTATCTGTGTTGGAAATTGGAAGCTGAACCGCCACATGTTAGTGCCGCCCACTGTGTCGCTTAGCTTAGTCAGCCAGCTAGCTGGATGCAACCTTTTGGCCTTAACTAGATGAAAAAAATAATATTGTGAGGTGGTCAAAATTGATTGGAAATGACTGGAAATAAATGTTATTGAGGTTAATAATTCTGTAGGAACAAAAACAGGCCCATTTTATGTGATTTTAGCTGTTTTTATGATATTTTAAGAAAAAATCCAGATCCAAAACCAAAACCAAAAAACAAAACACCAAGGAAAAAAAACAAAACCAGATTCAGATCCAAAACCAAAACACGAGGGTCGGCGCACATCTCTAGAATTTATAACCACTATTGATATTAAGCCTGGCTTATTATGAGTCTGAATATGGTAAAAATTGATATCTGCATCCATGAGGATAGATCCATCTTGTAATCTTCTGGTTTTGTTGTGGACCCTGGTGGTGACAGGAGCAGATACAGAAGCGAATTTAAATAAAAAGGTAGAATCTTTAATGAGTGATTTAGCAGACATGGGAATGGCAAAAGCAAAAGTCCAGGTTTAGCACTAAAGTGCACTTGAAAACTGTAGAAAGGATAATGGGAGAATGTCCAGATAGTGGCAGATAAGAAGAATCCAGTATGCAGGTTAGTGAGCTGAAAAAACACAGGCAGAGGTGATGAGTCCAGCTGGGAGTGAAATGGAGGCAAGGTGCAGGGTGTCAGCAGGCTCAGGCACTCAGGCAAGGGAAAAGTTAGTGGAGGATGCAGGGTAGTCAGCGGGTTTTTGGAGCTGACAAGCAGGCTGGCAGATAGCGTATACACAGGTAACAAGAGGTGAGCACAGAGAACTCCCTCTCAGCTAGGCTGAGATACACGTTGCACTTGTCAATGAAGGAAAGCTCTGAACCTTCCTAAATACCCCATGCCGCGCTATGACTGGCTAAAGGGAGCACATGACTCACCAAGATTGGGCAGTTGAATCACATGGTCAGAAGGCAAGATGGCGGCGCTCATGCCAAATGGAACGGAAACACCGCCAGGCCCTACCAGCCCTGAGTGACAATGTGCCCGCACAGAAACACGAGCAGCAAGTGCCCCTCGCCAAACACCAGCGCCACCGCCAGACACCCCCCACCATAGTGACCTCACAGGTAATACCCGACGACCACCATGCCGAGAAACCCTGGCCATGACACATCTGATTTACAATCAGGCCCATAAAGATGGCAACTATACTGGGATGCAAAAACGCAGCTCTGCAGCACAAATTTTTATTTATACTTGCTCATGCATGAACTTGCACAACTAGATGGTGTCAACAGTGGGACCAAACTTTTTTGTCTACCTCCTTGGTTGCTGGACCATACTATGGAATGCACAGAGGCTACTTCCGGTTCATTCCTTTGTCAGCCCCTGAAGGGTAAAACCAATTGGATGAATCTTATACACTGTGGAGACCTGGAATGCCGGAAACAGCTGCACAAGGAACTGGAAGTAGTTGCTGTGCATTTCATAGTGCGATCCAGCAACCAGGAAGTACACAGTCATCCTGGTATCAGAGCAACAGAAGCTCTTGGCCGTGTTTACACTGTACATCTGACAAATTTTGAATGCTTCTATCTCCGAAGTTTGCTTTACACCGTTACAGGTCCTACTTCCTTCGAAAACCTTAGGACCGTGGATGGGGAAGTTTGTCACACTTTTCGTGAGGCCTGCCTAAGGAGAGGTTTGTTGGAGGATGATGTGTAATCAAACATTCTTAAAATCCGGGGCAACGCCGGGTACCCCAGCTAGTATGAAATATTTTTATTATATGGGCGTAATATTTTAAAAGGCTGTTAAGTTGGTCAATATAGTTTTTAGCAGTTACATTTTTGATGTCTGTGGATTGTTGAGAGTTCCATAAAATAATAGGTGGATGTTCTTCAATTTATATTCAAAAGGAAATTAAATCCCTGATCAGATCTATGTTTGACATTGCAGTGCTCTCATCTCTGTGACCCTGAGCAGAGTATGGCTCACTTGTATAATTTCTCTTTAGTCCAATCCTCCAGACTGTGACAGCTTCACCTTTTTTGGTTTTTTATTTGTATTTTTTTGTGTTGTAACCCTCTGGCTCCGCCACTTGATGCAAGCCTTTCTCACTGATGATAGGAGTAAGAGGAGGCATGGACCATGATGTCATATAGTCACTTCATCCCAGCAGGCCAGACAGTGAGTTAAGGTGGACAGAGGAGAGTGGGAAAGCAGGGGAGTTTGGGCCCCATAGCAACTGTACTCGCTGCACCCACAGTAGCTACACCCTTACATCCATCCTTTGCCTGAAGACCGCACTGTTCCTTCAATCTATTTTAGTGTGTTGAGAGCAGGGCTGTAACTAGGGTAGTGCGACCTGTGACACCATTTTTGCTGTTTTACCATCTACTCGCAATATGTACAGTATATACTACCAGTAATCAGCGGCGTCACTTACTTTGGTGACACCCAGGGCGGCTTGCATGACTCCTCTCGCATGCAAGGAGAAGTGGCCTTGCTCTGTGAAGCCACACCCCCTTATGTGTGCCAATATTGGGGGCGTGACCCTGTGTCACACCCCCCATTCTCGGCACACAGTGGGCCTACCCAGGGATCCAGCATCTGCTGGTGGCAGCTCACTGCCTCTCCCCTGCCTCTCTCTGCAGTGTAGCTGCTTGGTGACACCATACAATGGGGTAACACCAAAATAGCAGAGCAGCTCCTCTACTTTGATGTCACCCACTCGGATGGTGTTACCCAATGTGGCCCGCACCCCCCTAGTGACGCCAGTGCCAGCACTGCTCTGTAGTTACACTGTAGGTGCCTTAAAGATTTATGACCTATTTGTTGGTATTTTTGCCTTGTTAATACTACTGAAGCCAATTATCCTGCGATCACCATAGTATTGTATACGTTCCTACTGTCCTGAGTTTTCAGACCTGATGTTATCCTAAGTACCGGTGAGTGTACTCTAAGGAAACAACGGGAGGCTGTTATAGGCAGAAGACCTCTGTAGTGTGGGTCTAGGGGTCTTATACAAATTTACTATCAAATAAAATGGATACAGTACATACCTATCATAAGCATATTATTATACATAGTAATACATAAATCCAACAGGCAATTTTGAAAAATAATAATAAATTATAATAATGGTGTAGTGTAGACTTCAATGGATCATTTTGGTAATGATAGATAGGGAGCTGATCAATTCAGGTGTGTTTATCTGTTTTGAAATATTTAATTTTAACATATATGATTCCAATATGTTTTATGTTCAGCAACAGTACAAAATTAAAGATGATTACTTAAATCAAAATTGAAGGTAATATGCGCTGCACAGATGGGGATTTAAATTAGGATTTGGAATAAGATATTCTACTGAAATTCCAAACTTAATTTATATGCCAAAAAGTTATTTCTTTTTGCAATAAATGTATGTGCCTTTTCATTTTCATTCTGACATGTCATTTTATTCAGTGTTATATAGGCCAAAAGGGAATGTAGTTCTAAGACTGGTGGCCGCGATGCTGCCGGTCTCAATACCGACATTGAAATCCCGACAAGGGTCTTGATAGGCGTCGAAATACTGATGCCTATCTTAATCCCGATACTGGAAAGTCGCCAGTCCGAACGAGGTAAGTCCGGGGCACCCTTAGTGTTAGCCGCGTGTGGGGGAGGGAAGGTTAGGTTTAGGGAGCGTAGCGGGGTTAGGGTTAGGTTTTGAGGTTAGGGTAAGGCACCCCTAGGGGGAGGGTTAGGCACCACTGGGGGGGTGGGTTAGGGTTAGGCACTAAGGGGGGAGGGTTAGGTTTAGGCACAAAGGGGGGAGACTTAGGTTTAGGCACGGGGAGGGTTAGCCTACAAGAAGGGAGGGTAGAGGGGGGAGGGTAAGTATACTTACCCGACCCTCTCAGGATACCAAATATCGGGATGCCACTGTCAGTATACAGCTGGCATTACATACCCATTCCAGCCAAAAGGTATTAAAGATGCCTATGGGGCCTATTCATCAACACTAAAATAACGTTTTTAAGGACATTTTCCTTAAATGACGTTATTTTGGTATTCATGTAGCCACTTAGCACAGGAGATATCACAGATATCTCCTTGCTAAGTTCTACTGCGTTAATTTCCACACTCCCCATACATTAGTATGGGGATGTGGAAATTGTGGTATTCATCAAATTCCGAAAATTATGAATTTTCGGAATTTGATGCAGTTACTATTCGTCACTGTGAGGTGGCGAATAGCAGAATCGACTTACCTGTATCCGCGTGTGCAGGTCCCCCGACGAGTCCGTCCTCAGGCTCCGGAGGCTGGTCGGACATGTGTGCTCCCCAGCAAAGCACAAGAAAGTTTAGACAAAAAAAAAAAAGTTTTTTTTTTTTCTAATCTGTCATGTGGTCTGCTGGGAAACCACATGACAGACCAGCAGGACGGAGCCGGAGGCTGCTGCGCGGACAGGTAAGTCGGGGGGGGGGAGGTGAGCGGAGGGGGGGGGTCGGGGGGGTACACAAACTTAACGCATCTGTAGGCAGTGCTGCGCATGCGCTGGTTTTACAGATGTAACAGCGCATGCGCAGCACTGTTTCCAGATGCGATAAGGTAGTGTAGGAAGGGAAAAGTATCTATTTCCCGAAAAGCTGTCATCGCAAAAAATGACAGCTTTTCGGAATAGATACTTATGGAGAGGTGGAATGATGAATTCCACCTATAATTAGGTAGAACTCCATGCGAGTTCTAAACCTAATTATCTCCAGAGAATTTTTAGGTTTAATGAATAGGCCCCTATATCATGTATCATTTTTGCTGAAAGCACACAGTGGGAACCAATATTTTATTGATGTTAATGGAATGAGTTATCATCACAGCAAACAAAGATTACATTACATTTTGGAAAACTGACTCCCTCACTTGTTTTTGCCCCACCATGCAGCAAATAAGGGGCTTCAATTCAATTCAATTCAATTGAAGAACACTTGATGGATTCAGTCCTCCTTGTAAGTTCCAGTGAGATATGGCCCAAACGTTCATGTAGGCAAGTAAAAATAACAATGTTCTCAAGATGAAAATGTTAGTCATTTGTCTACAAACCTAAGCTTGGACATCTTGGATATTAGCTTTTGAGATCATGGCTGCCGTAAGTGGGTTACAGAGGGTAGAAAAGAAAAGGACACAGGATTATTGGGTGTCAACCGCAGCTGTTAGTCCTGATCACAGACTGCTTCTGATTCACAGGCTCTGAGGCTCATTTGAGCCAGTAGAGGACTGGGCTCCCTTCTCAGGGGGCTCAACTGGTGGGACAGTCTACTGAATTTGCATGTGCAGCCTTTGCCTATAATTAGTACTTCTCTTTCCCAGCTTCCTGGCGGTGAAGGAGCTTCGTCATGGTTCACAGTAATAGAAGTGTCCTCAATGGCATCAGCCCCAGCTCACCCACTCGGCTTGACCTCCTCTTTATTGCCTTGTGTGCCAGCACATTTTCCCTGCCATGTTTGCCTCTCCTCAGATTGTTTCTGTAGCTCTTCACATCCCCCTGTGTGTCTGCCTGTCGCCACTTCTCTCTAGCTGTGTGCCTCTGTCCCTTTTCCTTGTGTGTCTCTACTCTACCTCCCCTAATATGCTTCTGCCCTGCCTCTCCTAGAGTGCCCCTGCCCTTTCTTCCCTTGTGTACCTCTGCTCTACCTGCTTGTGTGTCTCTAAATACCCATGTGTGTTTATGTGCATCTCTGTCTCATTTACGTGTATGTCTGTTGCTTTATTTTGTCCACCTTTTTGTGTCTGTGTATCTTCAATGTTATGTGTATCAATATCTCCCTGTCTGTTTCCCATGTACCCCCTCCCAACACACACACCTGTGTGCCTCTGTTTCCACATTATAGGTGACTGTCCCTTTATTCATCCCCCTTAGCATGTGTAGGACAGCGGGCGAGTAGTCCCGGGTGCATGCTGCTGGTGTCTCGGCGTCTCTTCTCTCCGTTCATAGGTGGCTGCAAGTGCCGTTGGCCGCAGCTCCCCTAGGGGTGCGTTCGCTGACCTGCAAGGAAATTTACAGAGACAGATGCGCCAAGAGTAATACTACGTTTGGCACGAGAATTGAACTCCTCTCTATAAAAGGGAGTCCCTGGGCACAAGGCAGGCTCTCAAACCATACTCCAGCGTTCCTAGTGACTCATACTGCTGCTCGATCCTGACCTTGGCTAGCTTGTGACCTGATTCCGTCTCCTCCCTGGTACTGTGTTTGGTATTCTGGTTTTGACCTTGCTATTCTCATTGACATGTTACGTCTAGTCCCTGGTACCGTCTTGTCTGTTTGGTACTGACTCGGCTTGTCAACTACGTTGTACAGCTTTATCTGCTCCAATCCAGAGTACACCAGCACCTGTACAAGGGAACCAAGTCTGATGGTCGGGATCTGCATGTCTGACGCAGCTAAGTCCAAACTTCCTTGCGGGGGTCCCTGGTGAATGCAGCCAGCGCATTAGACTCTGCGTCTCAGTACTGGGTCTTGCCAATCCCAAAGTATGAGCCAGCATCCATCCAAGACCAAGAGTTGTGATATATATATATATATATATATATATAATCACATCTAAAAATCATAAAAAGCAAGAGATATACAGAGCCTGACAGTGCTTTGAAAATGGTTATCCACAATGTAATTGATAAAAAAAAAGTGTAATAAAAGCTTATCTTTTTTGTCTTTAGAATGCTCTGTTGTTTTGCGGGAAGGCAGTTTAGATAGTAAAATGTTTGTATATAGAGAAGGAACTTTTCTGTCCCCCCTTTAAAAATCCAATATTATTATCAGTACATATGGTTTCTGGTTCAGGGATAAATGTATGGACATCAGTCCCATATATTATATTTACAGCCCAGCCAAATTTTCTGTACTGATAGTATTTTTATTAAAATAAGAAAATAAAAAAATGACAAGTAAATAACAAAAAGGATTCAGATACAATATTATATTGTGGAACTCCGTCCACCGATAGGTATTGCACGTACAATGTAAAAAACATATAAATCGCTTATCTGTCCACATAAGCAGTCAAGGCAGTGTGGCACCCCAAAGGGTTTTGTCTGCAAGTCAGACTTCTTCTCACAGTGTTATGCATTAGCATGGGTTACAGCGGTGCTTTTGTGTGATGTAATGAGGGTTGTGCCGTCTGGTTCTGGCGCTTCTCTCTGGGTCACCGGATGTCCCGCTGACGTCCTGGGCTAACGTGTAGGTGGAATCATGGTGTATGTCAGGTATTTAAGTTTGTCTTACTGTAGTGTATACTTGTATGTCATTGTCTTGAGAAAGGAGGTTCGACCTCCGAAATGTCAATCCTTAAAAATAATTTTCTTTGCTTTGATTACAATTCTCCGAGTTCTGCCTTCCTGGATATGTATGTGGGAGTCTTAGCTGAACCCAAAAGGAGGGCATCGGAGCAAGTTTTGTGCAGTGCACAGCCATTAGAAATATATATACAGTGATGTCAGTGGGGCTGCCCCCAAATGGTAGGCGTTCCGTCGGAAACGCCTCCGTTTGTGTAGCCACCCCCCCGCCCGCCTACAAAACGGGGCGAGCTGTAGATCACCATTTACAGCCGCCCCTTTTGTAGTGAGTCCCGGAGCGAGAGAATTTCTCACTCCGGGGCTTGTGCACGCGCAGTGCGGCTGCTGTGTGTGCGCAGGGCCTCAACATCGACCTGCTTGCGAGTGCATAGGTGCTTGCGAGCGGGTCTGAATGAGACCCTATGTTTTTAAATGGGTGTGGGTTTATATTTGATTAAGGGTGTGATAGATGTGAGGATCAAAACGTTGATGGGCTGACTGTGTCTTACTATGCTGAAATAAAGGATTTTTTTGTCTACTACAAGTCTGGTGAGTGCACCGCTCATTCTGAATATTGTATGGATCCCTTGGCAACAAGGAATCTGTGTGGCACACCAGCCAATAATGGAGACGATGGAGTGAGTGTGGACCAGTAAGATTTCCTGCGTGTGTGTGTATGTATGTATGTATATATATATAATATATATAAATGTGTGGATTATAAGGGCACAGTCGTGCCCTTATATTAAGGCTGCATCTAAAAAACGGATTTCTCCATAGAGAATTCTGAAGGGGGGTGCCGGGTGTTCAAGGGGCTACACCTCAAAAACTATTGGAGGTACGGATCTGAAATTTGGCATGGCCGGGTAGAACTGTCACTGGGTGCTGCCTGCCAAATTTCAGGGCATAAACATAAAAAATTAGGACATGGGAGTAATCTAAAGCTCCAACTGGCAGTTTTTTCTGACATTCTCAATTAGGACAACTTTTCTGCTATAGTCTATGGGTTTTTTTTGGGAAGGCAGAACTCAGGGTAGGGGTGGAATTTAGACTTGGGGTTTGTTTTATTAGGTAGCTATGGTGCCAGGGTACGTGCTTTTGGGGTTCAGGTAAATTAGAAAGTGACAGTTTAAAACTATTACCTCAAGAATGTGCCAAGATAGGACTTTTCAACTTGTTGCGCAGCCGCAGTAGGAGCTTCCAGCAGGTGTAGTCATAGTGGCTTCACTTCGGTGCAGCAAGATGGCCGTCGTTTGCGGGCGGTAGCGGGCAAAGCAGCGGAGGGGACATGGATGCGGCGGTGGGGACCTCGGCGGCAGGCGGCGGGTCACGGTTGTTGGAGGGGGATGCGGGTGTGTGCAGGGGCGCGGGTGTTGGCGGCGAAGGATCTGGTGGTGGTGGCGGAGGTGGCAGAGGGTCCGGCGGCGGTGGAGGGTCCAGCAGGGGTGAGGGCGTTGCTGGCGGGCCTGGACTGGAAAGGATTCAGACCCCGCCAGCCATTATACCGAATACGGCAGCGGCACCCATTTCAAAAATGGCGCCTCAGTACTATTTTTGAAATTCAAAGATGGCCGCCGCTAGCCAATCATGGCTCACGGCGGCCATCTTTGAATATTAAAATGGGCGCCGCTGCCGTACTCAGCAGAATGGCTGGCGGGGCCTAGATCCTCTCAGATCCAGGCCCGCCGCCAACACCCGAACAGACGCCGGTCCCACTGCTGCCGCCGCCGATGACGTTGCGAGCTGTGATTGGCTCTCTGCGGCCATCTTTGATTTTCAAAGATGGCCACCGCGAGCCAATCACGACTCGTGACATCATTGGAGGCACCTGCAGAGGACCTAGAAGCCCTGGGGAGGTGGCAGCCACCCCCCAGGTAAGGACGCCAGAAGCCTTGGCGGGTGGGCGCCCGCCAGGCGAACAGGCGAAGATGCTGAACCCTGGCGGGTTGGCGCCCGCCAGGCGAGGACACCCGAAGCCCTGGCAGGTTGGTGCCCGCCAGGCGAAGATGCTGGAAGTCCTAGTGGGCGGCAGCCACGAAAAAGAGCTATCACAGGCTGCTGCGCACTAGGTGAAGTAGTCGAAGCCCTGGCGGGTTGGTGCCGCCAGGCAAATACGCCGAGGCCCTGGTGGGTTGGCATCCGCCAGGCAAAGACGCCGAAGCCCTGGCGGGTTGGCGCCCGCCAGGTGAAACCGCCAAAGCCCTGGCGGGCTGGCGCCCACCAGGTGAAGATGCCTAAGTCCTGGGGTGTCGGCGGCCATGCAAAAGAGCTTAAAGGCCGTCGTCCCCCAGGTGAAGATCTGTAAAATAAAATATTACAATTTTAAAGTGTGTTGTGTTATCTTAATAGTTTTTTTTAAAGGTGGCAGTGGGTCCTAATGCCCAGCATGCTGGTACTTGTGGTTTTCCAAGTACCAGCATGCAGGGAGATGTGGTGAGACCTATAGTTCACCTGCAAAAGAAAATATTCTTTAAAATACACCACACAACACAATCAACCCAGCACCCACCGCCCAGGGGTGCTGGGGATAGCCCCGGGCTATCAGTCTGGGCCTGGGGTGCCCTGAGGAAGGGGACCCCTTTATTGGGGGGGTCCCCAGCTCCTCAGGGATCCCCGGGCCTGGACTGACTAGCGGTCAGGGTTGATGCTGCGGCTGGGGGGCCCGGTGAAAGGGCTCCCCTGGCTGTGGCATCAGCCCCCGCTAGACGGAGACCGGTGCTGGTTTTGGGAAATACAGGGGGAGCCCTATGCATTTTCCCCCCCCTGTATTTCCAGAACCAGGACCAGCTCAGAGCCCTGTGCTGGTTGCACTAAATACGGGGTACCCCTACGTCATTTGTCCCCCGTATTTTGGCAACCTGGACAGGTTCTCAAAAGCCTGGTGCTGGTTGTGCTTAATACGGGGGACCCATACGTCGTCTGTCCCCTGTATTTAGCACAACCAGTACTGGGGCTCCAAAGCCCGGGGCTGGTTGTTTTCTGGGGGGGAGCTAAGCTTTTTTTTTTTTTTACACATTCAACTTTTAACATAGATGCATAGATCTCACTGCTGCATTCGTCCATCTGTGATTTATTGTTTTGATTTTCTCAGGTGTATACACACTACCAGTGAGCCCTCTGTCTCCCACTGATGCCCCCTTTGCACTACACCGCTGCCACTGCTCTGCACCACTGCTGCTGCCGCTACCCCACATGCCTACATCTGTCTCGCACTCTGCACCTCCCAAACCAACCTCCTGTGTGCTGTCCCCTCTTCTACCTGCATTAGAGTAACATTTTGTTGCCCTTCTCCCCTGCTGGTGGCCTGGTTTGCTCATCCAAACCCTGATAGTTAATACATTTTAAAAAAGCTTTTAACATAGATTTTAAAAAGCTATGAAATTCCATAGACAAAAAACCTTACGGTTTCATATGTCCCATTAAGGCTGCTTAGACATGATCTGAAAATTCACAAAACCTATTGATTTTCTGTCACTCAAACTTCAAAAAGCAATGAAATTACGATCATTACGGCTGACGCCTTAATGGACGTGTTCCTTGCGCAATACAGATATGGTATGCCATCACACCCTGTGGTTAACTGCAGATTCAGCACTCTTACAGAATGAGATTGCTGTCACTCACAAAATGGTGGAGCTGCTAATTCACAGAATTGTGTGCTCATTGGAATACACACATGCAGTCTATGCAACTGAGGTTTGAGCAGTTATGTGGCTTCCACATCCCACTCAGTGCCCTCAATCTTCCCATTTGATCACCAAAACAATCTTCAGGCGCGGGTTCCTGACACGCCGACCCCCCCTTAATTCACTCTTTTTGAGAGCTTCTCTCCTGCTTAAGGTAAACTTTACTGCTTATTTTCTTTTCACCTTGACAAAGGGGCATGTAAGCCCCAAAGCGTTGGGATAAAAGAATGTTGTTCTAATACACAACTCTCAATCACAAGTTTCCGAGTGCCGATGCTTGCTATTTGTGCCGCATATACATACAGGATGTAGTTATGAGACCAGCGGCTGTGATGCCACCAGTCTCAATACTGACAAGGAAATCCCGACAAGGGACTTAAGTTAGTCGTTGAAATACCAACGCCTGTGTTAATCCCAACGCCGAAGGATGCCAGCCCGAATGAGGTAAGTCCGGGGTACCCTTAGCGTTAGCCACAGAGGGGGAGGGTTAGGTTTAGGGAGCGTATCGGGGTTAGGGTTAGATTTTTTTGGGGGGAGGTTAGGGTTAGGCACCCCTAGGAGGGGAGGGTTAGAGTTAGGCACTCCCATGGGAGGGTTAGGTTTAGGGTGAGGTAAGGGAGTGTTAGGGTTAGGCACTAGGGGGGGGGAGGTTAGGGATAGGCACCACTAAGGAGGGTTAGGCACTAGGGGGGGAGAGGGCTAGGGATAAGGTACTTACCTGCCCTGTTGGGAGCTATTAAGCCGCCAGGACTTCATACCCATTCCATACATACAGTGTATGTGCAGGGGCGACGAGAGGGGGGGAGCGGGTACAGATTACCCGGGCTTGTTGAGGGGCCCGGCGCCGCCCCTCCCCTCCCTCACAGCAGCACAGCACACAGCAGTCTCCTATGCCTGTGGGAGGGAGCGATCACACTGATCCCCCCCCCTGGCTTTGAGCAGGGCTGAGGATGCTCAGAGCGCCCCCCGTCCCCAGCGCACGGCACTGCAAACATTGTTTTGTCAGGAAGGGGATGTGGCCATGCCTCCCGTGATTAGGCCACACCCCCTGTTACCCGGGCTCGCCGCGGCTGTTGGCGGGCCTGTGTATGTGTGTGTGTGTGTGTGTATGTGTATGAATGTATGTATATATATATATATATATATATATACTGTGTGTGTGTATATATATAATAAATATATATATATATATATATATATTTAACAGCACAGCACCGGCACTCATCACGATACAGATAGCTTTTGCCGGGTGCCCCCACAACAAGGGAGATATAGAACAGAAGGTGCGGCACTCACGGACCAATATTGGAGTATACAAAGGTGTTTCAAGCAGAATGACGTTTCAGTTTTTTAGAACTGTCTTCAGAAAATGCATTATTTATTATATATTATATATATATATAAAAAAAAATCCAGTACCCAATAGACAGGTGCCCTTGAACTGGATTCTTTATGTTTTGGACTATATATCTTTAATGGAGCACCCCATGATAATGTGAGTTAGGTCCAGTGTGCAGCTTGATTGAGAAATATATATATATTGTGGCAGTATCATCAGAGATGGCGCTGGTGAGCAGCAGATTCTGTGTGGGGCAGGAGAGATCCGCCCACACAGAGAAGAAAAGGATTCTGGGAAGAGGTGTAAGGGCTGCCGAGTGGAGGACTGAGGCAGACCAGTCAGACAGAGCTCACTGTGCTAGCAAGCCAGTGAGGGCCAGGAGGCCTGATCCTAGACCTGTGAGATACAGAGAAGGCTATCCAACTCTGCGGCTGAGCTATGGTACCTGCAAGGAAGCAGGCCAGACTGTGAGAGGCGGCAGCCAACAAGCTAAGGAAGCTATACCAGACCAGGAGGCCAGTATCCAGTCCTGCTTGTAACAGGAAGGACCACCAATCTCAGAGACTGTGAGAGACTTTCATGCAGAGTAGCTGCTTCTGTAGAGAGGGTTCCAGGAGTTAGCTAGTGCCCTAAGAAAGGGCTAGGCATTTATTATTTTCTGTTTGTTCCTGATTATGCTAGAAGTAAAGCACCACATTCATTTGTTTTACTGGAATGCCATGTGTGGAGTCTGATTCTGCACCTAATCACTGCACCACTGACACTAGTCTACCAAGCTAATTACCCCAAGTATCACATATGGTGGAGAATGCGGGCATAAAGATTCTACGCACATAGGTCTACGCAACAAGATCTGCACAGAAAGTGGTTTACAGCAGCTAATGGAAATATGGATGTTTCCTGCACCTGCATAATGGACTCCACAGTGCAAAGCTCATCAGGTTGGTGAGTGAAGATGAAATCTGTTTTGAAATATTTAATGGAAAATTTGTATACATGTCTGAAAACCGTGCTACAAAGTTTGCTAAAAGTTGTGCACTTTCTTCAGCATTGGAATGGTTAAAAGAAGTTGTGTGGTTTATTCTGTTGAAATCAAGCTCATTAAGACAAGGTGTGTCTAATTATGTGGCCTAGACATTTCTTTTGCAAAGAAAATAGCAAGTGCTATGTTGATTGCTGGACATTGTAGTTCCACAGAAGTGAAAGCAGGTGCTATTATATTGTGCTGTAAATACAATTGAAAGTCAAGTGTTGTTACAAGTGAAAGAAGAACTGTGCTAAAAAAAAGAAAAAGTGTTTGAAATTGAAAGGGACAGACACCCAATTTATTTTGGGGAGAAAAGACTGGTTCTAGGCTCTTCATGGTGCTGACATCTATTCAAGTCGAACCCTGCCTCACTTCTAAATCACCAGACAACATGGATGACATGGTGAAGGCCTTGCGGATGGCTAAAGCAGCTCCGCAAGAAGCCAACAAGCAGCAGTGGGCAAAACTCAAGGCCCAAAAAGAAAGTGGTCAGCGTATGGTGCAAGGTCCATCCAGAAAGGACTATATCAGCCTAGAAGAATTTGACAATATATGTAAAGTTTTGAATGAAGGTAATGCGTATTTTGCTGGGAAGGTTGATGACTTAATGGAGCAATTAGCTGATGAGAGAAATGTTCATGCACAAGCTGAAAAGAAATTACGTAGTGAATTGTCCACTTTGAAAATGGCATTTGAGCAGCAAGAAATAAAAAAACGTGAAGTTCGTAAAAAGACAGACCTCAAATTGGCAGTTATGTCTGAACGCCTTGAGGAAGCTACATTTTTCCAATGAGTTACAAAGTATGAGAATGATGTGCTCCTAGCAAAGAATGACGTATTAGAGCAGGATGTTGTGGAATTGCAGCAAAAGTGTGTGGTACTTCAGCAGGAAGTGGAAGAATTGAAAGAAGGTGTCTAGAGACATCAGAGTGATGCAGAGCGCGCACAAGTGAAAGTGGCGGATCTGACTCTGGTATTAAAAGGAAAAGACTCTTTAATTGTCTCCACACAAGTAAAACTTAAAGATTGTGAATTGGAGAAAAGTTCTCTGGCTGAAGAGTTATGTGAAGTAAAAGAGAAGTATCTCCAGATGCTGCAGACTCGCGCTCAGTGGGAAACTGACAGTGAAGGAAAAGAGATGAAGATGGTCCATCTTGAAGTCAACTGTAAACAGCAAGTACAAACTCTCCAATCCGATTTAGCTGCAGCTAGAGCAGTTTCAGAATGTTTGATGGAAAGTTTGCATAAAGCTGCAAAGCAAAGTGAATCTTTGGAGAGAGAGCTTAACCTTGCCCATGGCAGGGCTTGGAAATTGCAAGAACAGAAGAAGAACCTTGAAAAGTGTCTGCTAAGTACACAGGACCAGTTGCAAAGATTCCAAGCGGAGAGTAATACCAAAGAACTGGAGTTGCAATGTGTGTCAAAAGTGGCAGTGTCTGAAATAGTTGTATCAAAGTTGGAAAATTCCCTAAAAGTCTGACTTGGAAAAGTGGATGACAGTCCTTGCAGTGATTTCCAGCTTACACTGATAGCTGAGGGTGTGTAGTTCTCCCAAAGAGACACGGGTCCAGATGGCAAAACCGTGTCTGTAGTTGATGATAAAGAACTGATGTATACAGATGGTGATCGCATGACCTGTCAAGCAAAGGTACAGGATGTACAGAAGTCTACGGAGATAGTGATGGCTTCAAAGGATGAGACTCTCTTGTTGCCGTGGATTCAGAGTGATATGAATGTGATGCAATCACACAGTTTTGCAGTGCAAAGCAGAACCTTAAAGAAGGTTAATTCTGAGAGTCTTGTGAAGAAGAATACTCAGGTGTGTGAAACAATGCCTTCATGCAAGCAGGATGGAACTTGCAATTCTGCTGAATTTGTCTATGAGGAAGTAGGGCACTATGGGAAAATGTGCCTGAAATCCTTAAAGCTTGACATGCTCAAGAATGAATCTCAAGTGCTTCATATAGAAAACAAGAAATAAATTCTGGAATCTGGAGGATGAGACCCCCAGAGGTTGCAAGAGTTTGTATGACCGTGAATGTGGTGGATTTCCCTCACGTGGAGAGTGAAGAGGGACTTCGTCATGAGAATGCCTCATCCCATGTCGCTGAACCCAGGGGTTTCAAGCTGGGGAGGGGGATATGTGGCAGTATCACCAGAGATGGTGCTGGTGAGCAGCAGATTCTGTGTCGGACAGGAAGGATCCACCCACACAGAGAAGAAGAGGATTCTGGGAAGAGATGTAAGGGCCGCCGAGTGAACTCAGTCCAGGGAGGACTGAGGCAGATCAGTCAGACAGAGCTCACTGTGCTAGCAAGCCAGTGAGGACCATGAGGCCTGAGACTAGACCTGTGAGATACAGGGAAGACTATCCAACTCTGGGACTGAGCTATGGTACCTGCAAGGAAGCAGGCCAGACTGTGAGAGGCGGCAGCCAACAAGCTAAGGAAGCTATACCAGGCCAGGAGGCCAGTGTCAAGTCCTAATTGTGGCAGGAAGGACCACCAATCTCAGAGACTGTGAGAGACTTTCATGCAGAGTAGCTGCTTCTGTAGAGAGGGTTCAAGAAGTGAGATAGTGCCCTAAGAAAGGGCTAGGCATTTATTATTTTCTGTTGTTCCTGATTATGCTGGAAGTAAAGCACCACGTTCATTTGTTTTACTGGAATGCCATGTGTGGAGTCTGATTCTGCACCTAATCACTGCACCACTGACACTAGTCTACCAAGACCAAGCTAATTAACCCAAGTATCACAATATATATATATATATATATATATATATATATATATATATATATATATATATATATATTAGATATATTCCCAGACTGGAAAAATCTACTGAAGTTATTAAGGAGTTCTATTATGGGTCTTTACAGTACAGTGTGTTTGGAAATAATTACTTTACACCCCTTTTATACTGCAAAATGGGCATAATTTCACATTTCAATTGACAGGAAATGGCTTAAGGTTGGTTAACATCCAGTAGTAACAACTGCATTAGATCAGTAACCCATCTGCACATTGAGAATGTATGGTGGATAGTGAATGATCAACCTGTACTTGGACATAAGACCTTGTCTGTCCTGCTGTGAGTCTTTGTTTGATAATATCCGTGTTTCTTTCTGTTTCCTCCTCTTGCACAAATGGCTCTGGAGAAAAATAGAGACTTGATTTATTGGGTAACACAGCATGTCCCTTTCATAGCTATTAACTTTCACAGAAAAATTACTGAAAATCTCTACATTGTGTGAAATCAGAGTAACAGCTTTACTGTGCTCAGCGTTCCTATTGTTTCTAGTTGGGCAATGAATGGTTCTCTTGTTGTCATACTTCATTTGTGACAAGCAAAGGTTGTAAGATGAGAAAAGACTCACGCTCCAGCAGGCACATCAGGGAAAGGAAATTAACTTGTTGCCCCCAAATAAAAAGCTCTTTTCAGTAAGTGCTAGTCAAATTCCCTTAAAAATTAGCTGTTGTCACTGTTCTGCCTATGTTCCTAGAGTGAATTAAAAGCACATAAAGAGAAATGGAGTCATTTAAAGCTGAGATTTATCTTTTGTTGCTGGAGGTGTTTAGCAATTAGGCTGTGAAGTTTATGTAGTGATGTTGAAATTGTAAATGTTTGATTGTATATTTATGTAATGTTTAGAAGCTGTGTCTTTAAAGTTCCAATAGTTACACACTCTATTACCAGTTGATTGATATTGCTATATATAATATCAGACAAAAAAAAAAGAAAAAGGTAAAAGAACAAAAACAAACAAAAGGGTAAAGGGCTATATCTAGTAGTCAGTAGATTTTTATAGCCACAAATTTTTAACTTTTTTGCATGAAGAATTTTATACATGCAATAATATAGAAAGCAAGATCATTGCATTTTATACAGTATCATTGCTGTTTTAAATCCCACATGTAAAATCTCTGAAAATCTGTGATTTTGAAAACCTGCCACTTAAGGTGCGTACACACGGTACGATTAAAATGGACAATATGAACGATAATATCGTGCATTTTTCACCCACCAACGAACTGCAATGTTTGGGCATGTATGGTCGATATCGACCATCACCCGTGAATGCAGGCCGACCTGGTCGATATCGACCAGGTTACTATAGGGACCCGAGATCGATGATCGCGGGTCGTTATAGTCGTTGGTGTATTGGTGGTGTGCTGGATGATCGATATCAAATGTCCAGCACACCCGGGAGATCGAAAAAGGATATCGTTATCGTGGTCGATCATCCCGTCTGTACGCACCATCAGGAAATCTAGCTCAAACAAGCATTTATACACTGTAGACTATATACACACAGGGGCCCATTTATCAATGAGTTTTATCATACGCAACAAGTTTTAAAACTTGTTGCGTATGATGATGCCCCAGCCAATCGGCTCCTAACTGTTATCTGTTTGATAAATGAGTTAGGAGCTGATTGGCTTCATTCCTTATGTGTATGTTATGGGATTACTTTATCAACTTTCAACATGTGGCACAATAAATGTAAAACAAAAGAGACCTACAAATTACGAGAAATGTTGAGCAAAATGACACCACTAGTATGAACCATAGAGGAGCATAGAAAAAAGCAATTTTACAGACTGAGGGCTTTTACTGTACATTGTATTTAGAAATCCACTGCAGCGTAGTGGTCCTTACAGTTTGTAGATCTGGGTTTCACCAGATGGTCGACAGGTAATAGGTCGACATGGTCAAAATGTCCACAGGGACAAATGGTCGACAGTGCAAAAGGTTGACAGGGTTAAAGGTCAACAGGTTCAGATGGTTGACACATGTTCATGGTTTTTCAACATTTTTGAGATTAGGATAAGGGCTAGGCACTTGGGGGAGGGTTAGGGTTTTGTGTCCACCATTTGTGTGACAACCATTTAAACCTGTAGACCTTTTAACACTCTCATCCTTTTGCACTGTCTACCATTTGTCAGTCATCCTTTTGTCCCTGTTTACCTTTTGCCATGTCGACCTATTACCTGTCGACCATCTGGTGTTGACCTATTGATTGTCAATCTGTTATACCACACCTGATGCTGTGAGCATTCAGTTGCCTGCTATTATGTATCTTAAAGTCAATTATTATATTGGGTACCACTAATGTAAAGTGTTGGTATCAACTATACAGACTTGCCAGACAAAGAGCGCTAATATCTAAATTACGACAATTTATTAACATCATAAGTATATTTGAAAGCACATATGTATATATAACATGATTAAATAAAAATTAAAAATTAAACATACATACAATGAATATAGACACACCAAAAAATAATAAAACCAATCTGGTAAAAAGTATATAGGTTGGCTTAAATGTATATATAAAACCAGAAGAAATTCACCCCTGCAGTGGGTGTTTCTTACCAAAAAAATGTATTATGGTTAGTTATTTAGATAGCCATGCCTGCTCCAGCTCCACACAGCACTGATCAGGTAATAATAACAAATAATTCATCCTTTCTCTCATACAAATGGAGATATTAGTGTATATTGGCTCGGATCTTAAACAGATGTAGTTCAGTCCACTTGAAGTATTTTGTCCTCGTATTTGGTATGAATTTTGTTCAGACGATGGAAACGACTTTAGTCTTTAACGTGTTGTAATAGAGGACAGTCTATTTTAATACAGGTGGCAGAGTTAACACAGTCAGTTCTCCCCCACTTGTGCAGAGCACTAATGCTTACCGCCAGCCGGCTGATGTAAGGAATAATTCGCTCTGTGAATGTTAAGTCGTCCACGCTCATTAGATACCAGGATATGGGTAGTGGTTCCTCAAACTATGCGTCCTGGACGGGGTTCATGCCTGTCATCTGTGTTGCAGTAATCGAGTCGCTGCTGGCAGCTGGAGCATAAGAGACCAAGTTGGTATATTGAAAGGAAACTCTTACGCGTTTCTCCGCTAAAAAGAATGGCGGTTTCGTCAGAGGGTAAGTTTCCATCTGGTCCTGTGGATATTTTTAAACCTTGACCAGCCAATGAAAGGCTCATGGTAATTAAATCACATCAGGATCACCTGTATAGGTGTGCCATAATTTTCCTTAATTCGTAGTTAAAATAACAATTATAAATATATCACTCAACATTATTATTATATCTTCACAATAACATTTATACATTATATATGAGATATTTGACATTACTATCACGTTACTAAACTTTTATTAAAGAATAGACAAGACATATGTTAAAGGGACTGTATTTCTTTGTTCAGTAAGCACAGCTTCAGGCTAGCATGGAGACAGAGCATCTGTCTAGCACCGAGCCAACCCAGGTTCAATACCCGGTCACAACAGAACAATTTTATGATTTCATATATAGAAAAATAATAATTTATTGACTTATTCTGTGTTATTCTTCTCTTGAATAAACAGAACATGAAGTAAAAGGACTGCATTTCTGTTTCACAGTATGACTAGAGACTAGCTCATCCATCAACGTCCCAAATTCAATTTACCAGCATCACAAAATATTATAACATATTTATACAAAGACTATATATTATATAATGATATTACTTATGTTCCCAATCTTAATAAACTACCATGGGTATTATGCTTTAATGTATAAATGTAACACTGGAAATAATATCGATTAGATGAAAATCACAATGACATGCAAATGGATAAGTATAATTTTATTACTATACAGAAAAAAGAATAAAATAAAAATAGGAAAAAATGCTATCACAGCATACAGTCCTATATGTCCAGATACCATAATTTGATGTGGTTAAAATATGGTATATACTCTGCCTATATCAATGTGTTGCATGCATCGCAGCAGCACACTTATGGATAAATGTATGTACCCAATATCTGTCCGACTCCTAACCAATCTTGTACATAAAGTGTGTTCATATATAGCGTAACCATGCTTCTAATTTTTATTATTTTATTATTTAATCATGTTATATATACATATGTGCATTCAAATATACTTATGATATTAATAAATTGTCATAATTTAGATATTAGCGCTCTTTGTCTGGCAAGTCTGTATAGTTGATACCAACACTTGACAATAGTGGTACCCAATATAATAATTGACGTTATGCTCAGATTTTTTTATTATTTACATTAGGTGGGAATTGCGGATATATTCCATATTAGGAGCAGCTATTTTATATTACTCTATATTGATTTTAAAGTGTCAGCCATCATTACCCATTGTGAGCGCCTGAATGTTATATTTTGTATCTTACAAAATATATTAATCTCTATATATACTTCTTATATCTGTTTGTGTGTTTGGGCTGCTTTATCATGGCTTCATGTAGGAGCATTGGAGAAAGAATGACAAGAAGAACCATTTTGATTAATGGGGAGAACAGCGAGATAACAGAGAGAGATTCTCCACCAGAACTTGATATGTCTAGGCTATTCTTCAAATTAGAAACATTAATTAAAGAAGAGACTCGACATTGGTGGGACCAGGTCACTTTGCAAAAATATTTGGACAGTGATATGATACCACGTGGTCTCAGAATTCTAAAATCCTGTTCTTTTAAAGATGATGAAGAACTAACAAGGAAATGGAATGAGACCCTAGATGGATGTTCAAAATCACTGATTAAATTACTCATTACATTTAGAGAATCTAAAATTGCAAATATTGCGATAGAGATTGAAAAAATACAAGAACAACTCAAAAACTGTGTAAATAATGAAGAATTTAAACAAAGGGACAGTTTGGTCAATATGAGAGTAGAAGATTATGTGACCTATTTGGTTAATAACAAAAATAATAAATTTAAGAGAGACCAACATGATTACAATCATGATTTGGTGAGAACCTTTAATAGAGATAAGTCCAAGTATACACAGAAACTAGGCTATAGGACAAAGAGATACCATACCCCTAAATTTGATCCAAGAACATCAATAAAAACACATACGCCTATCTATACTAGAAAAAGGAATGACAATTCACTCCAGAAAGATAGATTTAAGTCCCAGGAAGAAACCACACATTGGTCTCCTAAGTATAGGAAAACCTCAGATGGTCGTCTGACCACTGAGTCTTATTCCCGTCAAACTAAAGACTATACTAATAAGGGAGCAAGACCAAAACAGAGATATAGTGGTGACTCTAGGTCCGAGACTGTAGGAAAAGAAGAATGTCGTCCTTTTTTAGAGAGGGACTGATACAACATCAACAAATATCAGAATCGATACAATGTACTGGATCCAGGTATAGGGAAACGAGACAGAGAAGAGTCAGGGGAAGAAGAGGGGGACATAAGAAATCCCGCCAAAAATTTAAGGCACAACTAAGGAATAGAGGAATTTTCAACTTATCCTCTAGAGTACTTGCAGAACATGAAAAATCTGTTCTAAGTAAAGGGCTAAAATATGCCCCCTCTTCCAAACCTGACCTCTTTGGTTTATTCGTGGATTTAAACAAGTATGTAAGAGATCTATGTAGGAAGCGCTATTTTGCAACCAAACTATTAAAAAAGGACGACATTAGAGGAAATCCAATTATTCTCGATGATATGGATAGAGAAGGTATAGAAATGCTAAATGACCTACTTAGTGAGAATAATTTGGAAAAAGAATCCACTCAGAAAATCTTTGAAATCTCCAAGGGAGGGAAAACTTTCTCAAAGAAATCAGACTTCTATCCTTTACAGCATAGGAGTCCCTTTATTGAAGCATTCTACAATAAAACACTAGAGGACTTTAGAAAGCTGTGTGGACATAGTGGAAAAGATACAAAATATAAACAAAATCTAGGCAAACAAGAAAAGCATGCTCTGTATAGTTTAAGAAATGATGACACTATCATACTCAAAAGTGCCGATAAAGAAGGAGGGACTGTAATACAGAACAGAGATGATTACCTTCTCGAAGCATATAGGCAACTTTCTAATGATAAATTCTATAAACATTTACCAACGAATCCCACTCAGCAATACCTATTTGAACTAAAAGAATTGCTGAGTTCAGCAGTACGTAAGGAAGCAATATAAAGAAAAGAATTAAATTACCTATTTAATATGTATCCAATTATTCCAACATACTATCATCTCCCTAAAATCCATAAGTCATTAGTAGCACCACCTGGACGTCCCATTATATCGGGCATAGGGTCTCTGACTACGAATTTGTCAGAATTTGTAGATTTCTTTCTTCAAGTGTATGTAACCTCTCTGAAATCCTATATTAGGGATACTAAACAATTCTTGAATATGATAAATAATATTAAGTGGTGTGATGACTATTTATTAGTCACTTGTGATGTAGAATCACTGTATACTAACATCCCACACCAGGGAGGTATAGATGCATCAAAATTCTATTTACAACAAGACCCTAATATAGGAGAAATGAGACGTGATTTTATTCTGGATTCTATGGATTTTATTTTATCACATAATTATTTCCTATTTGACAAACATTTTTATTTACAGACACATGGTACTGCCATGGGCACCAAGTTTGCAACCGAGTTTTGCTAATCTCTATATGGGACGCTTTGAAGACCTTATGATCTGGGACGGTCCATTGGGGCAAACTTGGTGTACTATGGCAGATACATAGATGATTTATTTTTTGTTTGGAATGGTGATGGGAGATCTGTTAGTGATTTTATTAGTCATTTGAACACAAATTCTTTTAGTCTTAAGTTTACAAGCACATTCAGTAATTCTAGGATTAACTTTCTGGATATTGCTTTACTAGTGGAGGAAGGGTCCATTAAGACAAGTACCTATCAGAAAGAGGTAGATACCAACAGCTTTCTAAATTTCTCTAGTTGTCATTTAGCCAGATGGAAGGAAAATATCCCCAAAGGGCAATTTATAAGAATAAAGAGGAACTGTTCTGATCCTGCCACATATCAACTACAGGCAGATGAATTGACAACAGCATTTAAGAACCAGGGGTATCCAATTGACCTAATAAATAAATGCAGACGAGAAGTGGACCTAATTAATAGGGAGACTCTCTTGAAAACTAAAGCTACGAATGACGTAGAAAGGGATATAGATAGTCCTATCTTGTCCTTTGTAACAGAGTACAACATCTGTAGTAATAAGATTCAAAAAATAGTTTCTACTAATTTTTCTCTATTAAAATTAGATAACATACTATCACCCCATTTGGAACCACAAGCAAAAATTGTATTTAGGAAAACATCTAATCTAAAAAACAAGTTATCTCCTAGTTTCCTTCAGCAAGTAAAAACTAAGATAAATACGAACGAAGGTAAAGATATGATATAGAACAAAATTGTGGTTACCGACTCGCGTGAAGGGTTGCTATAAATGTGGCAGAAATAAATGTATTACCTGTGACTATATTAGCCACAGGATACAATCTATTTATTCTTATTCCCTTAAACAAGAGTTTAATATCGACCATTTCATCAACTGTTCATCCAACTACGTTATCTATGTGATAACATGCAGGTGCGGATTACAGTATGTGGGTTGGACCACGCGAAGCATGAATACTCGTTTTCTAGAACATAGGAGGAACGTCATTAAAGGCATAAAGACACATAGCCTCTCCAGACACGTCTGGAGCGAACATAATGGTAATGATAGGATGTTAATGATTACTGGCATTGAACATATTCCCATAACGAGTAGGGGAGGCAATAGATATGGTACTTTATGTAAACGGGAAGCCTACTGGATCTTCGCCCTGGGGACTCTTTTTCCCCAAGGGCTGAATGACAATATAGAACTCAACTGTTTTGGATAGAGAGTCTTTTAGGTTTAATAAATAAAAATTAGAAGCATGGTTACGCTATATATGAACACACTTTATGTACAAGATTGGTTAGGACAGATATTGGGTAAATGCATTTATCCATAGGTGTGTTGCTGCGAAGCATGCAACACATTGATATACGCAGAGTATATACCATATTTTAACCACATCAAATTATGGTATCTGGACATATAGGACTGTATGCTGTGATAGCATTTTTTCCTTTTTTTATTTTATTCTTTTTTCTGTATAGTAATAAAATTATACTTATCCATTTGCATGTCATTGTGATTTTCATCTAAGCGATATTATTTCCAGAGTTACATTTATACATTAAAGCATAATACCCATGGTAGTTTATTAAGATTGGGAACATAAGTAATATCATTATATAATATATAGTCTTTGTATAAATATGTTATAATATTTTGTGATGCTGGTAAATTGAATTTGGGACGTTGATGGATGAGCTAGTCTCTAGTCATACTGTGCAACAGAAATGCAGTCCTTTTACTTCATGTTCTGTTTATTCAAGAGAAGAATAACACAGAATAAGTCAATAAATTATTATTTTTCTATATATGAAGCCATAAAATTGTTCTGTAGTGACCTGGAATTGAACCTGGGTCGGCTCGGTGCTAGATGGATGCTCTGTCTCCGTGCTAGCCTGAAGCTGTGCTTACTGAGCATAGAAATACAGTCCCTTTAACATACGTCTTGTCTATTCTTTAATAAAAGTATGATGCTGACTAACGTGATAGTAATGTCAAATATCTCATATATAATGTATAAATGTTATTGTGAAGATATAATAATAATGTTGAGTGATATATTTTATGTTATAATTGTTATTTTAACTACGAATTAAGAAAGATTATGGCACACCTATACAGGTGATCCTGATGTGATTTAATTACCATGAGCCTTTCATTGGCTGGTCAAGGTTTAAAAATATCCACAGGACCAGATGGAAACTTACCCTCTGACGAAACCGCAATTCTTTTTAGCGGAGAAACGCGTAAGGGTTTCCTTTCAATATACCAACTTGGTCTCTTATGCTCCAGCTGCCAGCAGCGACTCGATTACTGCAACACAGATGACAGGCATGAACCCCGTCCAGGACGCATAGTTTGAGGAACCACTACCCATATCCTGGTATCTAATGAGCGTGGACGACTTAACATTCACAGAGCGAATTATTCCTTACATCAGCCGGCTGGCGGTAAGCATTAGTGCTCTGCACAAGTGGGGGAGAACTGACTGTGTTAACTCTGCCACCTGTATTAAAATAGACTGTCCTCTATTACAACACGTTAAAGACTAAAGTCGTTTCCATCGTCTGAACAAAATTCATACCAAATACGAGGACAAAATACTTCAAGTGGACTGAACTACATCTGTTTAAGATCCGAGCCAATATACACTAATATCTCCATTTGTATGAGAGAAAGGACGGATTCTTTGTTATTATTACCTGATCAGTGCTGTGTGGAGCTGGAGCAGGCATGGCTATCTAAATAACTAACCATAATACATTTTTTTGGTAAGAAACACCCACTGCAGGGGTGAATTTCTTCTGGTTTTATATATACATTTAAGCCAACCTATATACTTTTTACCAGATTGGTTTTATTATTTTTTGGTGTGTCTATATTCATTGTATGTATGTTTAATTTTTATTTTATCATGTTATATATACATATGTGCATTCAAATATACTTATGATGTTAATAAATTGTCGTAATTTAGATATTAGCGCTCTGTCTGGCAAGTCTGTATAGTCGATACCAACACTTGACATTAGTGGTACCCAATATAATAATTGACGTTATGCTCAGATTTTTTTATTATTTACATTAGGTGGGAATTGCGGATATATTTCATATTAGGAGCAGCTATTTTATATTACTCTATATTGATTTTAAAGTGTCAGCCATCATTACCCATTGTGAGCGCCTGAATGTTATATTTTGTATCTTACAAAATATATTAATCTCTATGTATCTTAAAGACTCATTCCTAGTGTGTTCACTTTAAGTGGGGTTAGAAGACCAGTGACCAATACCAGGTTCTAGGACAGGAAAAGACAATTGCAAAAAGTATAATGTTCCATTTTCCATTTTCATGGCTGTGGTCATTAATGGGATTTACACAAACAAGACCATTAAAATATGGGTTGAAACTTAAACCAAAAATGCGACACATTGTATTGTCAAACTGCCTGTGACGAAAATTATTTAAAAATTATATAGATTTTCTGGGATTTAAGATGGACAAGCCATGATATAGAAATGACCCTTATAGAATGAGCTTTGAAGTGACTTGCGTAACCTGGCTAGTTATGTTCAGTCCAGATGTGGGCGTATTTTACAGCTAGCCGTCTGGTACTGCAGTCTAATAAGAGAAGATGGAGCACCATCATTGCTGGGAGGGGAAGAGATTCCTATTGGTCCATGCAGTCACACAACCCTAGGCCATACATGCAGCTGCGGGGACCTATAAAAAGGATCACTATTGGAGTCTGCAAATCCTCTAAGTGGTCCTGGTGGGATCTATATGTGCAATAAAGTCTGTTTGGGGATCTATATGTGTCTGTGTCTCTTATAATGATTTTACTGTTCGCTGTATAAACTGACATTTATTTTGCACTGAAAGGATTGGACTGTGGTCGGAGCCATATTATAAGTAGATCAATGAGGGTGCGGATGCCATCCCTGGGAGCACCACACATGAATTGACTTTCTCCCAGATTACTTTTGCTCCATCCTCATGGTGCGGCAGCACTGCCCATGCTGTTTATAGAGAACTGTGTATGCCTGCTGCATGATGCTCTGACAAGCCTGGACAGCATTAACTGTAGGAAATGTGTGCATTGTTTTTAGACCTGTACATACGTGGGGAGATAAGGGCACATATGCTGCACACTCAGCTCTATACTTAAGCTGGGTAAACACCTTACAGACATATCTGCAGATGATTGTTGTTCATACACACTGAACAGTCATCATCTGTCTTCTGGCCGTGGGTCCTGCTGGCCGGGGGGCGCGTCATGGCCCCCAACCCTCGGCCTCCACTGGAATTGTACGGGCGGTCAGCAGACCGCCCGTATACACAGCACGATGCCCCAATATATCTGCAGATATATCTGTCCATTGGCTGTGCAGCACAGCCAATACGATATGTCTGTGAACGACGTAGTTCACAGACATATCGCTGGTTAACACTGGGTGACACACACAAGATATATTGGGCGATCAATTGATCGGCCAATATATCTACCACAGAGTTGCCTACCCTCCCGATTTTCGCGGGAGTCTCCCGAATACAGGTGGGAGCTCCCGCTACCCCGTAAAGTAGGTTGAATCCCCCGCATTCCCTCTGCCCGGTCTAAAAATCCGGACTGCGCATGCGCGAGTCCGGAGGTAAAGGGGGCGGGGCCCGAGCTTAAGACGCAGGGGCGCACTCACCTGGTGCAGGGAGGCAGGAGTGTGGCTGCTGTGAGGTCTCCTGGGCACGCCTTCCCCTGCTCACAGACTGCTGCTGGGAGAGACTGATGCTCCCAGAATTCCCTGGCCAGCCTGTGATGACAGAGGGGGGGAGGAGCCGACGCCGGAGGACACTGAAAACAGAGACAGAGGAGCTGCCTGAGACTGTGAGTGTTAGAGCTCACTGCAGCTCCTGCCACATGTATAACTCATGTCAGTGCCGTGGGGGAGGGAGGGAGATCTATTACTGTGTAATTGTATGTGTGTGTGTGTGTAGTAATGTGATGTATGTGTAGTACAGTATGTGTGGGTGTAGTAATGTGATGTATGTGTAGCAATGTGATGTGGGTGTAGTAATGTGATGTATGTGTAGTAATGTGATGTATGTGTGTGTGTAGTAATGTGATGTATGTGTAGTAATGTGATGTATGTGTGTGTAGTAATGTGATGTGATGTATGTGTGTGTGTAGTAATGTGATGTATGTGTAGTACAGTATGTGTGGGTGTAGTAATGTGATGTATGTGTAGTGATGTGTGTGTAGTAATGTGATGTATGTGTGTGTAGTAATGTGATGTATGTGTGTGTAGTGATGTGTGTGTGTGTAGTAATGTGATGTATGTGTGTGTAGTAATGTGATGTGTGTGTAGTAATGTGATGTGTGTGTAGTAATGTGATGTGTGTGTGTGTGTAGTAATGTGATGTGTGTGTAGTAATGTGATGTATGTGTGTGTAGTAATGTGATGTATGTGTAGTACAGTATGTGTGGGTGTAGTAATGTGATGTATGTGTAGTAATGTGATGTGTGTGTGTAGTAATGTGATGTATGTGTGTGTAGTAATGTGATGTGTGTGTGTAGTAATGTGATGTGTGTGTAGTAATGTGATGTATGTGTGTGTAGTAATGTGATGTGATGTATGTGTGTGTGTAGTAATGTGATGTATGTGTAGTACAGTATGTGTGGGTGTAGTAATGTGATGTATGTGTAGTAATGTGATGTATGTGTGTGTAGTAATGTGATGTATGTGTGTGTAGTAATGTGATGTGTGTGTGTGTAGTAATGTGATGTGTGTGTGTGTTGTAATGTGATGTATGTGTGTGTAGTAATGTGATGTGTGTGTGTGTGTAGTAATGTGATGTATGTGTGTGTAGTAATGTGATGTATGTGTGTGTAGTAATGTGTGTGTGTGTAGTAATGTGATGTATGTGTAGTACAGTATGTGTGGGTGTAGTAATGTGATGTATGTGTGTGTAGTAATGTAATGTATGTGTGTGTAGTAATGTGATGTATGTGTGTGTGTGTACTAATGTGATGTATCTGTGTGTGTAGTAATGTGATGTATTTGTGTGTGTGTGTGTGGGGAGGCTTCATATGATGTGTGTGACTGACTGGGTGTCTGTGTGTGAGAGACTGTGTGTGTGTGTGTGAATCTATTCATGGGATGTGCTGAGACTGTCTGTGTGTGACTGTGTATGAGACTGTGTGTGTGTGACTGTGTGTATGAATCTATTCATGTGATGTGTGTGAAACTGTCTGTGTGTGCGTGAATCTATTCATATAAATGAATGTGTGCGTCTGGGGGGGAATCTATTAATGTCAATATGGCAGGGTAGAGATGTATTAATGTCAGTGGGGGAGCTAGGGCGTCATCTTATAGGAATATATACGCCCATAGGTGGCGTTAGACACGCCCTTTGGGTGGAGCAGACCACGCTCCCACAAAGGCTTTTATTAAAGAATAGACAAGACATATGTTAAAGGGACTGTATTTCTTTGTTCAGTAAGCACAGCTTCAGGCTAGCATGGAGACAGAGCATCTGTCTAGCACCGAGCCGACCCAGGTTCAATACCCGGTCACAACAGAACAATTTTATGATTTCATATATAGAAAAATAATAATTTATTGACTTATTCTGTGTTATTCTTCTCTTGAATAAACAGAACATGAAGTAAAAGGACTGCATTTCTGTTTCACAGTATGACTAGAGACTAGCTCATCCATCAACGTCCCAAATTCAATTTACCAGCATCACAAAATATTATAACATATTTATACAAAGACTATATATTATATAATGATATTACTTATGTTCCCAATCTTAATAAACTACCATGGGTATTATGCTTTAATGTATAAATGTAACACTGGAAATAATATCGATTAGATGAAAATCACAATGACATGCAAATGGATAAGTATAATTTTATTACTATACAGAAAAAAGAATAAAATAAAAAAAGGAAAAAATGCTATCACAGCATACAGTCCTATATGTCCAGATACCATAATTTGATGTGGTTAAAATATGGTATATACTCTGCCTATATCAATGTGTTGCATGCATCGCAGCAGCACACTTATGGATAAATGTATGTACCCAATATCTGTCCGACTCCTAACCAATCTTGTACATAAAGTGTGTTCATATATAGCGTAACAATGCTTCTAATTTTTATTATTTTATTATTTAATCATGTTATATATACATATGTGCATTCAAATATACTTATGATATTAATAAATTGTCATAATTTAGATATTAGCGCTCTTTGTCTGGCAAGTCTGTATAGTTGATACCAACACTTGACAATAGTGGTACCCAATATAATAATTGACGTTATGCTCAGATTTTTTTATTATTTACATTAGGTGGGAATTGTGGATATATTCCATATTAGGAGCAGCTATTTTATATTACTCTATATTGATTTTAAAGTGTCAGCCATCATTACCCATTGTGAGCGCCTGAATGTTATATTTTGTATCTTACAAAATATATTAATCTCTATATATACTTCTTATATCTGTTTGTGTGTTTGGGCTGCTTTATCATGGCTTCATGTAGGAGCATTGGAGAAAGAATGACAAGAAGAACCATTTTGATTAATGGGGAGAACAGCGAGATAACAGAGAGAGATTCTCCACCAGAACTTGATATGTCTAGGCTATTCTTCAAATTAGAAACATTAATTAAAGAAGAGACTCGACATTGGTGGGACCAGGTCACTTTGCAAAAATATTTGGACAGTGATATGATACCACGTGGTCTCAGAATTCTAAAATCCTGTTCTTTTAAAGATGATGAAGAACTAACAAGGAAATGGAATGAGACCCTAGATGGATGTTCAAAATCACTGATTAAATTACTCATTACATTTAGAGAATCTAAAATTGCAAATATTGCGATAGAGATTGAAAAAATACAAGAACAACTCAAAAACTGTGTAAATAATGAAGAATTTAAACAAAGGGACAGTTTGGTCAATATGAGAGTAGAAGATTATGTGACCTATTTGGTTAATAACAAAAATAATAAATTTAAGAGAGACCAACATGATTACAATCATGATTTGGTGAGAACCTTTAATAGAGATAAGTCCAAGTATACACAGAAACTAGACTATAGGACAAAGAGATACCATACCCCTAAATTTGATCCAAGAACATCAATAAAAACACATACGCCTATCTATACTAGAAAAAGGAATGACAATTCACTCCAGAAAGATAGATTTAAGTCCCAGGAAGAAACCACACATTGGTCTCCTAAGTATAGGAAAACCTCAGATGGTCGTCTGACCACTGAGTCTTATTCCCGTCAAACTAAAGACTATACTAATAAGGGAGCAAGACCAAAACAGAGATATAGTGGTGACTCTAGGTCCGAGACTGTAGGAAAAGAAGAATGTCGTCCTTTTTTAGAGAGGGACTGATACAACATCAACAAATATCAGAATCGATACAATGTACTGGATCCAGGTATAGGGAAACGAGACAGAGAAGAGTCAGGGGAAGAAGAGGGGGACATAAGAAATCCCGCCAAAAATTTAAGGCACAACTAAGGAATAGAGGAATTTTCAACTTATCCTCTAGAGTACTTGCAGAACATGAAAAATCTGTTCTAAGTAAAGGGCTAAAATATGCCCCCTCTTCCAAACCTGACCTCTTTGGTTTATTCGTGGATTTAAACAAGTATGTAAGAGATCTATGTAGGAAGCGCTATTTTGCAACCAAACTATTAAAAAAGGACGACATTAGAGGAAATCCAATTATTCTCGATGATATGGATAGAGAAGGTATAGAAATGCTAAATGACCTACTTAGTGAGAATAATTTGGAAAAAGAATCCACTCAGAAAATCTTTGAAATCTCCAAGGGAGGGAAAACTTTCTCAAAGAAATCAGACTTCTATCCTTTACAGCATAGGAGTCCCTTTATTGAAGCATTCTACAATAAAACACTAGAGGACTTTAGAAAGCTGTGTGGACATATGGAAAAGATACAAAATATAAACAAAATCTAGGCAAACAAGAAAAGCATGCTCTGTATAGTTTAAGAAATGATGACACTATCATACTCAAAAGTGCCGATAAAGAAGGAGGGACTGTAATACAGAACAGAGATGATTACCTTCTCGAAGCATATAGGCAACTTTCTAATGATAAATTCTATAAACATTTACCAACGAATCCCACTCAGCAATACCTATTTGAACTAAAAGAATTGCTGAGTTCAGCAGTGCGTAAGGAAGCAATATAAAGAAAAGAATTAAATTACCTATTTAATATGTATCCAATTATTCCAACATACTATCATCTCCCTAAAATCCATAAGTCATTAGTAGCACCACCTGGACGTCCCATTATATCGGGCATAGGGTCTCTGACTACGAATTTGTCAGAATTTGTAGATTTCTTTCTTCAAGTGTATGTAACCTCTCTGAAATCCTATATTAGGGATACTAAACAATTCTTGAATATGATAAATAATATTAAGTGGTGTGATGACTATTTATTAGTCACTTGTGATGTAGAATCACTGTATACTAACATCCCACACCAGGGAGGTATAGATGCATCAAAATTCTATTTACAACAAGACCCTAATATAGGAGAAATGAGACGTGATTTTATTCTGGATTCTATGGATTTTATTTTATCACATAATTATTTCCTATTTGACAAACATTTTTATTTACAGACACATGGTACTGCCATGGGCACCAAGTTTGCAACCGAGTTTTGCTAATCTCTATATGGGACGCTTTGAAGACCTTATGATCTGGGACGGTCCATTGGGGCAAACTTGGTGTACTATGGCAGATACATAGATGATTTATTTTTTGTTTGGAATGGTGATGGGAGATCTGTTAGTGATTTTATTAGTCATTTGAACACAAATTCTTTTAGTCTTAAGTTTACAAGCACATTCAGTAATTCTAGGATTAACTTTCTGGATATTGCTTTACTAGTGGAGGAAGGGTCCATTAAGACAAGTACCTATCAGAAAGAGGTAGATACCAACAGCTTTCTAAATTTCTCTAGTTGTCATTTAGCCAGATGGAAGGAAAATATCCCCAAAGGGCAATTTATAAGAATAAAGAGGAACTGTTCTGATCCTGCCACATATCAACTACAGGCAGATGAATTGACAACAGCATTTAAGAACCAGGGGTATCCAATTGACCTAATAAATAAATGCAGACGAGAAGTGGACCTAATTAATAGGGAGACTCTCTTGAAAACTAAAGCTACGAATGACGTAGAAAGGGATATAGATAGTCCTATCTTGTCCTTTGTAACAGAGTACAACATCTGTAGTAATAAGATTCAAAAAATAGTTTCTACTAATTTTTCTCTATTAAAATTAGATAACATACTATCACCCCATTTGGAACCACAAGCAAAAATTGTATTTAGGAAAACATCTAATCTAAAAAACAAGTTATCTCCTAGTTTCCTTCAGCAAGTAAAAACTAAGATAAATACAAACGAAGGTAAAGATATGATATAGAACAAAATTGTGGTTACCGACTCGCGTGAAGGGTTGCTATAAATGTGGCAGAAATAAATGTATTACCTGTGACTATATTAGCCACAGGATACAATCTATTTATTCTTATTCCCTTAAACAAGAGTTTAATATCGACCATTTCATCAACTGTTCATCCAACTACGTTATCTATGTGATAACATGCAGGTGCGGATTACAGTATGTGGGTTGGACCACGCGAAGCATGAATACTCGTTTTCTAGAACATAGGAGGAACGTCATTAAAGGCATAAAGACACATAGCCTCTCCAGACACGTCTGGAGCGAACATAATGGTAATGATAGGATGTTAATGATTACTGGCATTGAACATATTCCCATAACGAGTAGGGGAGGCAATAGATATGGTACTTTATGTAAACGGGAAGCCTACTGGATCTTCGCCCTGGGGACTCTTTTTCCCCAAGGGCTGAATGACAATATAGAACTCAACTGTTTTGGATAGAGAGTCTTTTAGGTTTAATAAATAAAAATTAGAAGCATGGTTACGCTATATATGAACACACTTTATGTACAAGATTGGTTAGGACAGATATTGGGTAAATGCATTTATCCATAGGTGTGTTGCTGCGAAGCATGCAACACATTGATATACGCAGAGTATATACCATATTTTAACCACATCAAATTATGGTATCTGGACATATAGGACTGTATGCTGTGATAGCATTTTTTCCTTTTTTTATTTTATTCTTTTTTCTGTATAGTAATAAAATTATACTTATCCATTTGCATGTCATTGTGATTTTCATCTAAGCGATATTATTTCCAGAGTTACATTTATACATTAAAGCATAATACCCATGGTAGTTTATTAAGATTGGGAACATAAGTAATATCATTATATAATATATAGTCTTTGTATAAATATGTTATAATATTTTGTGATGCTGGTAAATTGAATTTGGGACGTTGATGGATGAGCTAGTCTCTAGTCATACTGTGCAACAGAAATGCAGTCCTTTTACTTCATGTTCTGTTTATTCAAGAGAAGAATAACACAGAATAAGTCAATAAATTATTATTTTTCTATATATGAAGCCATAAAATTGTTCTGTAGTGACCTGGAATTGAACCTGGGTCGGCTCGGTGCTAGATGGATGCTCTGTCTCCGTGCTAGCCTGAAGCTGTGCTTACTGAGCATAGAAATACAGTCCCTTTAACATACGTCTTGTCTATTCTTTAATAAAAGTATGATGCTGACTAACGTGATAGTAATGTCAAATATCTCATATATAATGTATAAATGTTATTGTGAAGATATAATAATAATGTTGAGTGATATATTTTATGTTATAATTGTTATTTTAACTACGAATTAAGAAAGATTATGGCACACCTATACAGGTGATCCTGATGTGATTTAATTACCATGAGCCTTTCATTGGCTGGTCAAGGTTTAAAAATATCCACAGGACCAGATGGAAACTTACCCTCTGACGAAACCGCCATTCTTTTTAGCGGAGAAACGCGTAAGGGTTTCCTTTCAATATACCAACTTGGTCTCTTATGCTCCAGCTGCCAGCAGCGACTCGATTACTGCAACACAGATGACAGGCATGAACCCCGTCCAGGACGCATAGTTTGAGGAACCACTACCCATATCCTGGTATCTAATGAGCGTGGACGACTTAACATTCACAGAGCGAATTATTCCTTACATCAGCCGGCTGGCGGTAAGCATTAGTGCTCTGCACAAGTGGGGGAGAACTGACTGTGTTAACTCTGCCACCTGTATTAAAATAGACTGTCCTCTATTACAACACGTTAAAGACTAAAGTCGTTTCCATCGTCTGAACAAAATTCATACCAAATACGAGGACAAAATACTTCAAGTGGACTGAACTACATCTGTTTAAGATCCGAGCCAATATACACTAATATCTCCATTTGTATGAGAGAAAGGACGGATTCTTTGTTATTATTACCTGATCAGTGCTGTGTGGAGCTGGAGCAGGCATGGCTATCTAAATAACTAACCATAATACATTTTTTTGGTAAGAAACACCCACTGCAGGGGTGAATTTCTTCTGGTTTTATATATACATTTAAGCCAACCTATATACTTTTTACCAGATTGGTTTTATTATTTTTTGGTGTGTCTATATTCATTGTATGTATGTTTAATTTTTATTTTATCATGTTATATATACATATGTGCATTCAAATATACTTATGATGTTAATAAATTGTCGTAATTTAGATATTAGCGCTCTGTCTGGCAAGTCTGTATAGTCGATACCAACACTTGACATTAGTGGTACCCAATATAATAATTGACGTTATGCTCAGATTTTTTTATTATTTACATTAGGTGGGAATTGCGGATATATTTCATATTAGGAGCAGCTATTTTATATTACTCTATATTGATTTTAAAGTGTCAGCCATCATTACCCATTGTGAGCGCCTGAATGTTATATTTTGTATCTTACAAAATATATTAATCTCTATGTATCTTAAAGACTCATTCCTAGTGTGTTCACTTTAAGTGGGGTTAGAAGACCAGTGACCAATACCAGGTTCTAGGACAGGAAAAGACAATTGCAAAAAGTATAATGTTCCATTTTCCATTTTCATGGCTGTGGTCATTAATGGGATTTACACAAACAAGACCATTAAAATATGGGTTGAAACTTAAACCAAAAATGCGACACATTGTATTGTCAAACTGCCTGTGACGAAAATTATTTAAAAATTATATAGATTTTCTGGGATTTAAGATGGACAAGCCATGATATAGAAATGACCCTTATAGAATGAGCTTTGAAGTGACTTGCGTAACCTGGCTAGTTATGTTCAGTCCAGATGTGGGCGTATTTTACAGCTAGCCGTCTGGTACTGCAGTCTAATAAGAGAAGATGGAGCACCATCATTGCTGGGAGGGGAAGAGATTCCTATTGGTCCATGCAGTCACACAACCCTAGGCCATACATGCAGCTGCGGGGACCTATAAAAAGGATCACTATTGGAGTCTGCAAATCCTCTAAGTGGTCCTGGTGGGATCTATATGTGCAATAAAGTCTGTTTGGGGATCTATATGTGTCTGTGTCTCTTATAATGATTTTACTGTTCGCTGTATAAACTGACATTTATTTTGCACTGAAAGGATTGGACTGTGGTCGGAGCCATATTATAAGTAGATCAATGAGGGTGCGGATGCCATCCCTGGGAGCACCACACATGAATTGACTTTCTCCCAGATTACTTTTGCTCCATCCTCATGGTGCGGCAGCACTGCCCATGCTGTTTATAGAGAACTGTGTATGCCTGCTGCATGATGCTCTGACAAGCCTGGACAGCATTAACTGTAGGAAATGTGTGCATTGTTTTTAGACCTGTACATACGTGGGGAGATAAGGGCACATATGCTGCACACTCAGCTCTATACTTAAGCTGGGTAAACACCTTACAGACATATCTGCAGATGATTGTTGTTCATACACACTGAACAGTCATCATCTGTCTTCTGGCCGTGGGTCCTGCTGGCCGGGGGGCGCGTCATGGCCCCCAACCCTCGGCCTCCACTGGAATTGTACGGGCGGTCAGCAGACCGCCCGTATACACAGCACGATGCCCCAATATATCTGCAGATATATCTGTCCATTGGCTGTGCAGCACAGCCAATACGATATGTCTGTGAACGACGTAGTTCACAGACATATCGCTGGTTAACACTGGGTGACACACACAAGATATATTGGGTGATCAATTGATCGGCCAATATATCTACCACAGAGTTGCCTACCCTCCCGATTTTCGCGGGAGTCTCCCGAATACAGGTGGGAGCTCCCGCTACCCCGTAAAGTAGGTTGAATCCCCCGCATTCCCTCTGCCCGGTCTAAAAATCCGGACTGCGCATGCGCGAGTCCGGAGGTAAAGGGGGCGGGGCCCGAGCTTAAGACGCAGGGGCGCACTCACCAGGTGCAGGGAGGCAGGAGTGTGGCTGCTGTGAGGTCTCCTGGGCACGCCTTCCCCTGCTCACAGACTGCTGCTGGGAGAGACTGATGCTCCCAGAATTCCCTGGCCAGCCTGTGATGACAGAGGGGGGGAGGAGCCGACGCCGGAGGACACTGAAAACAGAGACAGAGGAGCTGCCTGAGACTGTGAGTGTTAGAGCTCACTGCAGCTCCTGCCACATGTATAACTCATGTCAGTGCCGTGGGGGAGGGAGGGAGATCTATTACTGTGTAATTGTATGTGTGTGTGTGTGTAGTAATGTGATGTATGTGTAGTACAGTATGTGTGGGTGTAGTAATGTGATGTATGTGTAGCAATGTGATGTGGGTGTAGTAATGTGATGTATGTGTAGTAATGTGATGTATGTGTGTGTGTAGTAATGTGATGTATGTGTAGTAATGTGATGTATGTGTGTGTAGTAATGTGATGTGATGTATGTGTGTGTGTAGTAATGTGATGTATGTGTAGTACAGTATGTGTGGGTGTAGTAATGTGATGTATGTGTAGTGATGTGTGTGTAGTAATGTGATGTATGTGTGTGTAGTAATGTGATGTATGTGTGTGTAGTGATGTGTGTGTGTGTAGTAATGTGATGTATGTGTGTGTAGTAATGTGATGTGTGTGTAGTAATGTGATGTGTGTGTAGTAATGTGATGTGTGTGTGTGTAGTAATGTGATGTGTGTGTAGTAATGTGATGTATGTGTGTGTAGTAATGTGATGTATGTGTAGTACAGTATGTGTGGGTGTAGTAATGTGATGTATGTGTAGTAATGTGATGTGTGTAGTAATGTGATGTATGTGTGTGTAGTAATGTGATGTGTGTGTGTGTAGTAATGTGATGTGTGTGTAGTAATGTGATGTATGTGTGTGTAGTAATGTGATGTGATGTATGTGTGTGTGTAGTAATGTGATGTATGCGTAGTACAGTATGTGTGGGTGTAGTAATGTGATGTATGTGTAGTAATGTGATGTATGTGTGTGTAGTAATGTGATGTATGTGTGTGTAGTAATGTGATGTGTGTGTGTGTAGTAATGTGATGTGTGTGTGTGTTGTAATGTGATGTATGTGTGTGTAGTAATGTGATGTGTGTGTGTGTGTAGTAATGTGATGTATGTGTGTGTAGTAATGTGATGTATGTGTGTGTAGTAATGTGTGTGTGTGTAGTAATGTGATGTATGTGTAGTACAGTATGTGTGGGTGTAGTAATGTGATGTATGTGTGTGTAGTAATGTAATGTATGTGTGTGTAGTAATGTGATGTATGTGTGTGTGTGTACTAATGTGATGTATCTGTGTGTGTAGTAATGTGATGTATTTGTGTGTGTGTGTGTGTGGGGAGGCTTCATATGATGTGTGTGACTGACTGGGTGTCTGTGTGTGAGAGACTGTGTGTGTGTGTGTGAATCTATTCATGGGATGTGCTGAGACTGTCTGTGTGTGACTGTGTATGAGACTGTGTGTGTGTGACTGTGTGTATGAATCTATTCATGTGATGTGTGTGAAACTGTCTGTGTGTGCGTGAATCTATTCATATAAATGAATGTGTGCGTCTGGGGGGGAATCTATTAATGTCAATATGGCAGGGTAGAGATGTATTAATGTCAGTGGGGGAGCTAGGGCGTCATCTTATAGGAATATATACGCCCATAGGTGGCGTTAGACACGCCCTTTGGGTGGAGCAGACCACGCCCCCACAAAGGCACGTCGCATTCTGCAGCCATCTACAATCTCCCTCAAAGTCATTTTCAAAAGTAGGCAAGTATGATCTACCAGTGTGTACCCAGCATTAGCCTCTGTAATCTGTCTGTAAGCAGAGGGAAAACCAAACAATGCTAGTATAGTACACCAAATCCCTTTATATTAGATATTGTAGAGATTATGGAGGAGATGTACTAAGCTCTGGAAAGTGATAAATTGAAGAGTGATAAACTACCAGCCACTCAGCTCCTAACTGTCATGTTACAGGCTGTGTTTGAAAAATGACAATTAGGAGCTGATTGGTTGGTCGTTTATCACTCTGAACTTTATCATTTTCCAGAGGTTCATACATCTGCCCCAATATGCCATACATCTGTGCCATAAATTCATTATATGCTACACAGCTGTATCCTCAGATCATAATTATGCTATACATCAATGCCTACAATACATATGCTACACAGCTGTGCACCAAATGTATTGTATGCCACATAGCCATGAATATGTGTATCATAGGCTCATTGTTACCTGATTGCAGTGTGTCATTAGGAATTTTCTCTTTCCCCAATACTTATGTTTCTTTCTCCACACCACAGCAGAGGATCTCCCCCCAGACACAGACAATAAGGCAGACCAGAGATCTTCAAAAAGGGTTTTGTGTTTATTGCATAGTTGCCTACCTTTAATACTCTCTTCCCGAGAGAAGCCCGGGTAAGAGAAGTAGCAGGGGGCCGACGGGGGTGGGGCTTGATGATTTGCGTCATTAAGCCCCGCCCCCTCGTGGTAAAATTGCCGCGATTGGGTACAATTTACATAGGGGCGGGGCCAAATGCTGTGATTCATGCAGAATCACGGCTTAAGCCCCGCCCCTTCACGGAGACCCGCGATCGCCGCTGGTATTCTCCTCATTCTGCCCACTTCACTAGGAAGTGGGCAGAATGCGGGAGAAATGCCTACCCTTCCGGGGGTGTGGGGAGGTTACCCGAAACATCGGGAGCCTCCGCGAAAACCGGGAGGGTAGGCATGTATGGTTTATTGTTGTTAAGGTGGGACACTTCACTTATATGTTTAACTAGAAAAGTGTTTTGATATAGAATATAGAACATATTTATTAATAATTTTTTTTCTTTAGAGTCCACAGGATCTACCTTTGGGGGTATGTAATTGGAGTGATCCATTGCACCAAACCGCTTACAGCTTTGAAGCTCCCAGCATGCACAGGTTCTCCTCCCTATGGGCTCTGTTTACTACAATCCGCATATTGAATGCAGATTGTAGTGTGATATTAACGACTGAATTCGCATTGCGAATTCAGGCAATATCACAGGGATTTACTACAAATCCCTTGCAGGGACAGAGCTTGTAAAAACGCTCTGTCCCTGCGAATCCCATCCGCACACTAGTCACAGTATTTTCGGAAAAAATACCGTGATAAAGTGCCCGCGCATGCGCCGACCGACCATCGCTGCTCCCCCTCCCCCGGCGGTAAGCTCCGCCCCCTCGCGCTATGCCCTATATAGGGAGGAGGACCTGTACATGCTGGGAGCTTCAAAGCTGTAAGATATTTGGTGCAATGGATCACTCCAACTACATACCCCCAAAGGTAGATCCTGTGGACCCTATAGACCTAGAAGAAAAAGAGTTAACTGAGGTATGTTATACCATAACTCTAATTATTTATTTAATAAGTTATTTGTACAGTGCACACATATTCCGCAGCACTTTACAGAGAACATTTGGCAACTCACATCCGTCTTATATGTTGAAATATCACAAGCACAGTTGCTGTCAGTTTTATGTTGTCTTAGGGCCTGATTCAGCTTTGATCGCAATTGCAAACATCAATGCAGCTGAGCAAATTTTATCCTGTTCGTATGCAGAATAGCGCATGCATGAGATCACATTGCAATCGCATTGCGATGGCACTCGCAAGCCAGCGAACACGCAGAAATGATTGATTGCGTTTGGGGGAGGTGATGGGGGTGGTCTTAAAAACACTGGTGTGTCTTACCATTTGGACTCAGTTTAATGGGCGTCCATAATTTAGCCAGTGCTATCACCTCCGCAGTACAAGAGCTCGCTGCGTGTGCAGAGACTTACAGAATTAGAGACAGGTCAGACTAGCAGCAAGTGGTCAATGGTAGCCAATGTTCCTGATGTGTATGCTGGTGTGCATTTGCAGAAGAGAAGGCAGTAGTGAGTGTATCTATGCACAGATAAGGTTGTGGCTGCATCTGCATATATTAGCAGCTGTATTCCGTCAGGATTCGCAGATGCAAATGTGATCCAAGCTGAATCAGCTCCTTAGTTACTTACAATAATTGACTTTATAGTTTATACACATGAAATGCTATACAAACAATTATACAGTCCTTCTCAATATACCTAAAAAAATATCCTCAGAATATGTTGTTTGAAATTACTAAATTAATTCAAGAATGACCCTTTTTAGGACTTTATCTCAAGTATCAATCTCCAAGACACTATGTGATCTTAAAATAAATGGATTGAACAGCAGTAACCTGGTTCATGTTTGAATCTTGGTGTGCATGCTGGAACCCTACAATGGAAGTCTTTTCTACAACAGTATTGTCCCAGCGATGATACCTATGATAGTAGCAAGATCTGTCTTGTGTACAAGAGGTAGATGATTGGGTATAAATAAATGGTTTGATCTATTACAGTGTACTTTGGGGGTAAACCAAACAGAGGGGTTGGAGCCAGTCAGAGATGTGGTGTTGGGGGGGGGGGGGGGGGGGAGTGAGGTGACCCTTTATATTGGCGGACATATTTATTCTCCTGAATGGAAGAGATGCATTTGGGGTGATTAATGACATTTATTACTTTGGATCACCTATTTCTTGGTCCATATATCTAATCTGGAATGAGAACTACTGGAATTGGTCCTAACAGATAAGCCTTTTTAATCATTGTACACATATGTATACATATTTTGTTCATTAAAATAATTCTCGTAATTTTCAAACATTATTGGGCTATGGGTATTTCGATTTATTATTCCGTAAAATTCATTATAACGAGAATGTAAGGAAGACCCCATGCTGGATTTGGAAAGTCCCATAAAGAGAACTTTGATACGCTTTCTGAAAGATTTTAATCTGACCTGGTCATGGACTGATTAACATCTTTAAAAAACACATTCATACACAGATGAGCATCTGTTGTGACTTTATATTGGTATGCAGACACCGTGCCTCATTAAGGTTCACATGGACCTGGAGCTAAAATTTACGAAGGGCCAATTGTGTGCCACCACAGGTGGTGTGACTAGGGATGTGTGTGAGTGGGAGCGCATCACCTGTACTGTGGGTGTGTGGTCTACAGAGGGAGGTGTGGCCTGCATCATGGGCTGTGTGTGGCTAGCTTCTTTCTTCAATCACTCTCCCTCCCCACTTTGCTTATATTAACAGTGTAATGTGAAAGTCTACAAACACTAGGAAACACCCCTTGCTACCGTGACAGAAAAAGAAAAATGGCACTTAGTGATCACATCAATTTTAAACCTCTCTACTAATAAGCATATAAGTCACTTAGTGATGTCACAATGTGACATCTCTCTATATTAAAAGGAGACCTAACCTTATTAATAGCTACACTAAGAAGATAATAAATCTAGACCCTATAGCAGCATTTTTCAACCACTGTGCCGTGGCACACTAGTGTGCCGCGGTGGTCAGCTCAGGGCACTTATACTGTAGCGTGTTTTATTCCTGAGAAGGCCAATGTAGTGTGTTTTATACCTGTGGATGCCAATGTAGTGTGTTTAATTCCTGTGGAGGCCAATGTAGTGTGTTTAATTCCTGTGGAGGCCAATGTAGTGTGTTTTATTCCTGTGGAGGCCAATGTAGTGTGTTTTATTCCTGTGGAGGCCAATGTAGTGTGTTTAATTCCTGTGGATGCCAATGTAGTGTGTTTAATTCCTGTGGAGGCCAATGTAGTGTGTTTTATTCCTGTGGATGCCAATGTAGTGTGTTTAATTCCTGTGGAGGCCAATGTAGTGTGTTTTATTCCTGTGGAGGCCTTTATGTGTGTATATTTTTCTGTGGGAGCCAATGTTTTCATTGGCCTCGCACACCGCATACCCGGATAGTGTGCCTTGGCAATTTTAAAATCTTGTGTGGTGTGCCTCGAGTTGAAAAGGTTGAAAATCACTTTCCTATAGTGAGAACGAAAAAAAAAAGTCAAAGAAAAGCTTATGCATATACACACACGTACATACACTGAAGTGCCAAAAGTCATGGGATAGCAGTATGTAAAGGTAATGGTAGGTGGTGTCACCGTACTGTGATGTCTTGGAAATGCCCAGACCTACAGTTGTAATCTAACATCTTGTGAACACCGGCTTGGCTGCTCATGGCAACAGTCACCAAAGAAGCACCAGCTTTCACAAACATTTACTGATGTTATATAAATGAAGCTGGGAGGGCCCAGACCTGATCTTAGCTACAGTCATCTCTAGCTGCTGCCTGCATGCATTGTGATGTCACAATGCAGGTCACAGCCCTATATAAAGGATGCCCAGCTACTGGCAGCCATTTTGTGGTGACATTGTGTCCTACACTGGTCCTTCCTGAGTAGTTCCTGCTTTATTTAAGTAACTTTGGATACCAATTACTGATAAGGACTTTGTATTACATCTTCCAATAAGGTCCTGAACAACAACATCTTCAGAAAAAGAATCTGAATAACATCTTCAGGTAACGACTATTTAACAACGTTTGCCCTGTCACCCTTACCCCTCCAGACACTGCCCGCCATTTTATCTGCAGTTTTTAATTTAGAAACAATGGATAAAACAAATTATTCATCTGATGCTGCATGACTTAAGATGGGTACACACTTGTCCAATCCTCCGGGGATCCATCTCCAGAACAGACTGTTGGGTATTATATAACATAGCCATAATCCAATTCTATCCCTACTGTTTAACTGGTGACTCGGCTACACCTCTGGCCATTCTTCCTCCCAGCATTAGCAAATAGAAATACAGCTGGCTGAGCCTGTGACAGCTGATATACTACCCTGCAGCAGGGTGGGGGTCCTGTGGAAAGATTTTGCTGTTGGGATTTCATAGCTCTGGCTACGGTCCTGACCATAAGCATAGGTTTTGTTATCATGCTACAGAGTCAATTATACTACATCACAATGCATACCTTTATATGTTGTGGCAGTATCACCAGAGATGGGGTTGGTGAGCAGCAGATTCTGTGTGGGATTGGAGAGATCCTCCCACACAGGGTTGAAATACTGAGTGGTGATACACCTGCGAGGTGGAGAGAGCTCAGGTGTGAGCTAGTGAGAAGGCCGAGCTTCAGGCCGGGAGAGACAGTCTAGTTGGGACTGTAACAGCCAGAGAGCCCAGTGAAGGTGAAGTAAAAGCATCGTTTGTTTACTTGAAAACCGTGTGTGGACCTTCAATAAGCACCTAAACACTGCACCCATCCACCCTCTGCCGAGCTAAATACCCCAAGTCATCACAATGTACATTAATCTGAAATAGAAACATTAATCAGGAGTTTATATCATCTGTTTTTTAAATGTGCTGACATAGGCCCTGATTCAGAGCCGGACGCTCTGACCAGAGCGCTCGCTCTGAATCAGGGCCCACCTCCATAATTATGGAGCGTCCTCCTGGACGCTCGTATAGCTGTGGGTCACCACCCACAGCATATACGAGCGTGCAGGTTGATGGTCGCGATGGTCTTGACCATCGTGACCATCGCCACTGCGAGCCGAAGCCTGCGGTTGAGTTTCTCAACCGCAAGGCCCGGAGTGATTTTGGCTCTATCAGAGCCAAAATCACTCCCACTGACATCACTAGTGATGTCAGTGGGGCCGGCTTCTGACGGTAGGCGTTCCCTTGGGAACGCCTCCGTCTGGCAGGCACGCCCCCAGCACGCCCACCAAAGGGGCGTGCTGTCAATCAACATCGACAGCACGCCCCCTTTGATCAGACACAACGAGCGAAGGAAAGTCCTTCGCTCGTCGCGTCTCGCGCATGCGCACACCATCGACCCACTTGCGAGCGGACAGCCGCTCGCGAATGGGTCTGGATCAGACCCATTGTACACAGCGCTGCCCAGTAAAGGGATTATGACATAAATTCCATACAATGACATGAAACAAAAGGTAAATCTGGCCCTGCCCCTATGAGTTTACAGTTTTAGAGGTTTGGGGAACACCTGATACATAATAAAGGAAATTATTATTATTGGGTCATTCCATGTGACTCACATTACATTTCATGTTCATTTCTAGAAGTTTAAATGTACCACACACAAATATTTATGAAGCTGAAATTCAACATTTTAAAAATATGACAATAATATATGGGGTAGGTAGTCATAATTAATGCTTAGAAGCAGAAAAATATGTACTCTGTTAGTAGTTAAATTTTATTGTATTTATGTGTGCTGTCAGAAGTCGGACAGTGAGATGGAGGTTGGCTACACGAATGGGTGTTTGGTGAAGGGGTTCGACATGGGTGAAAATCCAGACTGCACTAAGGTAAGTATAAACTAACCTAACCTCCCCCCCAACCCTAACCCTCCCTTAAGGGTGCCTAAACTTAACTCCCCCCCCAGTGCCTAACCCTAATTCCCCCTCTAAGTGCCTAACCCTAACCCCCCCTTCCCCGCTGCCTAAACCCAAGTCTCCTGGGGGGCGCCTAACCCTAACCTCCTCCCGGGGGTGCCTAACCCTAACCCCCCCTTCCCCTAGCCTACCCCTAACCTCCCGGCGGAGTGCCTAACCTTAAGTCCCCCCCCGGGAGCCCCCTAACCTAATCCTCCCCCCATGCGGCTGTCCGCGCCCGGCACCCGCCTTCGGTAAGCCGGGTGTTGGGCTCCCGGCGTAGGCAAAATGACAGGCGTCGGGATCTCGACGCCTGTCATTTAGCCCTTGCCGAGATTAGACAGTCGGGAAGCCGGCGATCGAGATTTCGTCCGTCGGCTTCCCGACTGCTTCCCTGGTGAAGGGTATTTAGGTAAGTAACTTTGTTGTCCTGATGAAAACTCTGCAAATAGAATTGAAACATTGACGCTGACTAGCGGTGACCCTGTGTCTTTATTACTTTTGACTGTCTGAGTGCCGCATATAACTCTTGTATACTATCATTATTTTGAAGGAGGGCACCGGCAAAAGCTGAATTTATAAGGTCCTAGTGCTGAGTATATGGGCTTCTATATGTGTGACTCATGTTACAACAGAATGGGTATAGGAACTGAGGTGACTTTTTATATTTATTTAAACCTGCTCTCCTAATTATTGTTACAGTATGATTTTTAAACTATACACTTATAAGATCCTAAACTTATGACTGACACACAAATAAAAACTGAATGTTAACCAAACTGCACTACCCTAGTTACGGCCCTGCTGCCCACCATATTCAGGTGACCTCCATCAGGCAGGTCCCTAACACTCCTATGGAACAAATACAGGGCATGGGACCCCCCAGGCCAACCCAGCAGAACCGCCCCATGGCATCACACTAGTGTGAGATTTAAAGTGAAGGTTAGAGAATAATAAAGAAACGCCTATGTGTTAAGTCCTACATAAGTAGGAGGTTATAATTAAAAGTGTATAAAGTGCTACATATATAAAAAACAAACTAAAGAAGTGAAAAAGTGTACATTATGATGCCATGAAACAGTCCAGCCACACCAGCCCAGAGAGCCCCGCACCCCAATACCAGTCCCAAACCTGACACACAGCATACTGTATATACAGTAGGTCCTACCCTCGGGATACGTTTAAGAAGCCGGCGGCCGCAATCCCGACCACCGGCTTCCCGAATCCTCTATCCCACCTAGGGTTAAATGACAGACGTCTAAAATCTAGACGCCTGTCATTTTCCCGACGCCGGGAGACAGGTGCCCGGCATCCTGATCGAAGGGATGCCGGGTGCCGCGAGCGGACAGCCGCGGGGGGGAGGGTTAGGTTTAGGGCACCTGGTGGGGAATTAGGGTTAGGCTCCCCCCCGGGAGGGTTAGGCTAGGGGGAGGGGGGGTTAGGGTTAGGCACCCCTGGAGGGGACTTTGGGTTAGGCACCCCCCGGGGGACTTAGGTTTAGGCAGTGGGGAAGAGGGGGTTAGGGTTAGGCACTTAGAGGGGGGAGGTTAGGGTTAGGCACTTAGAGGGGGGAGGTTAGGGTTAGGCACCCCTAAGGAGGGTTAGGGGGGTTGGTTAGGTTAGTTTATACTTACCATAGGGACTATCGCGATTTCCAGCGCTGTCGGGCTTCCGCTGCCGAGCTCTGCTCTTTTGTCGGGCTGCCGCAGCTGGGAATCGAACTGCCAGTCATGCGGCAGCTGGGAATCGAACTGCCAGTCATGCGGCAGCTGGGAATCGAACTGCCGGTCATGCGGCAGCCGGGATCCCATACCGAATGCCTTACCCTCAGTGTGCCTTTAAGGTGCATACACATGTAACGATTTTGTAACCAACGATTTTCTGTCAGATTTTCCCTTGAAAAAGTGAACGATTTTTGAAGTATAATGAACGATTTTTACAACGATGAACGAAAAATGTTCCTTCCCTTAAATCGTTATGTTGGACAGTCTGAAATGGACGATGAATGATAACTACAAACGGGAGCGCGCTTGAACGATTATCGTTCATCTTTATAAATCAGAAACTGTTGAACAATTTTTTGAACGATTGAACCATAACGACGTCGTTAACGACAAATTATTAAAAAAATATATACGTGTGTATGCACCTTAAGAGTGCAAGGACTCCTTGCTAATTAAAAACACCCAGGAACAGGTGGGAGGAGTATCGTCCTTCAGTGTACATACATACACACAATACAGAAATACAGAATACATAGGGGGAGGGGCCCTAGATTGCATACCCTAATCACAATGTGAGGTGCTACCTGCTGAGACTTGTAGTGCTGCAACCAGAAAATCAGAAACAAAGGCAAGTGCACACTCTAACTATGCTGAACCTAATAATAATACTGCTAAATTGTATGCAATGACAGGTGGTGTCACCATAATGTGACATCTTGGAAATGCCCAGACCTGCATCAGTCTCTCTCTTGAGTCAGTTTGAACATCGGCTAGGCTGCTCATTTTATTGGAGTGGCAACATGTGATCCAAAGAGTCACGGTTCCAGTTGTTTCAGGCTGATGGTAGGCTTCAGGGGTGGTGTAGTCCCCATGAGGCCATATACACACACGCACACGCCCATGCCCCTTATATGCCATCAAACCCCTTGACATAAGTGCCTGCATTTGCCAACTAAAGGCCTGTGTAAATACGATATTTATGAAAATCTCAGATGTTTAATGATATGCGGATGCACAGGCATGCACATGTGCAGGAATCACACTGTGCATGTGCAGATCTGGTCCTGCGATGTTGGTCACTGTGCCCCAAATGCGCAGCATGATCAGGCCCACCAAGAGCCGGGCCCGAGTAAAAAGGGGGCATGGCCTAATCATGGGATGCGTGGCCATGCACCCTCAGGCGAGGGAGACGCACCATGCTGGTGAGGGGGGCGCAGTGAGCCCCCTCAGCCCGACGCATAACCAGTGGGGGGCATGATCAGCTTGATCGCTCTCCCCACAGGCATAGGAGACTGCTGTGGCTGCTTATCAAAAGTCACGGACTGCACTGACTACACCTGAGTGGTGGATTTTGCTGGGGGGGGCTGCAGCCTCGCAGCCCCTAGGCAAAATCTGCCACTGCACAGCACCCATTAATTTATTTACGCTAAGCACCCATTAATACACTCACTTAGCACCTATTACCTCCCCCCCACCTAGAACTCATTAAAACATTCATTAATCAATTTCAACAACCCTGTGCCCATAATACATTTACTCACCCTGTCAGCTCTCATTAATCCACCCCAACACATACACACACCCCACACCCACCCAACTATTAATCATTTCTCCCCATGAAGAAGCCATTAAAGAAATAAGTTACCAGGCTCCATTGGGCAGCAGCTCCTCATGTAGTCTGGGAGAGGCAGAGCTTGTGATTGACAGGCTTAGCACTCTAATACCTCTTTTACACCACAGCTAAAACCCAGGTTATTGCAGGGTTATCCCGGGTTGCTGCTAGGTGTAAAATGGCCAAGTGTTGGATTCTCGGGTCAAGTGACACGGCAATCCAACCCAGGTAGCTTGCAGGGTTTAACACAGGAACAACCCATGTAACCCTGCAGTGTAAACGGGTAATCCGGGTCATCTGACTTGGATCCCATTTACAGCATGGGAGCTTCTGAGTTTCTCGGCGTTTCGAGATGACATCATCTCCAAGTGACGGAAGAATGGTTCCACTGCACCCGTGTCCAGTGTGAACAGCTCCTCCCAGGAATAGCCTGGGTCAGTGCTGCAGTGGGAACGGGCTCTATTCCGGGTCTGACCAGGATTGGAACCAGTGGTCGAAGTGGGGGTATGGAAAATCCATGGTTATACTTATGTGCAGACTGGAGGCACGCATGCCCTGGAAAAGGGGGTGTGGTCACTTGAATAGGGGGTGTATCCTTACGACGCGCTCCTTTTTCATCAGTATAGTGTACCACACCATGGTACCCCCTTATACACATTATGCCACACAATAGTAGTGCCCCCTATACAATGCCAACAGTAGTAGTGCCCCTTATTCAATGCCCACATTAGTTGTGCCCCTTATACAATGCTCACAGTAGTAGTGCCCCCTATGCAATGCCCATGGTAATAGTGCCTCCTATACTTTGCCCACAGTAGTAGTGTCCCTTGTAGTAGTGCCCCCTATACATTGCCCACAATAGTAGTACTGCCCCTATACATTGCCCACAGTAGTAGTGCCCCTTGTAGTAGTGCCCCCCTATACATTGCCCACACTAGTAGTAGTGCCCCTTGTAGTGCCCCCTATTCTTTGCCCATAGTATTAGTGCCCTTTTTAGTAGTGCCCACAGTAGTAGTGCCCCTTGTAGTAGCAGTGCCCTTATAGTAGTAGTGCCCCTTGTAGCAGTGCAAACAGTAGTAGTAGTGCCCCTTGTAGCAGTGCCTATAGTAGTAGTAGTGGTACCCCTTACATACACCTAAAGATACACAGGCAGACACACACAAACATACTTGGCTAAAGCCCCACTCCTGCACCCGCTGCCGTCTGACAGCTCCTCCCAACACCCACTGCGGGAGCCGGAGCTCAGGAGTGAGCTCGGCCCTCCCGCTGCAGGGAGGGAGCTGCCGGTTGCCCGCTGGTAACACAATCTCAGCGGGTGCCCGGCATATGGAGAAAGCAGCGCCGTTGCCTTCTCCATATGCCTCTCAGCGGCGGGCGGCTCAGTGCTGGAAGTGCCGGTATACCATACCTTCGTATACCGGCACACTTCGAGGACTGATTGGAACCATGTTCCAAATACCGGGTCAGACCCAGGACTTTAATGTAAAAGTGGTATGAGTGAAGGAGAGAACTGGAGGAGAAGGAAGGGGTGGATATCGCACCCCTCAGCAGTCAGCACTGACTGATATCACTGACAGCCAGGTGAGAGTGTATGTGCGGTGCTGGGTGCCGGAGAAGGCTTGTCAGATTATTAAGTTTTTCCATGTCAACGCTGTCTGTCAGTGTCCTGTGGGCCAATTTTCATGGGGGCCTAGAGCTGCAGCTCCACCCACCTCATTGTTAATCTGGCCTGCACAGACACACTGCAAATATTGGGCCTGATTCAGACCCACTCGCGAGCGGCTGTCCGCTCGCAAGTGGGTCGATGTTATGGACTGAGCATGCGCACGACGGAGGGAGCTCCGTCGTGCGCATGCGCCAGACGCGACGAGCGAAGGAAAGTCCTTCGCTCGTTGTGTCCGATCAAAGGGGGCGTGCTGTCAATGTTGATTGACAGCACGCCCCCTTTGGTGGGCGTGCCGGGGGCGTGCCTCCCTGATGGGGGCGTTCCCACGGGAACGCCTCCCGTCAAAGGCCGGCCCACTGACATCACTAGTGATGTCAGTGGGAGTGATTTTGGCTCTGATAGAGCCAAAATCACTCCGGAGCTTGCGGTTGAAAACCTCAACCGCAGGCTCCGGCTCGCAATTTCGATGGTCGCGATGGTCTCGACTATCGTGGCCATCACAAAGCACGCTCGTATAGCCTGTGGGTGGTGACCCACAGCTATACGAGCGTCCAGGAGGACGCTCCATGAAAATGGAGCCCGGCCCTCATTCAGAGCGTGCGCTCTGCTCAGAGCGTACTGCTCTGAATGAGGGCCATTGTCTTTTGGACTCGTTTCATTCACATATTTAGTTTTTTTTTCATTGAAAGGGTGATGTCTCCAACATCATACCATTCAAACTTTTACTATCCTGTTGGTACAAAAAATTATTTACTGAGAACAAGCGGCCACCCCTAAAAGTTCTTGGGGAGTATATTAATTCATGTTGTGAATTATTTGGTTAGTGTGATAATTGTTTTATGTAAATATATATGGAGCTCTAGTGTGTATGTGTCTGTGTGTATATATATATATATATATATATATATATATATATAAATATGGAGCTCTATTGTGTTTATGTCTATTAAACTTATAAGAACTCCATTACTACATCTACTTCAATTACTGTACATTTACAGTCATATTTAAATATAACCACTGCATTAATGTTCCAAACTCAAACAGATCCCGCAAGTAACCTTACAATTAGAGGGCTTAATTCATTAGTATAGTCACATTATATTCATTATACCATGGTTTGCTAATATTCATCTTTGTTTCTACCCACACTAACATTAAAGTTGTTGACTTAAGGTGACTTAGTCACTCTCTGGTAATTTCCTAATTTGAGGTGTGGAAAGTTTAATGTAGGTGTACATAAATTTAAAGCGGCAGTGTTTAGCAAGGTAAAACCAGTCGGGTCTTGCCTTACTAAACATTGCTGCTTTAAAATGTATCTGCTAACTCGATAAAATATCAGGCTTTTAGAAAAATGTATCCTATTACATTTGGCTCATTGTGAGTTTTTTTATTTGAACCTAAATGTGCAGCCTTGATAAGGATTTTATAGTGTCTAGGAAGCTCTATATTTTTGGCTATGGGGGAGATTTATCAAAGCTTTGGGAGAGATAAAGTATCAGCCAATCATCTTCTAATTAGAGATGTGTGCAAACCCCCATGTGGCAAATCCACCCTCCAGTGTTTTCGTTCGGTTTTGGATTTCTTTAAAATTGATAACAGCTTAAATCATGTAATTCGGACTTGTTTATGTGCAAGATTGGACGTACACACTGAACGATCCGGCTAATATGTTGTATTGATTTGGTTGGAAACTAGATATCGGGCTGATATCGCTCTAGTGTGTATCCGGCTTTAAACATCACAATTAATGTTACCTTACCTACAGTATTCGTACAGTCTATTGCTTGTTTTTTTTTTTAGAAAGCGACTTATGTAAGCCCGTACTAATAGTAATGCTGATAATCATGGAGTTGTATGGCTTTGCATTGAAACTGAATGCAATGTAAGAGCTACTTTACTTGTAATAGCTATTAAGTTTTTAACTTTCATTCTAAAAAAAGAGGAATATTCTCATGTAATGTTTCCCTTAGCCACTATGTGGCATCTTGTCACCGTAAAATATATTTATTTTCAGTTATTTTAAAAGTGTCATAGGAAATATCCTAGCATGAAGAGGGAATGACCTAGAAAACCAAACATCATATCAGCAACTAAACAACTGTCAACAAAGAAAATTTAAACCCCTTTGCCACAATTTATGTAAAGTGACGGGTAATTCAGTGTTTATCTTTGTTTTAGAATAACTTGGATGCACTGAGATATGACATCATGGGCCTGTTTCTGAGTCGCACCTAATACCGTTGTTCACGTAGATGAACGTGCACGAAAATCCTTAAACTCCTACAGTGCATGTATTACACAGTATGTGCGCAGTTGTGATTGAGATGCACAATATCGGAAATATCTTGGAAAAGTGATGGGCATTCCTGGGTGGTGATAGGCAGGTGGCTAAACAGATGCATGATCCATCCTATGGGCGTGTTATGGGAGTGTAGCGGGCGGTGTCACCAAAGTATGTGCGTACACAGACGCTCATTCAGTCACATTGGAGACCAGACTCCAGCGGAAACTCTGCACGTTTCAATGGTGCGACAAATGTTGGCATCAGGGGCACATTAAGAGAGGAGGGGGCCTGTGTGTACTCCCCATCCTGGGCACCCTCCTCTCTCCCCGTTGGCCGGCAGCACACTGACCGCAGCAGTAGACTCTGGGTACTAGTCTGTGCCCAGAGTCTACTGCGCATGCACAGATCACCGGGAAAATGGTGCAGCTGCCATTTTCCCGGTGATCTCCCCACAGCTAATGCGCAAAACGCCAGGAAAATGACGCAGAGGCCAATTTCTAGGCATTTGTGTAGCGCTGCTACAGCCGATGCGGGTCTTCGGAGAGGTAAGTATTAAAAAATATTGGTGCAGGGTGTGCTGTGTGGGCCCCCTGGACCCAGGGGCCCGTGTGCCCCGCACACCCTGCACCCATTATAGATATTCCCCTGGGTGGTGACTAAAGATGTGCCAGATGGGCGTCTCAGTCCTTGCACATTCCTATGCACGGATGTACACCAGAGAAGGGCTTTGTAGCAGCATTTGCATAAGGTCACAGATAGTTGACCGTCAAAAGATGCAGACGTGCCTGGTCTGCGTCCAATTCTAAATCAGGTCCCATATGTTCATTATCAGCTGAAAAATTTTCATGGGCCCCCTAGGTCCCTGGACCCCACTCTCCACACTCCTCCCTCCTCTATCCCCTCTCCTCAACTTACCTCTGGTGGTCACGTTCTCCTTCAGCGTGTGCTGCGCAGGGCAGGCACACCTCCTCTCCCGGTCGGCTATATTTCTCCTCACTGACTGATGCTGGAACGAGGCGGCCATGCCTCTGCCCAGGATAAGTCAATGAGGAGAGCTGGAGGCGGAGCTGACCAGGAGGGTAGCCTTGCGCAGCACACTGCTGGAGGACGTGACCATGGATGGCCTGGCACCATAGGTGCAAGGGGAGGGCCAGTCCCCGGAGGTGGTCCTGGCCCCATAGCAGCTGCACCTACGGTAGTTACGCCAGTGCTTCTACCCTCTTGTGCTTCTCCTTACTTATACATTCATCTACTCCTCACTCGGGCACCTAACACCTGGTTGTTCACCCCCTATTGCTTATTTGAGTGTTATGAATGCTAATGCAGCAATGTATATAAACCATGTCCTTGTCCTGCATTGTACTTTACTGTACTGTACGTCACTTATTTGTATATGTAATTTGAAAGGCGCTGCGGAACACTTGTGGCGCCATATAAATAGAGAGTAATAATAATAAATGTATCAAGCAGTGATAATCTCTTTTTTCAGCACTTTTGCTGGTTACTATTACTTCTCCAAAATGTGTTAAAGGGTCTATTTATATGAGGGATGGGGAACCTCACGCCCGGGGACTGTATAAGGCCCCTGGAATCATTTTGTCTGGCCCTCTGAGTTTTTTTCTGCTACCCTCATCTGGCTAGTATGGTGCCTAGAATGTCACCCTGCAGCCAGAATCTATGCAGCAGTGCCGCCTGGAGTGATGCTTCAGATGCCCTTACAGGTCCCCGGAGCATCCTCAGGATGCTCCTGGTATTGCTGTAATCACTGGCGATTGTGGCCCCGCCCCACATGGCATCATATGGAGGGGGCGTGGCCTGCACCAGGCCCACGAATAATGTTATATATATCAAAATGGCCCTCGGCAGAAAACAGGTTCCCCAAGCCTGATTTATATAAAGGGAACAAAATGCTTTTCTCTAGCTTTTTAGCTGGAAAAAGAAATAGATTTAGTTTCCCTATACATACTACATACTATTTAGAAAAGAGCAGAAAAACTATGCATACTTATGAGTCCCATTGCTGCCTCCGGATGCTCATTGTTTATGCAAACATGATACACAGTTTTTTCAGAAGACTTTGTATTTTCAAAAAAATACCATTAGTGTTATGATCACCAGTAAGTCACCATGTAAGGCCTCTAGAGTCACACTAGTGAGGTCTTCTGCCAATAACAGCCCCCCGTTATTCCCTTAGTGCTAGTACCCACACTGGTACTTAGGTTGTCACTTGGTCTTTTACTCGGTAGAGGCGATCAGGTGGTATTTAGCCGTTTGTGGTGGATTCAGGCTGGCACAGGACAGAGTGATAGTAACTGTGTGGATAGATCGCTGAGATGTGAGCTGGATGACAGGGTGCGACCAAGTAAAAGAATAGGGCCTTGATGGCTGAGGTGCGGCTTTCAGGGCCGAGATGTGGCCTTGAGGGCCGACGTGTGGCCTTGAGGGCAGACATGTGGCCTTGATGGCAGAGATGCAGCCTTGATGGCAGAGGCCAAGATGCAGCCTTGGCGTTCCGGACGAGGCCTTGAGGGCTGATGTGCGGCTTTGATGGTATGGACGCGGCCTTGAGGGCCAAGGTGCGGCCTTGTGGGCTGAGCTGTGATTTTTATCATATAGGTAGTGAGACCACAGGCAGATGCCGCTGGGAGAGATGGTGAGAGCGGCACTTGTAGACAAGAGGAGGCCTGAGATGGTATTCGCACACTGGAGTGATTGCCGCTGATGTGGCGGGGCTGCAAGCTGAGGCTGCGCTGGGATGACAAGTGGCTAACGGACACAGACAAGGCAGGACAGAAAGTCGATACCACAGGAGAACCAGCTGATGGGTATAACAGCAGGACCGACAGGGACCAGAGGGAACAAAAACAGTAAACTATAACCGGTGACGTGACGTGGTATTGGTCTAGGCAGAATAATACAAGAGCCTCCACCACTAAAATGTAGGTATGCCAATTGCTAGAAGATTGACAGCTGGGACACTGCACATTATCCGGCAGTCCCAGCAGTACCTGCAACCACCCGGTGTCTTAGTCTTGCAGCAACCGCAGGTGTCGTCCTAGTTCGGCGTCCACGTTGCCTGGTGACCGAGAAGACAGTCAGAGCAGAAGAAAGTAACATGCCGTGACGGCAGCTTGTAGTCTTTTATTGATTCTAACATGTTAAATAAAATGTAACCAAAAAAGTGTTTTCAATTTACAAGCAATTATCATTTTTAGTTTTTTTTTATCAATCAGCAGGATTCTACGTGTAGTTTTTCACCAAAGAATCTAGACTTTTAAAAAATATATATATGACATATATGTATGTTCATGTAGGGACAGCGGCACTCACAGGACTCCTACTGTGCAGAATAACACCACAACAGGGATATTCCTGCTGGCTTTATATATATATATATATATATATATATATATATATATTTCGTCCAGCATGGACTTCTTCAGGAGGAGGATATATACACACACTGTATGGACAAAAGTGTTCAGACACCTGACCATTACACCAACAGGGACTTAATGACATTGTATTCAACTACATATGCTTTAATATTGAGTTGGTCCTCCTTTTGCAGGTATAACAGTTTCCACTTTTCTTGGTAGACTTTCCACAAGATTTTGGAGTGTTTCTGTGGAAATTTGTGCCCATTCATTCTGTACAGTATTTATGAGGTCAGGCACTGATGTTGGACGATCTTCATTCCAGTTCATCCCAAAGGTGCTCGATCGGGTTGAGGTCAGGGCTCTGTGTGGGCCAATAAAGTTCTTCCACGTCGAACTCATTACACCATGTCTTTATAGTCCTTGCTTTGTGCACTGGGGCACAGTCATGTTGGAATAGAAAAGGGCCTTCCCCAAACTAATGCCATAAAGTTGAAAGCATAGCATTGTCCAAAATGTCTTGGTATGCTGAAGCATTAAGATTGCCCTTCACTGGAGATAAGGGGCCTAACCCAAACCCTGAAAAACAGACCCATACCATTATACCTCCTCCACCAAACTTCACAGTTGGCACAATGCAGTCAGGCAGGTAAAGTTCTCCCAGCACCCGCCAAACCCAGACTCCCCCATCTGACTGCCAAACAGAGACATGTTTCCACTGCTCCACCATCCAGTATCGATGTGCTTTACAGCACTCCATAAAACGCTTGGTATTGGACTTTGTGATGTGAGGCTTGAATGCAGCTGCACAGTTTTTGTGCTTACATTAATGCCAGTGAATGTTTGGAACTTTTCAGCTATGGAATCAGCAGAGCGTTGGCGACTTTTATGCATCATGCGCCTTAGCAGTTGTTTAAGTCATTGTTTGGTGATCACCAGACAACTACTGAGGGGGTACATCGTATGAAAGAGGAAACTCCCATCTTTCAGAAAAGTGTGCCCCCATGTGTGTTTGGGCCAGTATGGGAGAGTTGGGGCATAATGTTCCCTCCCCATCTATGGAAAATTAGATAAAATTGTCTGGTGATCAAGACAATAGCTGTAAAGGGGTCTCGTCATATTAAAGAGAGGACTCACCTCTTTCATATTTGGATGTAGTTAAATGTACAGGTGCAATATTGGGCGTAAAAGGGAATGCAGTGCCCTCCAGCCCATATATGGAAAACATATTTTTGTTTTATTGTAGCGTAGGGTAATATTGTATGGAGAAAGACACAGGGGACAGGACATAAAAAAAAAAGTTGTAGAAGAGAAAGACTGAAGGGCAATGAGGCAGGAGAGAAAGAGACTGAGGGGCAATTAGACAGGAGAGAAAGAGACTGAGGGGCAATGAGAGCAGGAAAAAAAAGACTGAGGGGCAATGAGAGCAGGAGAGAAAAAACTGAGGGGACAGGCAGGACAGAGAGGGGTAGATATTGAAAGAAAAACACAGGACACAATCAATAGAATTAAAAAAAAAATATCATGCTGCCCTTCTCATATATTTAAGTATTTGGCTTTAGGATCAGGATTTGTGTGCTAGTGCCTCTATTGATAAACCATTTCTTATGAATCTAGGTCTAATTAGCTTCCTTCCTTCTACCAACTTTACCAGGACATGTGGTAATATGGTACTATGGCCCTGATTCAGAGCCGGACGCTCTGACAGAGCGCTCGCTCTGAATCAGGGCGTCTTTTTTCTTTTTTATGGAGCGGCCTCCTGGCAGCTCGCATTGCTGTGGGTTGCCACCCACAGCTAATGCGAGCGGCCAGGATGATGGTCCATCGGGCTTGCGACGAGACCCTTGTGGTAGGGTCTCGTGGCCGCAAGCCCCAGAGAGCTTTCGGCTCAAGCAGAGCCGAAAGCTCTCCCACTGACATCACTTGTGATGTCAGTGGGGCCGCCCCCAAATGGTAGGCATTTTCATGGGAACGCCTCCATCTGGGCAGCCACCCCCCTGGCCCGCCCACCAAAGGGGGCATGCTGTCACTCAACATCGACAGCACTCCCCCTTTGGTGCGAGACCCGGAGCGACGGATTGCTCGTCGCTATCCGGGTCTCGCGCATGCGCACGATGGAGCCGGCTCTGTCGTGCGCATGTGCTCTGGGCCACCATCGACCCGGTTGCGAGCGCTCAGCGCTTGCGACCGGGTCTGAATCAGGCCCAATATTCTCAGACAAAAACATGATGTGAATGCACATAATTCTTCTTACTTTCCTTCTAAATCCTGATTTCCAAAATGGCACAACACCTCCCACTTACAGTTTTTCTCCAATGATTGGTTAGCGCATCCTCTGAAGTTCCTGTTGTCCGAATTTCTCTTCATTACGAGCCTTGGAACTTGCTAGAGAGTGCTCGAAGTAAGGATATTTTAAAATGATCAGCCCTGTATTAAACTATTGTGAAGGATGCATGTAGCATATTAGCTATAAGTGCAATTAATTTTCTTCATTTTCATTACTTAATAGGTCAATCACAAGTCACTGGCTCAAAGAAGATGTTCAGCACCTTCACTTGTGTTTCCAAAAACTCTTAGCAAACCATGGTCCACAGGAAGGTATGTCAGAGACTGTACGGGTTGTATAAACTATCGTGTTTTAATGTGTAATTTTAATTGTCCCATAAAAAAATACCAACATCTTTATATAACTGGGGCTATTTATTTTTCACAAAATACAATGTCTTGTTTTAAACCAAAACCAACGTTAACCAATGGAATCCCCGTCATTGTGCTGAAAATAAAACCAGACTATTTATTATCCATCGGGTTTCGGCTTCAATTGAAACCCGTCATTGTCAGTTGGTCTTCGCAGCTCTAAATATCTATGATTTTGATCTTTCAGTTCATAAGCAACAGCAAATTCATCCAAACAGAAGCACTGCACAGATCAGTATGAGCTGTACAGGCTTTATTAGGTTGTAAAGCTCTGAAAGCGTAAAATTACAAAAAAAAATGTGTTTAGTCCTTACCAAATCCAGCTGGGGGGATAATGCCATAGCAGGAAGGCATGCATCGTGGTGTCCCCCTACCATAACATTAACCCGATCCAAACTGACTGGATTTTCTCAAAAAGTTATGACCACTCCAGATCAACCATCCCTGTTCTTTATTTTCCAAACAAATAATATGCTGCAAATCTGTATATCTAGCAAATAAAGCATATGGATTTTATTAATATTTTAATCAAAACAAAGCTTGCAGCCCATCATCAAGGGACTCCAATTCATAGTTGCCTACACTCCCGCATCCTGTGGTAGACTCCCGGTTCACTGTGGAGCATCCTGCAGACCCGGAAAGTTAAATAAAAACCCTGGATTCCCCACTGCTTCCTCCAATGTGATGGGGTGGAGCCTGAATGATAGAACGTCATGACGAAGCTCAGCGCAAAACCAGATCCCCCGGACTATACAGGGACACTTGCAGTCTGTCCCACCGGCAAGAGCTTTATCGGAAGTGACTGCAGGAGTGAGGTGAGCATTTCACAACAATCCAATCCAGGGCTTCCAATGGGGGCTAGAGGGGGGCACCTGCACAGGCTTGTGGAGCTCCCATCTCCCCACACAGACATAGAGCCGGAGACAACTTCCCCGGTGGATTGATGGGGAGTGCCTGAAAGGGATTGCGGCACACTCGCTTCTCCACCCTAAGGCCAAGCTGGTGGAGCAGCATATCAGGCTGTGCGGACTGGTAGAGCTGCTTGCTCGGCTTGGAGAGCAGCGCTGGTGGGAAGAGTGATAGAGCGGAAACAGCTGGGAGCTTGGAGGAGAGGCCAAAGGAGGAGTGCCTGTTCCCAGGGTGAGCACTTAGTACTTTTATTTCTCCGACCACTGCAAGACCCACCCCTGAGTGACAATAGATATGCTCATAGGTGGAGCTAGATACTCCCCGTCAGTGCCGCATCGCACTGTGTGTGGTGCACTTTATATTCGCTCTGAAAGTAAGCAAGTATGCCCCAATTCTCTTCTCTTGTTATTTCCAGAGTTTGTCTGGATTAATTAGAGTAGAGGAGATGACTTATTAAATACTAGCAGGGATACCTGGTGTTGCCCGGGTTGAAGACTGGACCCTGAAGTACACCTGCAGCCTTTATTTGTTTACATTGTCCTCGCCTATAACCCCATTCCATTAATCCTGAAAAGTACCCCACTGTTTTCTAACATGCATGCAAACAGTGATAACTGCCGTGAGTGCAAGGGGTGCAGCTGCTATGGTGCCTGAGCTGCCTCTGTGACCCGCCACTCCCCCTGTGCCCAGTCACATACACAAGGTGTGCCAGTCCAGTCAGGGCCATCTATGGAGGCCCAGGTGTTGATTTGGTGCCAGACCACCAGCTCATCATGGAGAGAGGGTGCCGCTAGTCGCGAGGCAGTCCAAGCTCGCGGACTGGCAGCCAATCATCAGTGGTGGCTCCTGATTGGCTGCCCGTCCATGAGCCGAGATTGGCTCGCAACCGGTGCCAGATTCAAATTGCACCGGCACTGTCTGTTTATGTCTGCCGCTGACTGCCAGTGCGCCAGCTGTAATTACAGCTGGGGGCCCGGCACCAAAACCACACCTTCTGGCTGCTTATGGCAAACAGGGGGAGGCAAGAGGCTGCTGGAGGGACATGGATAGGGGAGTTGCTGGGGGGGCATAATGTGTAAGGGGTACTACTATTGCGTGAAATAATGTATTATATGGGGCACTACTACTATGTGGCATAATCTGTAAAGGGCATTACTGTGTGGCATTATGTGTAAGAGACACTACTACTGCTTGGCATAATGTGTATAAGGGGTACTACTATGTGGCATAACATGAATAGGATCTATTTATATGTTTTCTTTATCTCTGAGGGGCCCCTTTTAAGATCTTGCTATGTGGCCCACAAAGTTCTTGCATGCAAACACATAGGCTCCGGATTTAATACTAGCATGAGTCATCAAGTTCGCTCAGACTGTGAGGTTAAAAGGATACTTGCATAGGGAGAGGAATCAGTAGCAGAAAGAAAGAAGTAATAATGCCACTGTATAGATCATTGGTACGGCCTCATCTAGAATACTGTGTTCAGTTCTGGAGGCCACATCTTCAGAAAGATAGAAATACATTTGAGACTGTACAAAGAAGGGCAACTAAAATGGTGCATGGCCTACATCGCAAAACTTATCAGGAAAGACTAAAGGTGTCTACACACTTGACGATGTGGTCACAATGCGATATTGTGCCCTATTTCCCCTTGAACTCTCCCCAGCAGCTCACCGGCAGTCGTGGGCACGATTTGGTGTTAAAAACTGTCCAATGTGACAAACGATCTATTGTGCCTCCTAACTATTCCAGTGCATCGTGACTGAGATTGTCAGATCTTGCCTACAGCATGGCAGATCTGAAGTTGCGATGTACGACCTGCGGGGACGCGTATCGGCATCGTGATTGTAAGTGGACACTCACGATTTGGGCATATTTTACACGATTTGTCGTCGCGATGCATCTGGATCAGGCAAATCTTGTAAAATATCGCTAAGTGTGTAGGCACCTTTAGAGATGTCAATATGTATAGTCTGGAACAGAGAAGGGAAAGGGGGACATGATAGAAACTTTCAAATATATCTTCGGTTTTAGCAAGGTGCAGGATGGAGACATTCTTCAAAAGAAGAGAAGTACTAAAATACGAGGACATGCACTGAAACTGGAGGAAGGTAGATTCAAAGGAAATTTGAGGAAAGATTAGTTCACAGAAAGGGTAGTAGATAAGTGGAATAGCCTCCTATCAGAGGTGTTAGAGGCTAAGACAGTAGAACAATTTAAACATGCTTGGGTAGGCATAAGAATATCCTTACAAAGAACTGAGGATCAGATAGGGTTGAGGTTACCAAAAGGTAAAATAGGGCAGACTACAGTAGATGGGCCAATTGGTTCTTATCTGCCGTCAAAATTATATGTTTCTATGTTTCTATACTTTTGTATATTTCTCACAGGTTTTTTGGCAGACTGCCAATTTCCACTGGAGCTAGAGCCGGAACCTCTGTAATTTAAGAGTGTCCCCATTTTTAGGGATTGCGTGACAATGTGTGGCCCCTATTATATAGATTGAAATTCAGAAACCTGTTACCCATTATGCTTTTAAACACAATAATCTAAAACATTCATTAAGGATCCTCTGTCTGTGGAGACATGGAACCATGTCATTTAGATTCAACATGCTCTACGTGGATATAATACTGACTTGGGACAATAATGCTATTATGTAGGATTGTGTATGAGTTCCCGGCGGTTGGGATGTCACTGGTGAGAATACCAACAGTGGCATCCCGACAGTGAAAATCCCAACAGCGGTAGGTAAGTATACTACCACTAACCCTAACCCCTACCCTAACCCTCCGTACCCGGTGCCGCACCCTAAACCTAACCATCCCCCCTTAGTGCCTAACCCTTACCCTGCCCCTAGTGTCTACCCTAACACCTAACCCTCCCCTAACCCCCAATACTTACCTTTGGGATGCAGGCGGTTGGGATACCGGAGCCGGAATCTCCACGCTGTCGGGATTCCGGAGCTGGCATTTAGATCATCGGCATCCCGCACATCGGGATGCTGACTACATCCCATTATGTGGGGGAAGGGATATTAAATGGGTGATATAGAAATTTTGGCAGCTTTGTAAGGTTTTCATAAGGAGCTTACAATATGTGGGTGCAATATATGATGTGGATTTAGATCGCTTCTTTTTAGATTGTTTATATCTAGTGTACAGCTCATTCTATATACATAAATTGTATATAGAACGAGATTGTATATGACTGTTGTTTAGAAGGCTATACAATGTATCTTTCCTCCCCTCATGTTTGTATTTAGTGCACAATTTTAATTTCACACTTTCTAGATTTATATTAATATGAATTACCTTTTGTAATATAATTAAATGTCTGATGTGGCTCCATACTCCCTCCTGTATTACAATATGTTCCCTGAGCCCTTTTCCTTTGGAACCAGCTCTTATTCTCTATATGACCCAACAAGTTTTAGCCGTGATCCATCTCTTTCTGAGTAAGAGCTTGGGGCAAAGGTGAAGCTTAGTGGGTCATAATATGGAGAATAAGATTAAACTTGATTTTATTATTTTTAGAAAGCAGCTGACTTCAACATCACCTGACTTCATGCACATCACATGGCAACCTTCACATAATGCAGGGATGACACACAGCGTCTGCAGCACGTTACATCATAGTTGGAGAGGCATGTAGTCAGCACCACGTGGTCTCCCTCCTTCTTTCACAGAAACAGCTGAGTGATTCATGCATGCTTCAGTAAAGCAAAATAAGAGGACATAGGGCCTGATTCAGAGCTGGACGCTATTTGCGGTCGTTCGTTCAGAAAAAAGGGGTGGCTATTCAAATGAACCGTTCGCTCTTTGCGGTCTGTTGACGCCTCTATGTCTGAACAAGCGAACAAAACTTGCGGTCGTAATTTTGAAATAAACGCCCCCTGGCCGCTCGCATCATACGTCATCTCCGCTATTTATTAGATTAATCGAGTACATCGAACGGCGTCTGAACTGCTCGCTATTCTTGTGGTTGGTTTTTCCTACCGCAATGTTGCAAGCAGTTCTGACTTAAAAAAAACCAAGTGACGTGGGCAATGACGCTGCTGTATTAATTATGCACACCCTTAAAACGCCCGTTTTGACCTTTAGGCACGCCTGCGTTCTGATCTCCACTCCCCATTTTCAAGCACCTTCCCCTGTTACCACCCACATACGCCTCCTCCTGTCACTCAAAATAGCAGGCATTCGCTATTTAGCGAACAAACGATTTTCGGCCGCACTGACTGGTTCGGGCATGCGTATTACGATCCGTATGCATGCACAGTTGTGCAAACATCGCTCGGAACCAACGAGCGGCCACTTGCGAGCGGCTCAGAATCAGGCCCATAATGTCCTGCTTGAAATCTGGGATATCTGAGTAGTGAATTGCTGGTTGAAGGTACAGTACTTTAGTATGTATAGCTTACTTTTAGGTTGAATTAGGGTTCTGTAGGGCTTAAGGGAGTGATTTAGAGCCTGTCAAGGTGTTTGAGTAGTATATGGTAGAATTTTAAGGGTATTTTGGAGTATGTGTAGGATTTATTCACATGACTATAGGTAAATGCAGTGGCATCACTATGGGGGTGCGGCCGCACCTGGGTGTCATCCTCGGACGGGGTGACACCAAAATGCCGACTCCTCAGTGACAGGAGCTTTCTGGGCATGCACATCTTAGGGATGGCCATCGGTGGGGTGTCCACATATGGTTACCATCGATGGGCCCATCAGTGATTACCATCGATGGCACAAAAACATCTATCATGATAGTTTGCACCCTCTCCATGGCCACCACTACTGGGGGCACGCCGGGCCGTGGACCAGTCAAAAATGGGGACGGTGTTTAGCGCCCACCAGGGGCAGGGCTAAGCTCGGTACTGTCAAAAGGAAAAATAATATCTGCTCCCACTCATCAATTGATGGTGGAAAACCATTGGTTCTCTGCCATCGATGGCAAAACAAGTTAACATCGGCCAGCCAGCATTGATGTTTTGAAAACATCGATGGCTGATGGCCATCCCTAGCATGGCTCTGCTGCACAAGGAGGGTTTTGGAGTGCGTACCAGGTGTCACCAGACCCGGTGATGCCTCTGGGTAATTGTACTGTTCTAACTCATTACTGAGATTAAGGGCCTGATTCAGACCCGCTCGTAAACGGCCGCTTGTTCGCACTGAGTGATGTTCGCACAACTGCGTATGCGTATGGGTCGTAATGCGCATGTGCAAACCAGTCATTGCGGTCGGAAATCGTGCGCTCGCAGAACAGCGAAGGGGCTGCTAATTTGATTGACAGAATGTACCGTTTGTGGGTGGTAACAGGGGAAGGTGTTTGAAAATGGGGGTGTGGAGATCTGAACGCAGGCGTGCCTAACGGTCAAAAGGGTGTTTAATGGGAGTGCATAATTAGTAAAGGAGCGTCATCGACCACGTCACTTGGTTGTCTTTTAGCCTGAACTGCTCGCAGTGATAGCGGTACGAAAAACCTACCACAAGCACTGCGAGCAGTTCATATGCCTTTCGATGTACCCGATTAATCTAATACATACCAGAGATGACGTGTGATGCGAACGGCAAAGGGGCGTCTTTACAAAATAGCGAGCGCATTTTTCGTTTGCTCACTCAGACATAGAGGTGTCAACAAACCGTAAAGAGCGAGCGCTCAATTTAAATAGCCGGCCCCTTTTTTGGAATGACCGTCCGCAACTAGCGTGCGGCTCTGAATTAGGCCCTAAGTTCAATGTTAAAGGGTTGTACATGTAACTTTTGAAGTATATAAGGATGCCCATATCTGCTCTAGATGAAGCACTTATTGGAAAAAAAACAAACAAACTGTAAAATAAATATAGCAGAGTGAACATTTTATTTAGTAATGTCTTCAACATGCACACTGACAACTAACTTCTAAAATTACATCTTTTTACATGATGTATGTGAAGTCACTGGGGGTCATTCAGACCCAGTCGCAAGCGCTGAGCGCTCGCAACCGGGTCGATGTTTCCCCACTGGGCATGTGCACGTTAGAGCCGGCTCTGACGTGCGCATGCGCAAGACCCGGCTAGCGATGGGCGCTCCGTCGCTACGGGTCTCGCACCAAAGGGGGTGAGCTGTCGATGGTGAGTGACAGCTCTCCCCGTTTGGGAGGCGGGCAGGGGGCGTGGAGGGCCAAACGGAGGCGTTCCCGATGGAATGCTTGCCGTTTGGGGGCGGCCCCACTGACATCAGCAATGATGTCAGTGGGGAGCTTCCTGCTCGATCAGACTTAACCTTAGGGTCTCGTCGCAAGCCCCGATGGTCATGATGGTCTTGACCATCGCGACCATCACCCTGGTCGATTTCAAGAGCTTTGGGTGGTAACCCACAGCCTAGCGATCGACCAGGAGGCGGCACTTAAAAAAGTAAGTGGCCGCCCTCATTCAGAGCGATCAATTGCAGCAAGCGATCGACTCTGAATGAGGTCCACTGTGTGGTGTGTTTCTAAAGGTACAGATACAAAATTAAAGATAATATATATATATATGTATGTATATATATATATATGTGAGTCTTCTTTATCTTTGCTGCTGCAGCACCTCTTTGGCTATAACTAGGAAAGGGTAATTTCTTGGTTGTCTCATTATACTACATTTTAAACATGCAATACCCTTTGCAAAACACGGATATACAGTAATAGCAACACAGATTATTAGCGAGCAGATTTAGCAAAAACCTTAAAACTGTTCATTGAAGTACTCTGTTGCTGGGCAATCACTGATCTATAACATGCATGTATTTGTAATCCACAATTGGCAAATAGAATAAGCTTAGCATCTAATGCTGTTCTTTCTTGATTCCAGAGAACAATAGCTTTGGCTTTACAATGATAAGGCACAATAAACACAGTTCAATTTGCAATGTATCCCAATTATAATCAGCACTGGGCCTGATTCAGACCCAGTCACAAGTGCTGAGTGCTCACAACCGGGTCGATGGTGGCCCAGAGCGCATGCGCACGACGGAGCCGGCTCCATCGTGCACATGTGCGAGACCCGGATGTCGATGTTGAGTGATAGCACGCCCCCTTTGGTGGGCAGGCCAGGGGAGTGGCTGCCCAAATGGAGGCGTTCCCATGTGAACGAGTGATGTCAGTTGGAGAGTGATGTCAGTTGGAGAGATTTCAGCTCTGTTAGAGCCGAAATCTCTCTGGGGCTTGCGGCAACGAGACCCTACCACAAGGGCTCATCACAAGCCCGATGGTTGCGATGGTCTTGACCATCGCGACCATCTTCCTGGCCGCTCGCTATAGCTGTGGGTTACCCACAGCTATGCGAGCGGCCAGGAGGCCGTTCAAAAAAAAATAGCCCGGCCCTGATTCAGAGCGAGTGCTCTGTCAGAGCGAGTGGCTCTGAATCAGGGCCTCTGTACACTAGGAATAACTCAGTGCCAAAGTGCTCTTTAAGTAAGAAACTTAGACACTTATTCTGTTGCAATTCAAACAAGATGAATATCACACTGCTTACTCAAATTTAGTCTATTGCACAAGTCAGTATAGTACTTGAAATATAACAGATTGCTGTATGTCTCATCAGTTCTCAGTATCTATTGATAATTCTCAGTATCTCTCATACACTCTCACAATAGGACCGTAGCAGTTCTCAGTAGATCTCAAATAGATCTCAATATTTCCTAAATATGTCTCAGTAGTGCTGCAGCTTAGTAGGGTCATCTCCCTTGTACAGTTCTTTTACTCATGCACAGCCTCCATATACTGTATGTTGACTACGGCTCCCAGTCCTGACACACTGTCTCTGGCTCTCAGTCTTAGCTGGCGCTTCTGCAGATGTCAGTGCACTATCAGGATAGTATGTTCATTGATCCTTAAACAGATTAATTACAAGGATACATATAAATTAAAGTGGAGATCTTTAAGCATATGCCTCCCAGAGAGGGCTACTCCATCTATAGCATGTCCAGCAGCACTTGTGTGACCACTGATCTTCCACTGCAGCTCTGCAGGGGTGCACCCTCTGCTGCTGCAGCATTAATCATCTCTGTACTGGGAGCCCTGCTAACAACTGCAATAAAAATCAGAAAGGCTCTGCCGTATACCCCTCAGGCTGCGCCGCAGCAAACATTGGTGCACCCACCACTGCTGCTGGACAGTGAGACACCTGCCTGATCTCCTATCCCAGGGACCACCGTTACAGGGAGCCACCCGCCGGTAAGCACCAGCATATGCTGCTGCAGAGTCTGCTGAACTCTGTGAATCTGTCTGATTCTGACCCACCAAAGCACCTGGGGCCCTGGAACAAAATGTACATTATAATCTATATCTCACTGTTTTGCTTTCCCTTTTTTTTGGGGGGGGGGCACCAAATTCTAACTTGCCTTCAGGCGACTGAGAAGCACTTATGCCCCTGAAGAGAACCCATAATACCATTGTGAATTTTCTAAATAAGAATGCTCTCTCGTTACTATCTTCATATTTATCAAACTGAATAAATTCACTTAAATAAACCAAACTGGAGACTAAGCAACTCACAGCTATCAGAGCGTGTGTGCAGGAAGTCATTAGTCGCCTAAGACAGCTTCAGGACAGTCATGGGGAATAGTCTTGTTTAGGGGGCGGAACATAAGAGAAAATACGCTTTAATACCCAGAATGATCAGCACATAGTGCCTGCTCAGCTGAGAACATTAGTGTTTATATGGTTATCCATCCCCTATAAAATAATATGCTTGTTACTACTTATAAATGTAGACAGCTTAACACTGTAAAGCAATAAAATAAAAGTTAAAGAAAATAAAAAAGTACAAAACGCAAACTAGGTGTAAAGTTTAGTGAATAAAACATGCAGTTAGTATTACAAGGACCAGTCGTCATGTGTGTGAGGTAGTAGTACAATGTCCACTCCCTAAAACGAATGTGTTTTATTTGTGTTCTTGATTTAATGCCTGGCTATTCCTGGCATACTGAACCAATAGCTTATCCATCCCTTCCTTTTTCTTCGTCACCTCTTATTGTAAAGTGATCTTGACAGTAAATTCTGTGGGTTCAGCTGCCAGCTGTTCTTGATTTTTCAACTGGTCTGTGACATGCTTGGCCAGTGTGGCCTTGGCTTCTTCTGCAGACCGTCGCTCTGACGTTCTGCCTCTTCCTTTGCTCTTTGCCTTTCTTGATCCATCTCTTAAGCTCTTCAAGTTTACTCTCCTAGTTCTTTTTGTGCTTTTAGTGTTCTTGATTTGTCAGAGAATTTCAAACAACTTGTCCTTTTCACATTCTATCTTTCTTTTTCCGCTATTTCCCATTTCTCCTTTTCATTTTCTAGCTGTGGTCTCTCCAGCTGCTTCTGGTGCTTCTCTTCCCTGGCCTGAGTGTTCATTTGCTGCACCTCGATTGTGTCAGTTTTCCTTCTCCTCATGTACAGTTTTCGGTTGCCCATGCAAAGGGCCAAGATACGTTTATTAATTCTTAAACTGGTCACATAAAATACAAAGTCCTGGGCTTTTTGTAAATTGGTTTTATAACAAATATTTTGTCATTAAATGTTTCTGATTTCACTCCAAGGAAATCCAATTTTAGGTGTCAACTTGTCATCATGTTCATAAGTATTAAGACCTAATGCACCAATACCCAGCCAAAGTTCTGCTCCTTTTTCATTTTTTATCTCAAAATAATTAACACTATACAGCTGAATATTTTGGGACATTTTCAGGTATTCCATCATGGAGTCTTCCCTTAACATGCTCCTATGCTTTGTTTGCCAGATTTGTTACCTTTCTTCCCATTATTCTTTTGTCAATTTATGTTGTTCTAGAACACACTGAGGGATCAGGCGGCCATTGGCCATGCAACCTAGTGTGTGGTCGTCCTTGCTGTAATCCCCATATTTAGCTTGCACAGCATAGGAAGACTGTAGGATGGCAGTTTTGGGAAGACAGTATATTTCATCATTTAATATTGCTTCTTTAACTCACAAAAAGAACAGTCTCTGTGTTATATACTGAATTATTTCTTCTGATACCTCCTCCAGGAATACTTTAGCTCTAAATTGAAACTGTAGAGGATTGTCGGGATTTCAACGCCTATCATTAGTCCCCTGTCAGGATTGCACAGTCGGGAAGCCGGCGGTCGGTAAGTCGACCGTCGGCTCCCTGACTGCATACCCATCTGGCTTAGTCACCTTTTTATTAAGCTTTAGCCATGTAGAGTAACCCTTGCTGTCCACGTACTGTAGCTCCTTTACCAGTTGTACTCAGCTGGATGGCGAACTCCAACTCAATGTCCATGGTAGTCACCCGTACAATTATCAGCTTTGGCATCTTGTCTGTGTGCTCTCTTTATTAAGCCAGCAAATGATTGCCCTCTCTTCTAGCAGGCAGTAACAGGTCTCTCTCAGCACTGACATCAGCTGCTGTTTGGCCCTTCCTGCAAATTTCACTAACACCTAGTCTAACTCTTTCCAGGACACTGTATCAGGCCACTGTGCAGGAGGGAGATAAATAGCAGCACCTCAGGTGCATCCCATAGGGGTCACCTCCTCCCCTGGCACAGAGAGTCCTCTATGCAGACATGCACACCCAGTTGTACACCCCTGTCACTCTCACAACAGGAATGGACAGAGGGGGCCCTGGGTTTGGCGTATAAAGCCCCAGGGCTAGCAGCGGAGACATCTCGGGGGTGGGGAGTGGGGTATGGGGTAGCAGCGGAGATGTCTCAGATGCTTCCAAATACCCCTGGGCAGTAGGTGTGGGGTGAATAAAAAAGGTGTTTTTTTTTGCTGAAGAACTAAAGGTCCCAGAAAGCCATGTCATGCCTAAAGTGTAATGTAATGATTACAAGTGCCAGTCTACCCATGGTGGCTGCCCAAAAGGACCTGCTATCCACATGTAAATCTCAATGCAAAAACGCAAATAAATATCACCCCACACATGTTGGATTCTCCACTACTATAGAGTCCCCAGTTAAGCATTTGATCTCCTTGACTTTTATATGATCTTTCGTCGGATAAGTTTGCTAAATAAATCTTTTTAGTAAGCTCAGATACATATAAGATATATGAAAAATGTTAGAGACTGAGTGTAGGGGATAATTTAAATTGATTAAAGAAATTAGAAGCTAACTTAGCTGATAGAAGGTGAAGTTTAATGTTTTCTATGAACTACTAAACTTTGGAACTGATTGAAAGGTGGCCGCAGTAGTGATCCATGCTGCGTCTTCGGTAGCAGCGGACCAGAGAAGATATGTAAATGATGCAGGTGTCGCCTTTGGACTTTGGATGCCAACCTCTGATGCAGCATTGGATCACCATCGGGAACATCTTAGTATCTTACTTGCGGTGGACATTGTGAGTAACCCTGAGGAGAGTGAATCTGCATTGAAAGACGCAGACGCTGGCTTCAGCATGCCCCCAAAACGGAGATTACATGCTTCAATTTGAGGAACGATCCTCTTCTCCATTAACAAAGGCCTGCAGCTTGTCACTCATTCTGTGGTGTCCAGCACATGCACACGGCGATCACGGCACATGCACAATCCCTATACCATTGGTCAATTGCACTCTAATCGGGACTCGTCCAGGGCTTTATCAGCCCCTTTGTCACCTATATTAAACTTAAGTTGTTGTCACAGATGACTATACACAATGTTTTGAGAAGTTCTTTGTTAATTCAGTGTTATTTCAGAAGACAGAGAGGAAAATGTACATAATGTAGGATGTTTACCATTCACACTAAAAATTTGATGTTCCAGTACAAGAATTGGGTGAATCATATTTCGTAAATTCTATGTATATTACATATTCAGCCCACTCAAATGGATTGATTAACCTTTTCAATTTGGCTTTTATCAGGATTACAAAAGGTAGAAAAAGAAAACATAATGCCCAATAATTTACAAATTCATTCTGTTGCTCCCAAGTCTTGTACACATAGGTGCGGTCATAGAACAATCTGGCTGACTACAATGGGTAAGAAAGGCCAGATAGGCAAACTGTGCAAATCAGAAGGGAAATATCAAGGGTAAAACGGACACTAAGCTTAGAGCAGTTGGTAAGAAACAAACAAAAGACCAGTAATGGTAAATCCAATAGACAATAGCACTAAGATTTGGAAGCAAAAATCTTAACAATTACCCAAGTGGTGCTAAGTTCTGTATGTGCTTTCACTTTATCGTTAGTAAGTCTGTGACCACATAAACATAAACTCGGCATGGATTAACAAAATCATGGAATCAATTGTGGACATTACTAAGATAATGCCAAACAGGAAAGTATCTCACTTACCCCCTCTATCAAACTTAGTTATCTACTGCCTAGCGATATCCTGTGAGTATTTAGCTGAGTGGGAGAGTACCTGTGTAGTGACCTTATTATCTGGTGTTTCCCCTATGCCACAATCTCATGAAAGGTTTATGTGTATTGTTTATACAAATCTATTGATTTCACAAATCGTTTTAACACTTACAGACTGTAGGAGTATGTAAAAGGTGTAAACAGACCACTAAAAAGTGTTTAATTTCCAATCCAAAACTATTAATTTAAAGCAGACTTTTAAATTCTGACTCGTCTCCTGTAATTGTAAAGCTGGGTCTAGGCCAGGTCTAGGTGGCAACAATTATAGAACTTGTAGATACCCCTTACAGCCCATTCATGTGTTAGGGCATTGACAACACAGCTGTATACCTGAAACAGACCTGCTTAAGTTAGTAGAGAGTACAGCAAAACTTTGACCTTTGGATCTTTTGGCATACACACCATATCAGAGTAACACTAACCAGCCTATAATTACAGTACATACAGTATTTCTATTTTTTCATAACTTAGTTAACACCATCAAAGTCTCCATTTTTTCGCATGCCGGACTTTTCACCGACATCGCCAGTTTTACATGCTAAAAAGTATCGCGCGCACTCCCGCTATTCGCCGTATTCAATTCCAAAGGACGTGAAAACATGTCCCAGCGAAACTCTAACAGGCGAAAAGTGTTGGCAGAATTGGGGAAATCAGCCTGACACTCCCCAAAAGATGGACTAACATTGGGGATCAATGTAGATGTCCCCGATTAGCCCTACTGAAGCTATTCGGGGTACTTAAGTGCAGTCAATTGCTACAAAATAGCGGCTTAGCACATGTGGTGAAGAATAGCATTAAGCAGTTTTTTTGGGTGAAAATAAGAAGTCCTGTCAAATTTGGGGTACTTGAAAATGGATGCCAGCATAGTAAAAATCGCTAAAATCAAGTTTTAAGTGCCGCAAAAAACGCACCTTCAGCAAGCGCCTGCAAGCACAAAAACACCTCCCCCATACTTGCAGACCCCCCAAAAGTCTATTTCACTAGTTTTTGCGTTTGTACCCCCACTTTTTACTTTTTCGCCCCCATTTTCAAAGTGCTTTTTTGGGGTGTTTTTTTTTTTGCATTTTTTTGATGCAGTTATCCTTTGGGGGGGCTGTCCAAAGGATGCAGAGTGGTTTCCGCACCTTTGTACACCAAAATCACAATTCTGCACTTTTTTCTGCCGGGTATTCATAGGCGAAACTTTTTCGCCTATTACATTGCATTGACTTTCCGCGTACGCGAAAAGTCTTTGCAATTGAATACGGCAAATAGTTTCCGCCTGGCAAAAAGATGCAAATGGCGATACTTTTTTGCCGATCACGGCTTTTTGCACCTAATTGATTACGGCCCTTAATATGAATTCTACTTTCATTTTTAAGTAGCAGCGGTAAAGCGGGGTGGTAATGACCACAATTGTGTGCAAAATAAACGCTGCAGGCTTCCTTTCTAGATCCCTGTGTTGAATGGCAATATGGAAAGAGGAGGATTAAAGCACTCTATCACTGTTGATAATGCAAAAAGCAACCCTACCCCACACTCAGGGACCTATTCATGATGTAAATTATCGGCTCAGTGACAGCTGATGGGAAATCGGCTGTCCCCACGAGCCGCTTCACTGGTCCTTTTCGGAGCTGTGAATCTTTTGTGATGCGCACAAGCGCCCCAACATCTGGCGGAAGGGGCCAGACAAGGGCGGTGCTACTGTGTGCTGGGCTGCAGTTGGAGACTGCTCGCTGCTGCTGAGCAGCAGCAGTCTCCTCTTCTTTGCCTGTGAGAGGGAAAGATCACACTGATTGTGCGACCCCCTGGATTTGTGCTGGGCTAAGGGGCTCACAGCGCCCCCCCTGCCCCAGCACGCAGTTCCACTTCGCTCTGCTGTATGTAGGTTTTTTCTTCTTTTTTTAATCTAATTGGGCAATTAGGCCACGCCCCCTTCCCCTAGACCGGCTCTCTATGGCCCTGGTGGCCAGCTGTAATACTTGGTCTCACAATCTACACCAGTGATTGTCAACCTTTTTCAACACGAGGCACACTACGCATGATTTCAAAATTGCCAAGGCACACCATCCGGCGATACGGCGTGCGCGACCCATGAAAAAACACACAACATTGGCCTCCACAGGAATAAAACACACAACATTGGCCTCCACAGGAATAAAACACACAACATTGGCCTCCACAGGAATAAAACAAACAAAATTGGCCTCCACAGGAATAAAACACACAACATTGGCCTCCACACGAATAAAACACACAACATTGCCCTCCACAGGAATAAAACACACAACATTGGCCCACACAGGAATAAAACACACAACATTGGCCTCCACAGGAATAAAACGCACATACCTTGGCCCCCAAAGAAAAAATAATATTGGCCCCCACAGAAAAAAATAACATTGGCCCCCACAGAAAAAAATAACATTGGCCTCCACAGAAAAAAATAACATTGGCCTCCACAGAAAAAAATAACATTGGCCCCCACAGAAAAAAATAACATTGGCCCCGACAGGAATAAAATGCATACATTGACCCCCACAGAAACAAAAAATAAAAACCCCACATTGCTCCTCTCAGGAAAAAACAATCAATAGGCCCCACAGAATAAATCTAAAGCACTTTCACACAAGAAAACATTTTCCTGACCTCACAGAAAATAGAATCCACATACCTGTTAGTGCAGAGCAGTCAGCAGCTTGAGAGCGTGCAAACATGCAGGCGGGCAGGAGAGCAGACTGTCTGTCCTGCGGAGCGGGCATGGTGGGCAGGTGAGTCAGTGGCTGGGCTGGCTTGCGGATCGGGTATGGCGGGCTGAAAATGCGGCGTGCGTGACCTGTGATGTCACGCCGCTGCATCCATTGAGGTCACAGCCGGGCGCGCCTGAGTCTCCCAGAGGAGCTCAGCGGCAGCGCTGCCCGGTTCACAGACCTGCAATGTGACTGGTGGCCCTGACCGCCGTTCCTGACGGCACTGCGGCACACCCCACAACTGCCCACGGCACACTAGTGTGCCGCGGCACAGCGGTTGAAAATCGCTCATCTACACAGTAACAAGATGGTGCAGCGCATGCGCAGTACTTAAGCAAGTGGTCACCTTTGAATAGGGAATGAAGCTTCCATGGAAAATCAACTTGGAATCTCCGCACTAGCACTCTCCATTTTCATAAACAACTTAATTCTCCAGAAACAACATAATATCAATCAGGCTTATCTGAATCAGAGTTAAACTTCCTAATGATACCCCTGAGTAAGTTCTAAGCTGAGGATAGGACAAAAAAACGTTGGTTGTGGAGACTTGGGACCTGATTCAGAGCCGGACGCTATTTGCGGACGCTCCTTCATAAAAAGGGGCTGGCTATTTAAATTAAGCGCTCGCTCTTTGCGGTCTGTTGACGCCTCTATGTCTGAACGAGCGAACAAAACATGCGCTCGATATTTTGAAAAAAACGCCCCCTGGCCGCTCGCATCATACGTCATCTCCACTATTTATTAGATTAATCCAGTACATCGAACGGCGTATGAACTGCTCGCTATTCTTGTGGTAGCATTTTCCTACCACAATCATGCGAGCAGTTCAGGCTAAAAGACAACCAAGTGACGTGGTCAATAACGCTTCTTTGTTAATTATGCACACCCTTAAAATGCCCGTTTTGACCGTTTGGCACGCCTGCGTTCGGATCTCCACTCTCCGTTTTCAAGCACCTTCCCCTGTTACCACCCACAAAAGCCTCATTCTATCACTCAAATTAGCAGGCACTCGCTATTTTGCGAGCACTCGATTTCCGACTGCACTGACTGGTTCGCGCATGCGTACTAAAACCCATATGAATGCGCAGATGTGCGAACTTCGCTCGGAGCAAACGAGCGGCCGCTTACGAGCGGCTCTGAATGAGACCCCTGGTCCTGATTCAGAGACTGCTGCAATGGGGATTTTTACATAGATCGAGCGATTATTTGCTATTATGCATGTGTATAAGCCGCTCTGCGCACACGCTGTGGTTGGTTTGTGATTACGCATGCACAGGGGATCCATTCGCAAAGTGAGTGACAGGTAGTCAGCGTTTGGGGGAGGTAACAGGGGGTGATAATAAAACTCAGGCGTGTGAGTCTGTTTAAACGCTATTACATTGTCTCCTACGTAGGATGCGAGCTCTCTGTGTCAGGAGAGCTGCAGTGTTTGCGGCTGGTCAGTAGGGGGGATTGATATAATGACCCAATCTCCCCCATCCTGGTTAAAATAAAACAGGGCCCCTTTATTTTAATGTGACAGACTTTTTTTCACTTTTTATTAACTAGTACGCCTTGTTGGGTTACCATATCCTTCCTACATATGGTTTACATTAAACTTATGGTGGTAGCTAGCAAAACAATAAACAGAAATGCATAGTCATTACCAATTTTATACAGTATGTCGTATCAGAAGCTGTTAACATATTTAGGGTATTTACTAAAATTTCAAATTCTTCTGAAAAATAAATAAAAACAAGATAAATTGTGGGTACTATATTTAAACTAAAAAAAACATTACTTCTATTGATGTTGGAATGGGACCAGTGCAAAAATAGGGTCACCGCAGAGATGATAGAAGCATCAACATCAAAGGAGTTAAAGGTTTAAAGCTTAGTGCCATCCAATTTGGAGGCCTATGAGAGGGCGCTGGATTTAATCTGGATAAAAATGCAGGAGCATCGTTTAGACACAGCGAAACTTTTTCGCATGGCGAGGTTTTCGCCTACTTCGCATGTTTTGCATGCTGAAAAGTATCGGGCGCGTTCCCGCTAGTCACCGTATTCAATTAGAAAGTACGTGAAAACGGCACCCGGCGAAACTGAAACAGGTGAAAAGTCCTGTCAAAAATGGGGAATTCAGCCTGACACCTCCCAAAAGATGCACTAATATTGGGGTTCACTATAGATGCCCCAGATTAACCCTAATGATGGTATTTGGGGTACTTAAGTTGTGACAATAGGTGCCATTTAGTGCATTTACACAAGTGGTGAAGAATAGCATTAAGCAGTATTTTTTGGAGTAAATAACTACTCACAGCAAATTTGGGATACATGAAAATGGGTGCTAGCATATTTTTAAGTTGCTAAAGTGAAGTTTTAAAACGCGTTAAAAATCCACTTTCCGCAAGCACCTGCAATCAAAAAACACCTGCTCCATATTTGGGGACCCCCTAGAAGTCTATTTTTCTAGCTTTTAAGTTTGTCCACCAACTTTGCACTTTTTCGCCTCCAAGTTGAAAGTACTTTTTTGGGGTGTTCAAAAGTATTTTTTTTTTATTTTTTTTACACCGTTTATCTTTGGGGGACTGTCCCAAGGGTGCATGGGGGTTTCCCAAAGTTTGCACCCCAAAACCGCAATTCTGCACTCTTTTCAGCCTGCTATTCATAGGCGAAACTTATCTGCTGATTACTTTGCATTGATTACTGTGGAATTGAATACGTGGATAAGTTTTCACCTGGCGAAATGACGTAATCCGCAATACGTTTCCACGGATTCTCACTTTTCACTTCTAATTAAATACGGCCATATATATATATATAAAAAAAAAAAAATATATATATATATATATATATATATATAGTGACACAGTTAGGTTAGGGGGTCCCTCTCCTGGGTAGAGGACTCCTTCCTTACACACACACACAGCAGCAGGGAAGCAGCACTCCAGTCTGGATGCAAGTACAAGCTGGTCGGCGCCAGTCTTTATTGTACAATGACAGAAATATAAAGAAAACATAAATATAAATCCTAGCCCTGTCGGGGCACTAACTTCACAGGTAGTTCCCTCACTACCAGAACCTGGCAGGGCCTAATGCCCTCGCCAGCAACAAAGCACTGCACAGTACTCACAAATAGGTTTTTCAAGTGTCTCTGAGCAAACTCCCTGCCTGCTCTCCCAGGTGAGACAATCAGCCCTAAACAAATTAGGCTTATATTGGCCACTCTCAGGTGGAAAACTAACAAGCCTGTTACCAGGCTGCGAGAACCAAAACCTGGAGTGGCCGTGGGTGGAGCCCTCCCTCTCCTCTCACCCACAACCCCCAGGTCCCAAACCGGCTTTTCAAAAAGCCGAAACTCAAGCCTGCTACACTGCAGACTTTCTCCTGGGGATTTAAAACACATAGGACAGGAATCTGGGATAAATGTCCCTGCCACAGACCACTTTACCAGTGATCCTATCACATATCCCCCCCCCTTTGTTTCGACCTATGGGGCGGAACAACTGAAGCCCCCAAACAATGAACGTGTGACAACGCGTCTGCTTTAAACAACAGGCCCCCTGGCCTGTGTTCCACCGAAAATTTAAAATTTTGTAACGCCCACTTTATGGCCAACGCCTCCTTCTCCACTGTGGCACCGGGTAGGCATCAAATTTTGAAACACTGTTCAACTTTCGGAAGTCATTGCAGAAACGCACACTCCCGTCGGGCTTTGGAATCAACACAATGGGACTTGACCATTCACTATGTGATTCCTCAATAACCCCTAACTCTAGCATATTTTTAATTTCTTTTGACACCGATTCTCTTTGTGCTACTGGTAACCTATAGGGCTTTAGATTAACTTTAACCCCTGGGTCAGTGATTATGTCATGTTTAATGACCGAGGTTTTCCCAGGTATGTCAGAGAACAGCACCCTATTTCTGAACAGAAACTCGTTGACCTCTCGTTGTTGAATTGCCGACAGGGTTTTTGCCACTGTCACTTCGGGAACTAAGGGCCCTGGATTTACTGGAGGGGCTCGGACGGCCGACAGTACCGTTCTATCTTTCCAGGGCTTTAACAGATTAATATGGTATATCTGTTCCGGCTTTCTTTTCCCCGGCTGGTAAACTTTGTAATTGACCTGTCCCACTCTTTATAAGATTTCAAAGGGCCCTTGCCATTTAGCCAAAAGTTTATTTTCCACAGTGGGAACCAACACTAACACTCTGTCCCCAGGAGCAAAGCTGCGTAACCAAGCATTGCGGTTGTATACCCTCTGCTGTGCCTGTTGAGCCTGTTTCAGGTGCTCTCTTACTATCGACACCTCTATAATAGGCAATGGAACTAGTGGTCCCTTAAAACGTGGTCTGGGAGCATGATACTGACACTCAGGGCAGGATGCGCAAAAGTCAGATACCTCTTTATGAAGCCCGGGCCAGAAAAACCTCTGCAATATTCGCTCAATGGTTTTCTCTACCCCTTGATGACCTGCCGTTATACGACCATGGGCCAGATCCAACACTGTTCTTCTATAGGCTTTGGGAACTATTAGTTGTTCCACAACATCTTCCCCCTTCTTAGTCACCTGATATAACCAATCCTGACACATTGCCATGTGGGGATAGGACAAAGGACTATCAGGGTCTATGGGTTTACCATCAACTACTTTTACATTCTACCTGGCTTTTACCAAAGTAGGGTCATTCAACTGCTCCACGGCAAAGACCTCTCTTCTGACCTCTAAATCAGGCAGATGATCCACTGGCCCAACAACACTTCCCACCTCAATGGGAGGCACATCAGTTGGCGGGCCACCGTCACGCTCCGCATTCTCTAGTTCGCCAATCATAGTAGGAAAAGGGAATAACTCTGACTCAGAAGAAACTCCCTCCTCCACTATATCGACAACCTTCTCAAGTGGACCGGTGGTTGTTCACTTCTGGAACAAAACGGCTTTCCCACAATTTCCAGAAGGGAGCAAAGTCTCTCCCCAATATTGCATCGTACATCAGACCAGGCACCAAACCCACAGAAACTATAGCAGAGCCACATGGTGTCTCGATGTTCACCTCGGCAGTAACATAATATCGATTATCCCCACAACAGTTTTCCCCTTATGCCTTCAGGGGTTCACCAGCTCAGCTTTTATAAGTGTCACCAAGCTACCAGAGTCTAAAGGTGCGTACACACTGGGCGATAAAGTGGACGACTGAACGATAACGATATCGTTATCGTTCAGTCGTCCACTTTATCGTCCATTTTTCAGCTCAAAAAGATGAACGATAACGACGCGCGCGTTCCCGCGGGTCGTTCGTCATCATCGTTCATCGGGCTGACATGCAGGCCAACCTGACTATCTCGTCAGGTTGCTGCATGTCAGGGAATGGGGGAGAGAGCCCGGCACTGAACGATATCGTTAATGATATCGTTCAGCGGCTGTGCTCAATGTCATAAACGACATTGAGCACAGCCTGCCGGGAACACAATAGACGATATCGCTCAGGGAGCATATCGTCTAGTGTGTATGCACCTTAACAGTGCCTCTACTCGGTTGCCATCTACAGTGAGTACACACATGTGCTTATCAATCTCAGCCTGCCGGTCAGCCGTACAGGCTGTCTGTGCAAAGAAAGACCCCCTGCGGTAGACATGAGCAGTATCACATTGCATAGGTTCAGTTGTAAGTGAACAATTAGCGGAAATATGGCCGAAGTCACCACACTGGAAACACTGAATCATATTAATGTCTAGTCGTTAATGGGGCAAGAACCTTCCTGGCCTGGCAGGCCTGTCTCCAGGTTCTACACCCTCAGTCTTAGGTACATCCCACCGCCCAGCACCCTTCTCCCCTGGAACAGTCTTACCAGTGTCTGTGGGAGTTCGCCGGTGCACCATCGGGGCTTGATGGGGCATACTCCTCAGCTCCTCAGCCGCCACGTACCTCTCCACTAGCTCGACCAACTGGTCCGCAGTCTTAGGGTCTGCATGGCTCACCCACTTGCGTAGAGTCGCAGGTAATGATCGCAGGTACCGGCCCATCACGACCCTTTCCACGATCTGTGGTCCCGTCAGCGTCTCTGGCTGTAGCCATTTTGAGGACAGATGGACGAGGTCATGCATCTGTGAACATGGAGGCTTGTCCATATGGAACTCCCAGCGGTGGACCCGTTGGGCACGAACAAAGGTGGTGACTACCAAGCGAGTTAGGATCTCCTGTTTTAGTTTTTTATAGTCCTTGGCATCAGCCAGGCATAAGTCGAAATAGGCCTTTTGTGGCTCCCCAGACAAAAAAGGTGCCACCAGACTTGCCCACTGCTCCTTGGGCCAACTCTCCCTTTCGACCGTTCTTTCAAATGCGGCGAGATAGGCCTCCACATCATCGCCCGAAGTCATCTTTTGGAGGAAGTGACTGGCTCGTACGGAGTGAGTGGGGGTGGGAGAACCAGTATTAACATCGCTGGGTCGGGCGACCAGGTGCTGTATCACCTCTTTTATGGCCTGGCTGTTTTCCTCAATGGAGACCTGTTGAAGTCTGTTAGTCTCCTGCTGAGCCCTGGTAGCTTCCTGCTGAGCTACTGTAGCTTGGAGCAAGGCCTTAATAATTTCCTCCATTTTGTCCTGGGGTGTAGATTGGAAGCTGAACCTTGCCTCTCTGAGCATTGGCTGATGCCTCCTCTATGGGACTCCAAGGACACAGTGTTATTTCCACTCTCACAAATTGGACGTCTGTCCCTTTAATTTTTAAATGGAAAGTTTTCCTCTTGCTGCAAGTTCAGTGTGTGTGGGTGCCCGCATTCTCCACCATATTGTGACACAGTTAGGTTAGGGGGTCCCTCTCCTGGGTAGAGGACTCCTTCCTTACACACACACACACAGCAGCAGGGAAGCAGCACACCAGTCTGGATGCAAGTACAAGCTGGTCGGCGCCAGTCTTTATTGTACAATGACAGAAATATAAAGAAAACATAAATATAAATCCTAGCCCTGTCGGGGCACTAACTTCACAGGTAGTTCCCTCACTACCAGAACCTGGCAGGGCCTAATGCCCTCGCCAGCAGCAAAGCACTGCACAGTACTCACAAATAGGTTTTTCAAGTGTCTCTGAGCAAACTCCCTGCCTGCTCTCCCAGGTGAGACAATCAGCTCTAAACAAACTAGGCTTATATTGGCCACTCTCAGGTGGAAAACTAACAAGCCTGTTACCAGGCTGCGAGAACCAAGACCTGGAGTGGCCGTGGGTGGAGCCCTCCCTCTCCTCTCACCCACAACCCCCAGGTCCCAAACCGGCTTTTCAAAAAGCCGAAACTCAAGCCTGCTACACTGCAGACTTTCTCCTGGGGATTTAAAACACATAGGACAGGAATCTGGGATAAATGTCCCTGCCACAGACCACTTTACCAGTGATCCTATCACAATAAATATATATATATACACACGTGTGAGTTATTGTCATTGCTATGGGGCTGTAGTTTCTTCATATAGAATATGCAGGATTATTCTCTTTTATGGTACTACCAAGTGCCAAGTTACTGATTACCATGCTCTTCTTTTCTCATTATTTTGTCTCACTTTTACAACCTACAGCTCTTCATTTGTTATTAACTGGTAATTCCCAGCATTAACAACTGTTCTTTCTATTACATCTTGCCCGGTAAAGCATGTTTGAGGTTTTTGTTCAACACCGGGTCGCCTACAATTGTTTACAAACTACTTTTGCTTTACGTCACAATTCTAAATCTTCATTTCTATATAGAATGTTTGGTTCTATACTGATGTTTCTGTTTTAATTATGGGATAGAGATTGCACATATTCTGAAACCATACTTGCCTACTTTTAAAAAAGCATTTCAGGGAGATAGTGAAAGCAGCACCTATGAGCGCATGTTACAGTGGGCGTGTACTGATAAATCTGAGAGGCGTGTCCTAAGCCTGACTTGCATCCAAATGTAAACCAGCCCAAAAGCAGTTAGTAAGATCTGTTTGTTGATGAAAATACACACTACTACTTTGCAGAAATTCATAGGGATCATGGGCCCTGATTCAGAGCCGCTCGCTATTTGCGGTCGTTCGTTCCAAAACAAGGGGTGGCTATTCAAATGAACCGTTCGCTCATTGCGGTCTGTTCACGCCTCTAAGTCTGAACGAGCGAGCAAAACTTGCGGTTGTAATTTTGAAAAATATGCCCCCTGGCCGCTCGCACCATACGTCATGGCCGCTATTTATTAGATTAATCGAGTACATCGACCAGCGTATGAACTGCTCGCTATTCTTGTGGTTGGTTTTTCCTACCACTATATTGCGAGCAGTTCTGACTATAAAACAACCAGGTGACGTGGGCAATGACGCTGCTGTTTTAATTATGCACACCCTTAAAACGCCCGATTTGACGTTTAAGCACGCCTGTGTTCTGATCTCCACTCCCCGTTTTCAAGCCCCTTCCCCTGTTACCACCCACATACGCCTCATCCTGTCACTCAAAGTAGCAGGCATTCGCTATATAGCGAACAAACGATTTTGGGCCGCACTGACTGGTTCGCGCATGCGTATTACAATCCGTACGCATGCGCAAATGAGCGAACATCGGTCAGAACGAACGAGCGGCCGCTTACGAGCGGCTCTGAATCAGGCCCATTGTGCCTTATAATAACCAATGCAAGGAAATTACACTAATGATCCCATTTGAATGTATATATCTCTGTTTTTTAATATAACAGCCTCATAATGGGAGTAAGGTGCAATCAGGGAGATTGCTAGACTGTTCAGGGAGACAGGGAGATTGCTACTATTTCAGGGAGTCTCCCTGACAATGAGGGAGAGTTGGCAAGTATGTCTGAAACCCATATGAAAGGTTACTAATGATTTAAAAAACGTTACAGGAAGCCTATAGCAATAGTGTGTGCCGTCTTATCTCATGACTTGGAGTTCCTCTTTCCTAAACATAAACCTTTGTTAAAATATCTGAACTGTAGCAAGAAACAAAAATCCCTTACACTTTCAGTACCGACCTGTGTTTTACCAAGTGCTACTTGTACTGCATCAGGTCAGAGCAATAATATATTTCAGGCTGTTGCATTGGAACACTTTTATGTTCTCTCATTTGTCTCTTTTTTTTGTCTTGAAGATTTAGTCAATCATTAATTTGTGTAGTCATAGCTGTGCAGAAGACAGTGGAAGGACATTGTATTTTTTCAATGCGGAAGTCTATCCAAAAATTTGATTCATAGTAATTTTGAATAATAAGCATTAACGATGCATATAATTACATGTGTACTGTACTATAAACATCTGGTGGACGGCTCATTTTTAACTAAACACTTGTTTTTGCTCTAAAGAATACTAAGAAATATAACATCTTGTACTAAGGTGTTATCAGTACATGTTCTGTATTGTTTAAGTTCTTGTCTTTATATAAACAATTTGCAACTGCCATATGGCTCTTATATACAGGTAATTGTTTTTTACTATAAAAAAATAAAACACATTGTTTATTACAGTAATATCTAGTTTAACATTTTCAATTCTCTTCTTCAGGTTCCATATGGATCCACAGGGATACCATGTGGTTGGAGTGATTCAGGCACCAAATAGTTAAATCTTTCAGCTCCCAGGATGTCTTTGGTCCTCCCCCACATATACCCCGCCCCTGGCTACAGGCATTCAGTTGTTCGTTTGGTGCGGCAGAATTCAGACGCACTGTTGTAACAGGGGACTGCTGAGGCAGTCCTAAGTTTTTATTTTATGATTTATTTTATTTTCTATGTTTTTGAGTTAGTAGATGATGTGCAGGTTCTTCTTCGTGGTCTAGCTTGTCAGAGAGGACCATCCTTCTACAGTGGATGTTCCTTAAGGGTGGACAAATCAATTTTAGATATACAGGATGATGAACCAGCTCGTAGTAAGAAGGCTCCAGTATTTAAATACCAGAAGGTGGTAAAAGCTGAGTTTCCTAGATCCGAGCAGCTCACTGAACTTATGGAAGAGGCATGGGGTAAATCGGATAAACTGTTTTATATTACTAAAAGATTAGCATCTTAGTATCTTTTCCCAGCTTCTGAATGTACTAAGTGGGAAATCCCTCTTACTGTGGATCCATATGGGACACACTTAGTCAGGAATGCTACGTTGCCTATTCCGTCAGCATCTTCTCTTAAGGATCCTACAGACAGAAAAATTGAAGTATGTCTTAAGGTAATATTTTCATCATCTGGAGCTGTTACTCGTCCAGTATGGCTGGCGGGGGCATTGGAGAATTCTCTACCAGTTGCTACCAGAAAACAGCTCACATATATCTCCCACATATGGGAAGCAGCCTCCTATTTGAGAGGAGCTGCAATAGATGTGGGACTCTTAGCTTCTAAAGCATCAGCAGCCTCAGTGGTGGCTCATAGGGTCCTTTGGTTAAGGTTCTGGAAAGCTGATACAGGGTCAAAGAAGACTTTGGAATCCTTACCTTTCTATGGAAATATACTTTTTGGGGCAGAGTTAGATATGATAATAGCTACTCTGGCAGCTCCAAAATCTGCAGGTCTGCCATCAACAACTACATTAAAGTCTAGGCAGTTTTCTTTCCGTTCCTTTCGTCCCCAGGGACAAGCAAAGGAACAGTCTTCTTCCAGGCTGTCTAGTTTTCGCAAGACAACCAGGCTACAAATTAAGAGTTCTGGGCTGGCCAGATGTCCAGCTTCTAAGCCAGGTGACAAACCCTCTGCCTGATGGGGCGGGCATCCTCCTGGGGGATCTCAGGGTGGGAGGCCAACTTCTTCAATTTACGGATTACTGGCATCAAACAGCAACAGATGCCTGGGTCCGAGAAGTGGTCTCTCAGGGGTATGTCCTCAGTTTTCAGAGTCATCCTCCCCAGAAATTTTTTTTGGAGAAATCCTCCATCAGATGTGAACAAGGCCTGGGCTCTTCAGAAGGCTGCAGGCAGGGGTGATCATCCCGGTTCCTGTGTTTCAGCAAGGAAGAGGTTATTATTCCAATCTATTTTTGGTTCAGAAACCGAATGGGTCGCATCGCCCTATTCTAAATCTAAAAACCCTCAACAAGTTTATCCTTGTAGCCAAGTTCCATATGGAAACTCTTCAATTAATTATTTTGTCAATGGAGCTTGTGGATTTTATGGTTTCCCTGGACATTCAGGATGCATATCTGCATGTGCCTATTATGCCACCTCACCAACAATTTCGATGGTTTGCTTTCCTGCAACAATATTACCAATTTCAGGCACTACCCTTTGGTCTATCAATGGCCTCTCGGGTCTTCCCCAAAATAATGGTGGTTATGACTGCCTACCTCAGGCATCAGGGAATGAGAATACTACCATATCTGGACAACCTTCTGATATTGGCACAGTCTCCAGCTGTTTTACAACACCATCTCCAACTGACTATTACCTGCCTACAGAAGCACAGCTGGATCATCAGTTGGAAGAAATCCTTTCTTTTTTCCAACACAGCAGATGGTACATCTAGGGGCACTTCTGGATTCTCAGACACAAAGGGTATTTCTGCCAGAGGACAAGATTGTGGCCCTATCATTGCAAATACGCAAATTGCTACGCAAGCAAAGGGTATCCATTCTATCAGCAATGCAGGTCCTGGGGTCAATGGTATCCACCTTCGACTTGGTGGGATATGCTCAGTTCCATTCCAGGCCTCTGCAAAAATTGATTCTCTCCAGGTGGAACAGACAGCATCATCTAATAAGGTCCTAGAGGATCCTTCCCACTCCAGAGGATCGTCTCTCTCTCTCATGGTGGCTACAAAAGGATCATCTGGACAAAGGTCGCCCATTCTGGATTCCAAATTGACTGCTTCTCACTATGGATGCCAATCTTCACAAATGGGGGCAGCAACAGATCATCACATCTTTCAGGGAAGATGGACAGATCAAGAAAATCATCTGCCCATAAACATTCTAGAGCTTCGAGCAGTATACAAAGCACTCATCATGGCACAGGACCTGCTCCAGGGCAGGCCAGTCCAGATCCAGTCCGACAAAGCGACCACAGTAGCCTATTTCAATAATCAGGGAGGCACGCAAAGTCAGGCAGCCATGAGGGAAGTTACAAACAGTTTAATTTGGGCAGAACGGCATCTTCCAGCGATCTCTGCAATATTCATCTCGGGAGTCCTCAATAAGGGAAGGGGACTTCCTAAGTCATCAGGACATACACGCCGGATAGTAGTCTCTCCACCCGGGGTTTTTCAACTCCTGGAGAACAAAGAAGGCCTACCAGACATAGACCTCATGGCATCACATCGCAACCACAATGTCCCCAGGTACAGGTCTAGGACCAGAGATCCCTCTGAAGCCTTCGTGGATGCACTAGCAGTAAGATTGGACTTCAAGTTGGCGTATCTCTTTCTTCCGATTTCTCTCCTCCCAAGGGTTCTCAGGAAATTCAAGCAGGAAGGTGAAACAGTAATACTAGTGGCTCCGGCTTGGCCCAGACGTCATTGGTTCACCGACATATGGAATCTATCCATAGACAGTCCGTATCCTCTTCCTTTATGGCTGGATCTGTTAGCGCAGGGTCCCTGTCTGCATTTGGACTTACCTCACCTGTCTTTGATGGCGTGGTTCTTGAGTCTTCCATCTTAAGAGCCAAGGGTTTCTCCAGCTCTGTGATTCAAATGCTTAGGGCACAAAAGCCTTCCTTTGGCCACATCTATTACTGAGTTTGGCATTTTTTTGGTTAATGGTGTTCCCACAAAAAATATAACCCTGTGGTGTTTAGGATTTCCCGGGTACTGGCTTTTCTCCAGGCTGTATTGGACCTTGGTCTCCACCTGACTACTTTGAGAGAGCAGGTTTCTGCACTGTCAGTCTGGTTCCAGAGAAAGACTGCTTCTTTACCAGATGTTAGAATTTGTTTTCAGGGGGTTCTCCAAGTTAAGCCTCCTTTTGCTCCACCGGTAGCACCATGGGATTTGTCTTTGATACTCAAGGGGCTACAAGGTCCCCCATTTGAACCTCTGGACTCCTGTAGATTTGAAATGGTTGAAAACGAAGATACTTTTTCTCCTCACTATCTCTTCTGGTCTCCACCTGGCCACTTTGAGAGAGCAGGTTTCTGCACTGTCAGTCTGGTTCCAGAGAAAGATTGCTTCTTTACCAGATGTTAGAATTTGTTTTCAGGGGGTTCTCCGAGTTAAGCCTCCTTTTGCTCCACCGGTAGCACCATGGGATTTGTCTTTGGTTCTCAAGGGGCTACAACGTCCCCCATTTGAACCTCTGGACTCCTGTAGATTTGAAATGGTTGAAAGCGAAGACACTTTTTCTCCTCACTATCTCTTCTGCACATAGAGTCTCTGATTTGGCAGCGCTCTCTTGTCGCTCCCCATTTTTTATTTTCACCAGGATAAAGTTGTTCTCCGCACAAGGGAGGGTTACCTTCTTAAGGTGGTGTCCCATTTTCATGTGAATTAAGAGATTTTGGTTCCAGCTTTTCAGTCTTCAGACCTTTCTGTAGGCGAAGCCTCCATGGATGTAGTTCGTGCTCTCTGTATCCATGTGGAGTGTACAGACTCTTTTAGAAAATCAGATACTCTTTTTGTGTTATATGGTTTTCACAAACGAGGATGGCCAGCTAACAAACAGACTCTAGCTAGATGGTTAGATATGACTATCTCTTAGGTATACACACAGGCTGAGTGAGCCCACTCCCTTGGCTGAGAAGCAATCCCCCACACATGAATGGTCTCAGGATGCTTTACTGTTGGCATGACACAGGACTGATGGTAGCGCTCACCTTTCCTTCTCCGGACAAGCGTTTTTCCATATGCCCCAACAATCTGAAAGGGGATTCATCAGAGAAAATAACTTTACCCCAGTCCTCAGCAGTCCAATCCCTGTACCTTTTGCAGAATATTAGTCTGTCCCTGTTGTTTTTCCTGGACAGAAGTGACTTCTTTGCTGCCCTTCTTGACACCAGTCCATCCTCCAAAAGTCTTCGTCCTGTGTTATGCCAACAGTAAAGCATCCTGAGACCATTCATGTGTGGGGTTGCTTTTCAGCTAAATGAGTGGGATCTCTAACAATTAGAACACAGCCATGAATAAAGAATGGTACCAAACAATCCTCCAAGAGCAACTTCTCCCTACCATCCAAGAACAGTTTGGTGACAAACAATGCCTTTTCCAGCATGATGGAGCACCTTGCCGTAAGGCAAGAGTGATAACTAAGTGGCTCGGGGAACAAAACATAGAAATTTTGAGTCCATGGCCAGGAGACTCCCCAGACCTTATTCCCATTGAGAACTTGTGGTCAATCCTCAAGAGGCGGGTGGACAAACAAAAACCCACAAATTATGACAAACTCCAAGCATTGATTAGGCAAGAATGGGCGGCCATCAGTCAGTATGTGGCCCAGAAGTTGATTGACAGCATGCCAGGGCACATTGCAGAGGTCTTGAAAAAGAAGGGTCCACACTGCAAATATTGACTCTTTGCATAAACTTAATGTAATGGTCAATAAAAGCCTTTTACACTTATGAAATGCTTGTAATTTTACTTCAGTATACCATAGTAAGCAGGGGCATTTCTAGACAGGAGGGGGCCCATGTGCAGTCTCCGAAATGTGCCCCCTCCTCTCCGGCGGCCGGCAGCGCACTAAGCTGTGTGCGGCCAGCGCCGGAGTTATATACTCTGGGCACTAGAATGTGCCCAGAGTCTATAGTGTATGCACAGATCCCTGGGAAAATGGGCGTGGCGGCCATTTTACCTGTACTGCGCATGCACAAACGACGGGAAAATGGCTGCCACGGCCATTTTCCAGTCGTTTTACAGCGCCGGACCCCCACGCCGACGTGGGACTCCGGAGAGGTAAGTAACATTATGGGTGCAGGGTGTGCAGTGCGGGACCCCCTGGGCCCGTGTTCCCCGCACACCCTGCATCCATTATAGATACACCCCTGATAGTAAGATCTGGCAAAAAGGTCTAAAAACAATAAAGCAGCAAACTTTGTGAAAACCATTACTTGTGTAATTCTCAAAACTTTTGGCCATGGCTGTACACCTATCCTAAAATCGCAACAAGTAGCCATGTGCAGTACCTAGTACACTATCTGATTCAGAGATGTGCATGTGTGAAACGCTGAGGAAAGTCTCATTGCGCATGTGCGAGCTGTAGTTTGATATGGCATTCGCAATGTCTCTGTGTTCGCATGGTCCTGAGTAGACAACTGCAATCCATGGGCGTTCCTGGGTGAAGTCAGGGGGATGCCAAAAGTTTGTGCAAAAAGAAGCCAGTCCGTGGGCATGTAATGGGAGATCCAAGGGTGTGTAGCGATCGCGGCTGCATTCCCAACCGGACCTCCGTCTCAGAGGCCATTTTTAGAGAGCGAGTTGACCTTGAATTTGCGCAGCCCAGGACTTACTTGAGGAGTCGATGTCCATCCAATGTTGCATCGAAGTGCGTTCTCAATCCCCAGCGGATCTTCACACAACGCGAAGATAGGGGAAATGGGTGGAGAAACATTTGCTCAGTTCGTCACACACTGTTTCAGGTGGGGAGACTGTTAGCTGGTATTAGCATATTGTCATACATGAATTGTGAGAGCAGCTGCGAATGCAATAGCGTACAACTCTGAATCAGGCCCTACTATTTGTGAACTAAGATGCAAAATTGAAGGAAAAGTAGCACACTGAATTAAATTGTATACAGTATGTGTCAGATGGCAAAAGATGGGTCAGATAGAAGTGACCCACGCCATGCATCACTTTGCTTCAGCTGTGACTTTATAGCACTACATTGCGACAAAAAAACCCTTTTCCTAAATACATAGGACACAAATTTGAGGAAAAAGTAGCAAAACTGTGGAAAAACAGCCTGATTCAGAAAAGGATCGCTATTGCGTACATAGCTGCGAATTTGCACGGAACGCAGCTGCGAAAGTATGCTAATGTTTGCCACATCTCAGCTGACATAGAGATGGCTACTGCTGCTTTCTCACATCCGTACTACCTCACACTCCTGTGTACACATTGGTACCATTGACGCATATCGGCCCGTCACTCACAATTTACACCGGGTCTGACCAGCCGCAGAAACTGCAAGTCTCATTGCACGCAGTGAGTACTCATGCTGTGCATGCAATGGCAGTGGCTAATTTATGCACGCCCATGAAACGGCGTTCAAACGGAAAGATACGACTGTGTTTCTCCAACCACTCCCACGTCACCACCCCCAAATGCACACAGCCTGTCACTCACTCTGTAATGGATTACTCAGTGCATCCGGAATCGCAGTGCGATCGCAGCGCATGCACAGTTCAGTCCATACGCATGCGCAGTGTTAAACAATCACTTGATACGTAATTGCAATTGCATACGCCGCTGAATCAGGCCCAAAGTACACAGCATGGGAATTGTGCCAGTCATCTCATGCCATATGGTGCAAACGAAATAGGTGTATGAGGACATATCTGTATTTGTTGTGGAAACACCAATTATTTCCACCAGGAGTGTGACCTTGACACAAGAATGTCAGGGAGAAATGAGCATCCAGGTATTAATGAGGTGCGTCTTGGTCACTCTAACCCTTCTCCTTCAAGACTATCTACTATGATTTTTATATATAATATATATAATGAGAATGTTCATTTGGTATAAATTGTCTTCATAATATTAGAGGTTTTTATTATTATATAAACAAAAAAAAAACATATATGTAAGGTGTCCTGTAGTTGGTTATTACTCCTGTTATAGACACAAATACATTTGTAATCCAAAAAATTATAGATTTCAAATTCACTACAGTTTCAGATAAAAGCATAAAGTAGTGTTTTAAAAATATATATTTTTAAATATATATAAATAAAAATGATATATGGAATATGTTTTTATAAGGTGCAAAATAATATAGCATACAATGAAAGGTCTTTTATACAGTAAATCAAATGCAATGCCTTTTGTGGAGGTGTCTGCTTCATCAAGCGCTACATTTTAATACTAAATTTACCACGCTCCAGGAAATACACATTTCCAGACATTGGCTAGGATAGCTAACGCCATTGTAGCCTATAGGCTACATTTTGCAAAATGTTCCAGGAGAGCTGAAGGATCCCTCCCTGGTATAGTCCACTTACACATCCACAGTCTGATTACCACATATGCGCAGTTGCTGGGCCGGGGTCCAAACTCAGTAGCAGGGGCGTATCTATAATGGGTGCAGGGTGTGCGGGGCACACAGACCCCTGGGTCCAGGGGGGCCCACACCGCACACCCTGCACCCATATGTTTAATACTTACCTCTCTGCCTCCGGAGTCCCACATTGCGGCCATTTTACCGCCATTTTGCGCATGTGCAGTAGGGAAAACGCTGATTAAATGGCCCAGTGACCTGCGCATGCGCTGTAGACTCCGGGCACACTCTAGTACCCAGAGTCTACAGGTGCGCAGCCAGCCACGGGAGAGAGAGGAGGGGACCCTGGACAGAGACTGCACACGGGCCCCCTCCTCTCTAGAATCGCCCCTGCTCAGAAGTAAAGTGATCGACTGTCCTTTGATAAATTTAAGTGAGAAAAATTCCTTATTGCTGTGATTTGTAGCCATAAGAAATCTTATGTTTTGGCAGCACACTGGGATTAATAATAAATAATTTCCTATATAAGAGATGAATAAATTTAGTTGTGCTGTGTAGGAACAGTTGCACAAATGATCCTTTAATCCTGGGGCGCCATAGCAGTGTCACTGCTTACTGATGCTGGTGAGGAGAGCTGTATGAGAGGAGGAGCGGGGATGAAAGGTCTGACATGGGCCTACACTGCCTGTGACTAAAGGCCCCTACACACTACATGATTTTGTTAACGGCCAATTCCGACAAAACAAAACGACAAATCGTGTGTATGCACTATATCGTGCAGTGCGCGCTCCTGTGTGGTCATCAGTCTCATCATCTGATCTTTTGTACATGCAGTCCAATCAGGCAATGACCTCATGCGGCGATATCGCACGGTCAGACATCCGATCGTCCAGTGTGTACGGACCGCCCGATATGTTGACCCCTCGGCGGGAGGGTCGGTTATTGCAGCGCTGGGTCCACACGTCGTTTAGTATGTACCCAGCTTGAGAAATAATTTTCAGGAGGGATCAGTGGTGCAGCGAGCCCCTGTCAGACTTATCAGCCCTGTCCCACCTCTCATCAAGTACTCACTCCACCAAAAGTGGATACAGGGAAGAGGCGGGCCCTGTAGGCGCTGTGGGCCCCATAGCGTCCGCATTCTATGCACCCACGGCAGCTACGCCTCTGATTTTATCTTTATCTTGACAACTCTAATAGCCAAAAGACACTGTCATCCTAGGTTTTCCATCTAAACTGTTAATTTTTAAGAAATCACAGCTTCTTTTCTGTTTTATTACTTGGGGTAACCAACCTGTTGCCTGTAACTGAAGGTGCGTACACACTATACGATATCTATGAACGATAATTATATCGTTCAATGTTAATTGTTCATTTTTATGCAGTGTATAACCAACGATGCGCGTTCCCGCATGTACGGTAATGATATCTTTAGTCGTCCGTACATGCAGGCCAATTTGGACGATATGGTCAAGAATTGCCTGTTCAGAGATGTGGCAGGATGACTCACTGAGAGATATCTATCATAGATATCTATCAGTGTGTACACCCAATATCGTTTGTCCTGCACTACAGAATGTTCAAGGGAAATCGTTCAGCGATATCATTGGTTGTGCAGATCGTACTGTGTGTATCCAGCTTTACACTATCTAGTATGTTTTAAAGTAATTATATTTAGTTACCAAAGCTAATTCTATTGGCTGTATAGATTTGCAGTCTGATATGTACTTTTAAATATTAGTCCTTGTAGCGAGACCCCCAGAATATGTAGTACTATGTATTTGTAGGGTTTTGTTTGTTGATATATGATGAAAGGAAATTAGAGGTAAAGTCACATGTTTTCACTTTCCTAGAACAGGAAAAGGCCAAGGTGAAAAGCAGAAAATTCTGCAATCATTCACATGTTTAACCAACAAGAGGCCACAAACACAACTTCCTATTGCTATGAGATGACTAATGTCTCTATATAGATATGGTCTTGATAATCTTCAATAGATAAAATATTTTGGTTTTTAATTAAAAACTAAAAAGCATGATTTGATAAGATAACTTGCAATTTATTTTTAATTTTTACTTCTGCCTTCTAGCAAAAATGAACAATATATTATTTATAATTATTTTCTCTTAACTTCCTGTGTGCAGAACACCTTCCACTTTCTGCCGTCCATACTGTAGCATTCCCTATTCATGACAATTGAGACAGACATCCAACATAACTGTTGTTAATTTCATTTTTTTCAATTTGTTGAAACAATGTTTCAATTCTCTGGGAAACGGTTATCCCTACTTTAGCAGAGAATGTAAAATTGATGAATACAATTCATCAATGCATAAACAGCAGAAAACTGATTACAATGGAGGTAATGAAGGCTCCGCAGTGCAAATACAGCTTTGGATCTGCGGTTTGTCTCATTTTCATAAAATGGGGCTGAATCTGAGTTATACTTGCCTACGTACTCTCCCGGAACGGTTGGGAGGCTCCCGAAAAAATGGCGGCGCTTCTGGCTACACGCAAGAAAGGGATGGCCGGTACCCATCTTCACTCGCACCCTTCCGCGCCCACTTATCAAGCAAAAGTGAGCGGTGCTGGGGGCCAAAGCCCTTTGCTTTACAATGCCGGTAATCTCTGCATTGTATAGCGGGGCCATGCCCCACATCGCCCACTTAACCCACCGCCACGCCCCCAGCTGCGCAGACCTGGCTGCCCCCTGAATAGCGAGCAAAGCAAAAAAAAAAAAGTAACTTTGCATCTTGCAAACTTTGCATCTCAAGTAGCTTCCGTGCTACCACCTATCTCCAAATGGCTTCCTGGCCGCATCTAGCAGCTCCCGTGCTGCCAACCTTCACCATACGGCTTCCTATCCGTTCCAAGTAGCTTCCGTGCTACTACCTATCTCCAAACGGCTTCCTGGCCACATCCAGCAGCTCCCGTGCTGCCAACGTTCACTATACGGCTTCCTAGCCGCTCCAAGTAGCTTCCGTGCTACCACCAATCTCCAAACAGCTTCCTAGCTGTATCCACCAGCTCCCGTGCTGCCAACATTCATCCTACGACAATTACTCCAACATCGGCACTATCCCGGGGCTGGCTGGCAACTTTTAGCCTGGGGGGCAAATGCATGCAGGTGGCCCTGGCAGAGGAGTATCGTGTAGCCAGGGTGCCTGAAGAACATGCGTGCTACGGCACCCCCCCACCCTCCCCCCTCAAGTGTTCCAGGGAGGTGGCGGGTCCATATAGGATTAATGTAAAGTAAAAATAAAGATTTGGGGCAGCCCCGTTGTGGTGCCTATATGCAGTGCCCCCCTGTGCCTCAGGAGAGGACCCCCTTATACAGGCCTCCAGTAGTGCCCCCAGTAGTGATCCCCCCTATGCAGTGCCCCTTATACAGTGCCCTAAGTAGTGGTCACCCCTGTGCAGTGCCCCTTGTGACCCAAGTAGTAAGCCCCTTATATAGTGCCCCAGTAGTGGTACCCCCTATGCAGTGCCCCTAATAGTGGTAACCCTTATGCAGTGCCCCTTAAATAGTGGCCCCAGTTGTAGTCTCCCCCCTATGCAGTACCCCCAGTATTGCCCGTTTTATAGAGCCCCCAGTACTGGTCCCTCGATGCAGTGCCCCCAGTGGTTGTCCCCTCCCCCCTATGTAGTGCCCCTAGTAGTAGTCCCCTCCCCCCATGCAGTGCCCCTAGTAGTTGTCCCCTCCACCTTGTAGTGCCCCTAGTAGTAGTAGTCCCCCCCCTTGTAGTGCCCCCAGTAGTAGTCCCCCCTTGTAGTAGTAGTCCCCCCCTTGTAGTGCCCCCAGTTGTAGTCCCCCCCTTGAAGTGCCCCCAGTAACAACCCCCAGTAGTGGTCTCCACCTTGCAGTGCCGCCAGTAGTGGTCCCCTCTTGTAGTGCCCCTCCCTGTAGTCACCCCCCCTTGTAGTGCACCCAGTAGTAGTAGTCCCCCCCTTGTAGTGCCCCCTGTAGTAGTAGTCCCTCCCTTGTATTGCCCCCAGTAGTAGTAGTCCTCCCCTGGTATTGCCACCAGTAGTAGTAGTCCCTCCTTGCAGTGCCTCCAGTAGTGGGTCCCCCCTTGTAGTGCCCCCAGTAGTAGTAGTGCCCCCCCTTGTAGTGCCCCCAGTAGTGGTCTCCCCCTTGTAGTGCCCGCCCCTCCCCCAGTATACACACGTAATAAATAAAAAAAACACTTACCTGAATCCCCGCTCCCGCCGTCACCCTCCGCCCCTCAATCTGTCCTTTCCGGGCCGGGCCGCTCTGCATTATGGGAGAGATGTCATGACATCATGACGCCTCTCCCATTGCCCACTGCGGGAGCAGGAAGATGAGCGGCTCCTGCAGTGGGCGCAGCAGCAGCTAATGAGAGTCTGTCAGACTCTCATTGGCTGCTGATCAAAACAAACACACAGCTGCTGGTGCCAGTGGCTGTGTGTTTGTCACTTTTGTAGCACTGACCGAACTCCGGTCTCGCTAGCTGGGTTCTTGTTGTGTCACATGGGGTAGGCATCGGAATTTGTAACATTATAGTCGGCCCAAAAAATAATAGTTGATACACTAGGATATAGTTACAGAAAGTGTTGTGTCGGACTTATAACTTCTGCTGTCATGAAACAGGGACAGAGTCTTGCTCAGATGCTTGCAGCCCAGATCCAAACTCTTACCCAGAAAGTCCAGGAACTCACTATACGAGTTGAAGAGAACCGTTCTCCTGTGCATGCAGCTCCTCATCTAGAACCTAAGATGAATTTGCCAGATCGGTTTTCTGGGGATCGCCGACAGTTTTCTAACTTTCGTGAAAGTTGCAAGCTCTATTTCCGACTTCGTCCGGCCTCTTCAGGGACACCGTTGCAACAAGTTTGGTCTGGTAATCTCTCTCCTTCAGGGGGACCCACAGACTTGGGGCTTTGGACTGCCTTCTACTCACGCGGCATTACAGTCAGTGGAGGCTTTCTTTACGGCCTTGGGCCTATTGTATGACGACCCGGACCGTGCTGCTTTGGCTGGGTCCAAGTTGCGTGCTCTCAAACAGGGCCAGAAGGCAGCAGAGGATTACTCATCAGAGTTCCGCAGATGGGCTACTGACTCCGGTTGGAATGACCCGGCTTTACATAGCCAATATCGTCTTGTTCTTGCTGAGGCCACACAACAACAAGGAATTGAATCCGCACTAGAAAAAATATATTGGTCTATACAGATGAGCCTATAATTGGCACATAAATATTTGTTACACAGAAACCAACTCAAAGTATTCCATATACAGAAAACCTGTATTAAATCACAAGTGTTGGTGGTGCTCCCTCTCAGTCAGAATACACAAAATTCGTACAAAGAGAAAGCAGACTTTTTTATGGGGCACTCTTATTGATTTGTATGATTCAGCTAAAATATAACCTTTATTAATGTATTAGTTAAAATGAATGAGTCTAAAATTATTTATACAAACTATGTTATTAATTATGCTCGGGGTATACACAGCAAAATTTTTTGTTCAAAAAACATCAGATCCGCAAATATCACTTGACATGAGTTTAGTTTCTCTCATAAATAATGTGGCTACCCAATTCTGCCACTCCTACTAATCATCAAATATATAGGTAGGACATGCAAGCAACAGCGAATTTCGAGTTCCACATAAATGCACCCACATGTAATAAATTGCGTATTAATTACAAGATAAAAAACTCAAAAGAAAAAACCTTTAGTGCAAAACCCTTCAGTTCAGCACTAAATCATATATGCCCGACAGAGCAGGTCTGATTTATATCATATCACAAAACCTTGTAATGGACACATAGGGCCTGATTCAGAGCCGGACGCTATTTGCACTCGCCCGTTCAGAAAAAGGGGCCGGCTATTTAAATTGAGGGCTTGCTCTTTGCGGTCTGTTGACGCCTCTATGTCTGAGCGAGCAAACGAAACATGCGCTCGCTATTTTGTAAAGACGCCCCATGGCCGCTCGCATCATACGTCATCTCCGCTATTTATTAGATTAATCGAGTACATCAAAAGGCGTCTGAACTGCTCGCAGTGCTTGTGGTTGGATTTTCCTACCGCAATCATGCGAACAGTTCAGGCTAAGAAACAACCAAGTGACGTGGTCGATGACGCTGCTTTGTTAATTATGCACACCCTTAAAACGCCCGTTTTGACCGTTTGGCACGCCTGCGTTCGGATCTCCACTCCCCGTTTTCAAGCACCTTCCCCTGTTACCACCCACAAATGCCTCATCCTGTCACTCAAATTAGCAGGCACTCGCAATTTTACGAACACACGTTTTCCAACCGCACTGACTGGTTGGCGCATGCGCATTACGACCCATACGCATGGGCAGATGTGCGAACATCGCTCGGAGTGAACGAGCGGCCGCTTACGAGCGGCTCTGAATCAGGCCCATAGTTCCAACCCGGTTTATCACATTCATTAAATATACCCTGTGACTTTTTATACTTGTAACATGTATCACTTTTGCTGGTAACTGAATAACTAGTGTTCTCAGTATATTATCATAGGATTAAATCCTGTTTATAGTAACGCAATTATCACATCCATATATCCATTATAAACATGATCTGCGGTGTTAGTTCTGAGTACCCGTGTGATATGTATCAATTAATACAGAGAAAGCATGTGTTTGTGCATCAGTGTTAAATCCTCCAACTACTGTCCGTGTATCAATTGGCACAATATTATTAGTAGGTAAATAAAGGGAAAAGGAAATAACAACCTCCACTCTCATGACATCTGATCTAATCTCAGCATGCCCGAAGATATTAACATAATGTCAGAATATAACGCATCAAACCACACATGCTAGTGAGTGCTCTAATTGAGACAGGACTCTCAGAGCTCTTGGTTCCTGTATCACATGAAATGAATGCTTGTTTAGTGGGTGTAGGTATTGGAACAAATGCATATCACCGTCTAATAAGGCGCAGTGTCTGCAGGGCTGGTTCCCATGTCGGCTGGTCCCGTCTAAGGTAAATGGAAGTGATCGTTTCGCCTGAGCAGCTTGCTCACTTCCTCACCATCAAGGACATTCTTGTGCAACATTCACCTTCTAAGTCCTTGGATGACCTCATGCAACAAGCCATAAGGATTGACCGGCGATTACGGGAATGCAAACATGAACAAGATCTTCCTGTCAGATTGCCTCGTTCTCCCGCTTGGGTTCCATCCTCGGTCATAGAGGAACCTATGCAGATTGGCGCCTCTCGCCTATCGTCAGTTTAGAGATGCAGAAGACGGTCTCTTGGCCTCTGTATGTACTGCGGTGACGGTGAATAACTCTCCACTCAGACCAGTAAAAGACAAGTCCTAAGTGTTCGGGAGGATTTGCACTTAGGCCTGTCATCCATTTCCTCCAAAAATTCTATTTTAATCCCAGCAGTCATCCAGCTCGCCAATTCCACTTTGTCTACTTCAGCCTTCCTGGATAGCGGGGCAGCAGGCAATTTTATGGATTTTCTTTTCTTTCGCACTCTGGGAGTACCAGCTGTCCCTTTGGAACAAGAAATTCATATCTGTGGTCTAGACGGAGGCTTGATTTCATCAGGTCATGTGAAGTTTAAGACACCTCCTCTCCATTTATCGGTGGGTTCCTTACACTCTAAGACTTTGTCTTTTTATCTCCTCCATTGTCTCTTGGCCCCAGTCATTCTTTGTTTTCCATGGCTTAAGGAACATAGGGCCTAATTCAGACCCGCTCGCGAGCACTGAGCGCTCGCAAGTGGGTCGATGGTGCCCAAATGTGCATGCGCACAACGGAGGGAGCTCCGTCATGCGCATGAGCGAGACCCACATAGCGACAGCCAAGTTGTCGCTATGGGTCTCGCACCAAAGGGGGCGTGCTATTGATGGTGAGTGACAGCACGCCTCCTTTGGTGGGCGTGCCGGGGGTGTTGCTGCCCAGACGGAGGCATTCCCATGGGAACGCCTACCGTCTGGGGCTGGCCCCACTGACATCACTAGTGATGTCAGTGGGAGTGCTTTTGGCTCTGATAGAGCCAAAAGCACTCCTGGGCTTGTGGCAGCGAGACTCTACTGCAGGGTCTCGTCGCAAGCCTGATGGTCGCGATGGTCTTGACCATCGCGACCATCTTTTTAGCCGCTCGCATAAGCTGTGGGTGGTCACCCACAGCTATGCGAATGGCCAGGAGGCCACTCCATTTTTAGGTAGGAGGGCCCTGATTCAGAGCGAGCGCTCTGGTCAGAGTGTCCGGCTCTGAATCAGGCCCTCAATCCCGTGATTGATTGGCAATCCGGTGAGATAATTAGATTGAGTCAGACTTGTCAGAATCGTTGTTTGACCATGCCTATTCGGTCCATACTTGCTACCATTGCTGAGACATCTCTAGCAATTCCGCTTCAGTACCGGGATTACGCTGACGTTTCTAAAAAAAAACTTGCGGATGTTCTTCCTCCACATAGATCTTATGATTGTGCCATCAACTTGATTCCAGATACCAAGTTACCCAAAGGCCGGTTGTATTCCCTTTCTATACCAGAGGACAAAGCTATGAGAGAGTACATTGAGGATGCCTTGGCTAAAGGATTCATCCGTCCCTCAAAATCACCATTGAGCTGTTTTTTTCTTCGTGGGTAAGAAGGATGTTCTTCATCCCTGTATTGACTACAGAGGACTCAACAACATTACGGTAAAAAATTAATATCCATTACCTCTCATTCTGGTACTGTTTGATCAACTGCGTCAGGCTAATGTCTTCTCCAAGATTGACCTCCGAGAGGCATACAACCTGATTCGAATCAAGAGTGGAGACAAGTGGAAAACGGCCTTCAGTACTCATTCTGGACACTACGAGTATCTAGTCATGCCGTTTGGCTTATCCAATGCCCCAGTTGTGTTTCAGGACCTGATCAATGACATTCTTCGGGAGTTTTTGGGGGTTTCGTGGTCGTATATCTGGACGACATCCTCATATATTCCCATTCACTGGATCAACATGATCACCACGTGCGACAGGTTCTCCAAAAATTGCGGAAGAACCATCTGTACGCCAAGTTGGAGAAATGTGAATTTGACGTCACTCAGGTTTCTTTTCTGGGGTATACAATCTCATCCCATGGATTTTCAATGGATCATGGAAAAGTCGAGGCCATACTTAAGTGGGACCAACCAACTTCCCTTAAGGCCATCCAGCGGTTCCTCGGCTTTTCTAACTATTACCGCCGATTTATTAAATCCTTTTCCAGCATTGTGGCACCCATTGTTAATCTGACCAAAAAAGGAGCCGATACTCTAAACTGGCCAATTGAGGCGATCCAGTCTTTTAAAACTCTCAAAGTTTCTTTCACTCAGGCACCTGTTCTTCGACATCCTGATCCTGACCTTCCTTTTATCTTCGAGGTAGATGCCTCTGAAGTAGGAGCTGGAGCCGTTTTGTCACAGAAAGACCCTGCAGATAGTAAGTTGCACCCATGTGCATTCTTTTCTCGCAAATTTTCCTCTGCCGAATGCAATTATGATGTAGGCAATCGGGAATTACTAGCTATTAAATGGACTTTCGAGGACTGGAGACACTGGCTGGAGGGGGCCAAACACCAAATTTTGGTTCTTACTGACCACAAGAACCTGTCTCAACATTCAGTCCGCTAAAAGGTTAAATTCCCGGCAAGCACGCTGGGCTTTATTTTTTACGCGGTTCAACTTCCTCATCGCCTTCCGTCCTGGTTCCAAGAACATCAAGGCTGACGCCCTTTCCAGGAGTTTTGGACCTAGTCAACAGATATCCAGGTCAGATGAAGCTATCATTCCTGACTCTTTCTTCCACTGTGCACTCACCTGAAATCTGGCAGATCTCATTGACATGGATTTCATCGTTGACCTCCCACTATCTGCTTGATGTTCCGTTATCTGGATGGTGGTGGATCGGTTTAGCAAAATGGCACACTTCATATCATTGCAAAAACTTTCTTCCGCTAAGGAACTTGCCAGCCTGTTTCTTCAACACATTTTTCGGGTACATGGCTTACCAATGGATATCGTGTCAGATCGAGGATCACAATTTGTGGCACAGTTCTGGAGAGTGTTCTGTTCCTTTCTGGGCATTGAGCTTAGTCTTTCTTCAGGTTACTATCCTCAGTTGAATGGACACTCTGAGCGCATTAATCAGTGTCTGGAACAATATCTACGCTGCTATGTTTCCTAGTGTCATAGTGACTGGGTATCTCATCTGCCACTTGCTGAGTTTGCTTTTAATAATTCATGCCATTCTGCATCTTCTGTATCCCCATTCTTCTGTGTTACAGGACAACATCCGCGGTCAAATGCCTTCGACTCCGGATCACCAGCTTCTTCTTCTGTCTTTCAGCTCCGACATATTTGGGGCAAGGCTCTTCAAAGCCTTTGGCAGGTATCTCTCTGCTCCAAAGAATCTGTTGACAAGCATCGGAGGTCATGTTGCTTTAAGAAAGGTGATTGGTTTGGCTCTCCACCAAAAACATCAAGCTCCGTCAGCCTGCACAAAAGTTGGGTCCCAGATTTATTGGTCCATTCCGAATTATTTCACAGGTGAACCCAGTAGCCTTCAAACTTCAATTGCCCAACTCTCTCCATATTAATAATACTTTCCATTGTTCTTTGCTCAAACTGGTCTTCTCTTCAGCCAAATTCAAACTCTGGTCCTCTTCCAGGCCTGCTCGGTGATAGTCCATGGTCAACACGAGTTCATAGTGGAGAAGATCTTGGACTCTAGAATTTCCAGGGGTCGTCTACAATTTTTAGTCCACTGGAAGGGCTATGGTCTGGAGGAACGTTCCTGGGTTCCTGATTTTGCACTACATGCTCCCAGGTTGAGAAGATGCTTCTTTCAGGAGTTTCCAGACAAACCAGGTTCTGAGGGTTCTTCAACCCTGCATCAAGGGGGTGGTACTGTTACAAGTTGCGGTCACGACTTGACACTTTTTGACAGTATGCCCAGACAGGACGGGGTTACTCCAGTTCTTCCTGTTGCTAGGAGATCGGCACGCCTCAGGAAGTGATGTTTTTTCCACAAGTGCAAACCTGATTGGGACTTCAGCCTATTTATACTCACTGATCTATTGCACCTGTGCCGACTATAGTGTATGTGAGTTCCCTCAGCCTGGCTGCAGAGACAGGTTGTTCCTATTCTCCTGTTCACTGAACTCCCACACGGCTTCCTAGCCGCTCCAAGTAGCTTCCGTGCGACCACCTATCTCCAAATGGCTTTCTGGCCACATCCAGCAGCTCCCGTGCTGCCAACATTCACCATACGGCTTCCTAGCCACTCCAAGTAGCTTCCGTGTTACCTCCAATCTCCAAACAGCTTTCTAGCCATATCCAGCAGCTCCCGTGCTGCCAATGTTCATCTTACGGCAATTACCCCAACATCGGCACCATCGCTGCAACATCGGTGCACTTGCCGCACCATCGGCTCTCAAAGCGATTATCAAACCATAGACTGTTTATCTACGGTAATTGCCCCAACATCGGCACCAACGCTGGAAATCAGCACACTTGCCGCACCATCGGCTCTCAAAGCCATTATTAAACCATAGACTGCTTATCAACGGCAATTGCCCCAACATCCGCACCATCGCTGCAACATCAGCACACTTGCTGCACCATCGGCTCTCAAAGCCATTATCAAACCATAGACTGCTTATCAACGGCAATTGCCCCAACATCGGCACCGTCGCTGCAACATCAGCACACTTGCCACACCATTGGCTCTCAAAGCCATTATCAAACCATAGACTGTTTATCTACGGCAATTGCCCCAACATCAGCACCATCACTGCAACATCGGCATAGTTGCCGCACCATCGGCTCTCAGAGCCATTTGCTAACCCTAGACTGTTTATCTACGGCTATTGCTGCACTATCTGCACCATTGCCGCACCATTGGCATAATTGTCGCACCATCGGCATCTTTGCCGCACCATCAGCAACATTGCTGCACCATCGGCACAGCTGCCACACCATGAAACCAAAGTGATGGTTTATTTTTCCACAGCACACAGAAATAGATAATATGTCAGGACAAGTGGTAAATACAGTGAACAGGTAATAAACAGGTAGCAGTCCGGACAGAGGCAGTCCCAGTAGAGTATAACGTCCCAGAACAATTCCATGAAATAGCTAGAGACCCTCAGTCCCCACAGTAGAAACTATCACTGATCACACCACAGTGAATAGCGTATAAGTCCCCTCAAGCATTTCCGGGACCCCACACGTTGAAACTATCAGAGATCACACAGCAGTGATAGTCCCTAGGTCCAACCAAGCATTTCCAGGATACCATACAGCAGAAGCTAATCACAGAACACACAGCAGTGAATAGCGTATAGGTCCTTGCAGAATTTCCAAAGTATAAATCCACACAGAACTGGTGATGTGTTCCACTAGCACCTTGGCAGAGCGAGACCTCTTAGCCAAAGTCAGCGACTAACATGCTGAGGGACCTTCGGTGACCTCTTTTGAAACCTTCCAATTTCCCACGATATTGTGACCACCCAGGGGGGTTGCACCATTTCCTGATTGGGACGTGTCCCTTATCTCTTACCTCCCCCAGATATTACTTCCCTGACGATCACCTGCTGGGTTGGCTCCGTGGAGTCTGCCAGGCTCCCGTGAAGCACAAAAGCAGGCAAATGGAAGGAGGAGTAAATCCTGAGCGTCCCTTGTGGAGGTGGGAGAGTCTTTTGTTCTGGGAGGTGTTACTTTGCTCTATTGGTTATTAATAAACATATGGACACAGGCCAGACAAAGGCTAAACATCAAGGGCTAGACAGTACTATACAGTACATTTCCTGCCATTCTTACAGTAAATAATATACCTGCTAATGGAAATGTGTGTCCTGAGAATGATCACACATACACTAGGAGACGGGAAGGGGAACACAAAAGGGCTAAAAAGTTAATTAATCGCTGTAAGGAATGACATGCTGCAAATACATTTTTACCACACATCTCATTTCATTACACCCCCCTTTCTTTTTATTTCTTTGCATGTGTAAGCAGGCCCTTTTTCTGGAATCACAGAGGTTATACACAGTGTCTGCTCCAATGCGCAGTTCAAAATTCAAATAGGGGAGCCACACCAACTGCCAATGAGTCCCAGACATCTATGTTTGGCAGCATTTGAAATGGCAGTTGGTGTGGTTCCCCTATTTTAATTTTGGACAGCCCCACCTCTGTAGCCGCCACTGGTTATACACCAAAACTGTATAAAAGTGCAACTGATATAATTTCCCACATGTAACATCGATCTGAAACCAGATGCACAGCTACCTAGGCAAAGATCCTAAGGATTCATGAATGATTATCTACTGTAAACAAAGGGCCCGATTCAGCAGCGGGTGCAATGCCAATATGTTTGCAGATCAAGCGATTGCTTGTTATTGTGCATTTGCGAATACCACACTGCACACTCACACTGATTGCATTGTGATTACATTCGTACAAAGGAATCATTCGCAAAGTGAGTGACAGGCAGTCAGCGCATGGAGGTGATTAGAAAAACACGTGTGTCTGACCATTTAAACGCTGTTTCATGGGCATGCATAAATTAGCCATTGCGATCTCCTTTGCGGCATAAGAGCTCTCTGCATGTCATGAGTGCTGCAGTGTTTGTGGCTGGTCAGACTTGACTTATATGCTGCGTGACTTCCCGATGGTAGCGATATTTATCCTGTTGTACATCGTTGGATGGATATGAGATGATTGGGGGTGCGTCTAAATCTGGCTATGGTCACCTTAAACTCCTAATTTTAATGGAATAAAAACTTCTAAGTGTTCTGATATGGCAAATCTGAAATCTTATATAGCTTTTCTTTACTGTATCTTCCTCGGTGGCTTGTTACTTCAAACAGTGCTGACAAATTAACTTGTAGTGTCATCTATAGCTTGGAAAGCTTTTGACAGGGTGATTGAATTAATAGGGTATGTAGTTATGAGACCGGCGGCCGCAACCCCGATAAGGGAGTTAAAATAGGCATTGAAATACCGACGCTTATCTTAATCCCGAAATGCCGAAGGACGCCTGCCTGAACGAGGTAAGTCCGAGGCGCCCTTACCGTTAGCTGCACGCAGGGTGGGTTAGGTTTAGGGAGCGTAGCGGGGTTAGGGTTAGGTACCCCTAGGGGGAGGGTTAGGCACTCACCCAGGACGGTTAAGTTTAGGGAGCAGTAAGGGGGGTTAGGGTTAGGCACCCAGTGCCAGATTAAGGTCAACATGGGACTGGAGCTGCAATTTATAAAAGGCCTATTGTGTGCTGCCGCAGGGGGCGTGACCAGCACCTACCTTCAAAAACGTCAGTCTCCCTCCTCTCTCTGTTTTTATCTGTAATGTAATGTAAGGGTCTACAATTGAACAAAGGAAAACATCCTTTGGTAACGTGAGCCTAATATGGCAAAAAAAATGGCACTTAATGAAATGTAAACTGTAAAATCTCTCTATATAAAAGAAGAGAGACTTTACAATACTAATAGCATACTGAGAGGATACACACACTGTGACCCGCACATATATATATATAGGTCTGTCCTGTCTCAAACATGCATGGGTAGTGGAAGCCAGGCAGTGTGCTGCCCCCTGCAATGGCTCCCACAGCTAGGGAGATAAGATTGACATAGGCAGAGACGACCTGCCGGGTGTTGGGAATGGGTTAAGTAAAGGGGCTGGACGGAGTAGGTAGCGGGAGAACAGAGATGGGGTGCAGGAATGGGACAGATTGGTGGTGGGGGAAGCAGACAAAGCAGCAGAGAGACGGGTGGAATGAGACAGAGACAAAGTCAGTGCAGGGAAGGGATGGGGTGGAACGGGAGATGGGATGGGGGGCAGACTGCGAAGACACATGACCCTGGCCTCGGCTCTTCCCGAATATGAGGGCGGAGTGTTCTACAGCCCCCAAAAAGCAACAGCCTGTCAATTAGGCTGCGGCTTAGGGGGCACTGGGTGTGATCACGCACGACCCGTTCTGCACATGTGCAAAACTGGTCCTTTGCATGCGCAGACCTACAATTATCGGAGATGTACATAAACCATCAGGTTTACATACATCTCTGAGTCAGGCCCAAAACGTTTTAGCACACAGATGAGTGACAACTAAATTTAGATTATATGATTTTTAATTGCACAAATACATCTACTCCTCCTAAATACAAATTGCTATACAATGTTATTAATAACAGTGCTCCCCACTTGCACCATATGCTAAGTAATAATGTTCGTCAAACCTCCTCAAATAGACTTTGGTCCTGCAAGATATCCCACCTATATATACTGTATGTGTGTATATAGATATATATATATATATATATATATTATATTATATACATACATAATATATATATATATATGTATTTATATATAGTACTGTATGTGGATGAGAAGTCATACCCTGAATAACTGTCTACTGTATGTGAAGATAAACAATCATTTTCCATATGTATGTAATTTATAACTCAGGTCAGGGGGTGCACTTGGTGTCATAGAGTGTCACGAATGACAAAGCAGGAGCTTTAGACAATTTGCAGCTGACCTACCTTGGTTCCTGGTGCTCTGCTGGATCTCATCAGTTGGACAGGTAATGGTCTGGGCTGATGAGCCGGCGGGGCTGAGCTACTCAGACTCTGTACTGGCGGCATGCCTGTCCATTTAGGCACAGTGGGGCGGCCGTGGCATATAGGTGACGTCGCGCAGTTATGGCCCCAGCGTGAGGTTGAGAAACACTGCTGTAAAGTAATCTAGGTGTTTCTATGTGATTGGTTAGTGACAGGTAAGTGAACATGCCAAAAATAATAGGTAGGTCCCATGAAGCTTTACTTTTCTCACTGACTATACTAGTAGGACTGAGGAAGAGTGGCAGGGACATAACTTTAGAGGTGGTTAAATATAGTTAACCAACTAAAATGTTGAATTAGACTGCAATTACATTAGGGAAACAGTAAGGAACTCCAGTGGATCACGATTAGCAAACTGTTTTGTTTTTGTTTTGTTTTTTAATTTTCTTGTTTTTCTGTTTACTTAGATCTGCAAACACTCAAAATGTCTGAAATAATAAAAACTAATAAGATACATTTAGCTAAATACAAAAATGTTTTAATAAGGCTGCTGTTCATATATGCTTTGTCTACTCTAATCCTAGGGAAAACAGTGTCTGTTCTATATCCATTGAGCAATGCCCCTTTGTCCTGGGATTATCCAATAAAGATTCCAAGCTGATTTTGCATGAATGTGTACAGCTGACGCAGGATTTGAAGACTAAGGAGAGATATATTTTCCTCTTCAGTGACATGATCATAATCGCTAAGTTAAAGTAAGAATTTAATTTCCATCGCATGAAATGTACAGAACTGAATAAAGTTATTTTATTTTGTCTTTTATGTGAATTATATTTGAGACCTGCTATAGTTTTTTGTTTCCAGACTATACAAATTAATGATAATGTACTCAAAGAGACAGCTAAAGTCTGTATGAATTACACTAACTCTAGTAACGATGGCTCACAATTTCAATGCCATGAAATAACACTGGAGTCCTAATTGCCTTTATAAAAATCCCTGTCCAATCTAGCAAATAGCAACAACTGTGATTGATAATTTGTTTGTTATCTCTGACAACTTTGAAGAATTTTGTTTCCCCCATTACTTTTATTTATAAAAATGGTTCCAAGCAATGCCAGGGTTTAGTTAAAGTTTTTGGAGGTATGCCCCAGCTCATCATGGTGAATGTTGCTGCATACTCATGGAAATGTATGTTTAGGGTGGACTTCTTCCTCAGAATAGTTATACCGACTCCCAGGGTTTGACCATGCCCACCCTGACTAGAAGACATCCCTAACGTAATGCACCTATAACCACTTTTGGATGAGATGTGATTGTGTCCCAATTAAAATCCAGATGTTAAACATACGGTTTTACAGTGAGGGTTTGTTATATATGCAGCTTTACGAGATGTCAGCACAGATGGTGCAATGGTTAACATTACTTCCTCACAGCACTGAGGTCATGGGTTTGATTCCCACCACAGCCCTACCTGTGTGGAGTTTGTATATTCTCCCTGTGCTTGCGTGAGTTTCCTCCACTAACCACACTAAAAAAATATACTGGTAGGTAGATTTTAAGCTCCACTGAGGCAATGGGCAAATATTCTCTGTAAAGCACTGTGGAATATGTGTGCACTATATAAATAACTGGTAATAAAATAAATAAATAAATGTCACCTGTCCAACTTAACAGGTCAGGCAGGTCAAGCAGATCTTTCGAATAAAAAAAAAAAAATGTATTAAAAAATGAGTCAATGTACCCACCCCCTTTAAAATATTGACCAGCACTAAATTGCTTGAGGGACAATGGTCCGTCTGCTAAAGTAGAAAATAACTCTGGCGAATAGGCTAAATGGGGTCCCAAAATAGCAAGTAATCCCACTGCATGTGGTTCTCCTGTTATAGAGAGAACCAGCCATAGCCCGAATAGTACTGAGGGTACAGCTGTGTTGTAAAAAAAAAAAGACCTCCTTGCTTGTCAACTTTGTAACAGTAACCCCAATATATTGAGAATGAACTCCCTAATACCATTATGCAATTTAATTTGGAATAGTCCAAAAAATAACTAAATTACACTAGTGAGCATTATTTTTTAAAAGGAAAACAAAGGCTGGGAAACCCCATTTTGTAACCTTTTTATCATGTCAGATTGCAACAGCTGCTCAACGGAATCTTTCAAAACCAACTAGAAAGTAAAACAAACATGAAATTAATCCATCTTGCAGTTGTGCAATAGGTTACAGGGGGGTTGATGAGATTTATTTGTGAATACCAAAACAAACCATTTACATTGTGTTCATAATCTCATGGTAAGGGGTTCTGCAAATAAACAGCTTGGAGCTCTTCTCAGAGACTACCAGGTCTACCCAGCACTATACAGAAAAGAGCTTGGGCTCTTGGCAACCATAGGCTGTGTGAATGTGTTGGGTATGGGATCCCGGCAGTCGGGATGCCACCGGTCATAGTAACGACAGCGTCATCCCCACAGTCAGAATCCTGACACTACAAGCTAAGCTTCCTAATGCTAACCCTTACCCCTACCCCTAACCCTACCTCCCCGGTGCCTAAACCTAACCTCCCCACCTACTGCCTAAACCTAACCCTCCCCCCTTAGTGCCTAACCCTAACGCTCCCCCTAGCACCTAACCCTAACGCTCCCCCTAGCACCTAACCCTAATGCTCCCCCTAGCACCTAACCTTCCCCTAACCCTCGATACTTACCTTCGGGAAGCTGTCGGGATTCCGGCGCTGGTATTTCGACCATTGGCATCCCGCACACCAGGATGGTAACATAAAAAAACAGAAATCCTGGCAATTTTGCTACCTCACGGGATACAGGGGGAGAGGTATCAAACCTTAGAGAGAGATAAAGTGGAGAGAGATAGAGTGGAGAGAGATAAAGTACCAACCAATAAGCTTTTAACTGTAATTTTAAAGGATGTGTTTGGAAAATGACAGAAGCTGATACATGGAGACAGGGCTGGAGCTAGGGTGTTTGACGCCCCCTCTGCAAACTATAAATTTGCACCCTCCTATATGCAAAAACAAGGGTGTGGTCTCACAAGGAAGGGGCATTAGTACCCCAAATCAAATGTCACCACACAGTATAACAATCATATTCACATTACACTGCTTGTAGTGCCCCTGATTCACATTATACCACATAGTACTGTCCCTTATTCCTGTTACGACACACAGTAGTGCCCCTTACTCACGTTGCGCTACACAGTAGTATCCCCTTATACACATAATGCCTACAGTAGTACTGCCCCTTATACCCATAATACCATACAGTAGTGCCCCTTATACACAATGCTCACAGTAGTACCCCTTGTACACATAATGGCCACAGTACTAGTGTCCCTTATACACAATTCTAGTGCCCCCACATCACAGCATCAGGCACCTGGCAGAACAGAGACACAGCCTCAGAATGAATCTCTCCCATGAGGCCGATGCTGCTGATCTTCACCAGTTAGAGGATCATATGATGGGCTCCTCCAGTCAGGGATCAGCACATGCTCCTCTCACCCCTCAGCACAGTCTCATGGGAATTATTTCCCAGTAGTGCATTGCCCTAGTCAGTCTGAGGAATCAGCAACAGTGGCGGTGGACTGAGACTGAAGAGCCGGCAGCAACAATGGACTGAGCTGGGAGAGTACCTCTCCTGCCCGGTGCCTCAATGCTTAGTATACTTAGCTTAGTGGGTTGTGTCTGCCCTGCATGGTAATTTTTGTGTGCATGTGTTTTGAGTTTTTCTAATAAATTGATGCAATGTCCTGGGATTTTAAGGTTTCAAAGGAGCCTCTTTATGGGTCCATGTATTTTCTACAATACCAAATTATCCTGTGGTTTGCAGGATCCAGTGTGATTCCAGTGGCATACTGTAGTCACTAGAGGTAGAACTACAGGGTTTTTGTGTGTTACAGTGTAAAAAATCAGTTAAAAATTTGAAAAAAATTGGCCTAATCCCCACCCCCAAAAAAGCATAACCAAAAGACATTGACCTCTGAGCCTGTTCTGGTACTGGATAAACGGAAGGGGGGGGGGGAACGGTGTGGGGTTCCCCCATATTTCCAGTAACCATTGTATTATAATTTGGTAGCCAACTATCTGGCCTCTGTGCCCCACCACTTTCTAGATTAATTATTTGGCATTAAGTTACTGTATTTGCTCTGACTCAAGTTGGCTGTCTCTTTGAGTCACTTCTCTTTGGTGTCTTATCCTCTCAAGAGCTTGGCCGCCAAACCTTTGTGGAATAATATAATTTCCATTTCCAACATCTCCTTAGATGTTTGTAACAACAACATTATATATGTATATATAGAAGAGAAAGCAAATATAAGCTACTGGCCACTCTCCCACGTCACTCGTATGGCTGAGGTTTGACTTTCTCACTTTCCTCCTACTGTAAACGAAGTACAGTGGGTGGTCTGCTCTGGAACCACTGCGCCCCCCGATTACTCATGTGTTACTATCAAAATGACATTGTGGAAATTACATTTTCTGTGTAGGGTACAAAAGAAATAATAGAAAAACTGATTACTGTTAACACATATTGTCAAAAACATATAAAGTTTATCTTGAGCTGTACTTTTTTCTGCAAGTGAGAAATCACTGTACAAAAACATGACTTAAGTTCTCTGAATATAACAGTTTTGTAGGTGGCACCACGATATTTAATATTCACTGTGTCTGAGACCTGCAGTTCTAATAACTAACTGCTCTTTTCTGTAACTATTCCTCCAGCAGCATTCACTACACATTTAGATAATACACCACTTAGTGAAATAAATGAAAGTTTCAAAGGCAAATCTGGATAATCCTAGACACTGGCTTTGCTTATTCTAGCATGCTTCATCTACATAAGCTGCACAATTCACTACTTTATCATCTTTTTCAAAAACACATCTGCATGATTCCCATTAATATAAATGTTTTTGGGTTGGTGTTGGTAGGTTGTCTCCTCCCTGAAGAGGCAGTGTTGGTGACATTTACAGCAGTACTGTCATTACCATTAAGTTACTGGCCGTAAGCATTTCTTGGCAATGGTTTCAGTGTGTAGTGCAGACCGTGCTAGTGCGGTCCACACTACACAGTAAAACAAACACACTGCTGCCGGGTAGTACACAGTGTACTACCCGACGGTGGTGTGTTTGTTTTAGCAGCCTATGAGAGTCACACAGACTCTAAAGGCTGCTGCACCAAGGGGTTGGGGCCAGGCTGGAGCTCACTCATGAGCTCTGCCTTCCGGCTCCCACAGTGGGTGAAGGGAGAGACGTCATGACGTCTCTGCCATAATGCCGAGCAGGAGGAGCAGAAGGTGGTGGGCGCAGGAGCGGGGTTTCCAGTAAGTAGTGTGTTTTGTTTTGCATGTGTCTGTGTGTTATATATGTAAGGGGCACTGTATAAGGGGCAGTACTGGTGGCACTGTATAAGGGGCACTATTGGGGGCACTGCATAGGGGGGACCACTACTGGGGCACTTTATAAGGGGCACTACTACTGGGGGCATTGCATAAGGAGCACTACTACTGGGGGCATTAAGATGCATATGGAATGGAAAGGAATGTTCCCAGAGTGACAAGAAATGGTGGTGTGTCATGTTCGCAAGCCCCTATTTTTCAGTGGCCATGTCCCTTGTGGTATATGGCCATGCCCACTTTTTTGGCGCACATACTTGGCAGGGTAGCTCTGTTTTTCATCTTGTCCTGGGCTCCAAATACCCTAGTTAAGCAACTGTCAGTTTATCTTTGGGATAAAAGATAAAAAGATATTGTTCACAAATCTTTATTTGTTCATTTAGTTTCTCAAACATATTCAAGATATAGAAATTTGATTTGATAAATGATGCACTGATCTTCCTTAACATTGCTAATATGCTTTCATTGTTTTGTTAGTATGAGTTTTGGCAAAATGAGGTTAAGCTCATATGCAAAACATGGGCTATTTAGTATTTCCGCCAACTCTTCTTCTTACTTAATCACAACAACTCTTCAATTAGTCTTTATTTTTTTTTAAGTGATAAAATCAATGGTGATGAGGTTTAGAATAATGAAGAAGATGTTGACTTGTTAATTGTTTATTTGCCACATCAGAAGGGATTCAGTAATCGGTAAGTAGTCTTCTTAATCTAGGATCAAAACAGGAAGTCTTTGTAGCTCCCCTACACAATCAGCCAAATACAAACAGCCAGAGTGGTAAACCACTTGTAATTGGCTGGAGGTGAAACAGATTTCCGGGGAGTGACTGCATTGATCATTTAGCGGCAGGCAGTGTTAGTGTGCAAATTCATTATCTTTAAAAGGATTTTTTTTTCATACCTGGATTATGATGGCTCAAAGCAGAAGAAAGAAAAAAAGAAACTATGGCTTCACATTGGACTACAGTGGGTCAAGGCGCAAAGAAAATAACATTACATTCCTCTGGTCTATCTTGAAGAATGACTGTTTTATTTTTTAAATTAACAAAGGGCTAAGCATGAATTTGAGAAGCTTGTTATTCAATCAAAGGTTATTTTATAATTGTATCTGTTCACTTATTTCTACTATTTTGATATAAAGGACTTAGGTCATACATTTGTTCATAGGGTTGCCACCCATTCGGGATTCCTTCAATTAGTCCGGAAATTCTAAGATCTGTCCGGAGCCTGCCTAAACCCGGATGGACAGTGTCCGGGAATCCCATGGTGTTATATCTGTACTCGGCTGGTCAATTCTAGACTGAATCATTGGAATGGTTGCTGACTTGTTCACCTGTTATGATGATGTCAGCCTGGGCGTTGGCCTGGTCAGTTTGCCAGCAGTTTTAATCAGGTACTGGCTCTTGGGCCTGTGTGGGTTGTTCTGTTCTGACTGAGGACCTAATTCAGACCCACTCGCTCCGTCGTTCGCATGCGCGAGACCCGAATAATGACGGCCAAGCCGTCGTTATGGGTCTCACACCAAAGGGGGCGTGCTGTCGATGGTGATTGACAGCACGCCCCCTTTAGTGGGCGTGCAGGGGGCGTGGCTGCCCAGACGGTGGCGTTCCCATGGGAACGCCTACCGTCTGGGGCCGGCCCCACTGACATCACTAGTGATGTCAGTGGGAGTGCTTTTGGCTCTGATAGAGCCAAAAGCACTCCAGGGCTTGCGGCAACGAGACCCTACCGCAAGGGTCTCGTCGCAAGCCCGATGGTCACGATGGTCTTGTCCATCGCGACCATCATTTTGGCCGCTCGCTATAGCTGCGGGTGGTCACCCACAGCTATGCGAGCGGCCAGGAGGCCGCTCTTAAATTCAGAGGGACGGCCCTGATTCAGAGCGAGCACTCTGTCACAGCGTCCGGCTCTGAATCGGCCTGAGTCTCCCACAGGATTCCATACCTTGCCTGGTCCCTGGTTCTAGCTATTTGCAAGCTACCTCGGAAGGATTGCTGGTTCTTCATCTGCTAAGTATCCTGGATACATTCTATTACATATGATTGTTAGCAGATGTACACCTAGCTAATATACTACTGTGGATATTCCATTACTGAGTTTTGCAATTACTCTCATTTTTATTAAATTATCATTCTGGAATAATTACTATTGCTTAAGTATGTACTGTATATATCATTAATATAGTGAAAATATACCTGCATTCTAAATTGTTACTAGCTTGCAGTGAAGTTAACTGCAGGAGAGTATTCTGGTAATTGCTTTTTAGGAGTGCTATTTGTACACATCAATTCGCTTTAGACAGACTTCTGTCTAGTTTGGAAAGTTAAGCAGTAAGGGCTTGGGTTGTTTCCTGGATGGGAGACCTCCTGAGTATCTAAGTGTAGTTCCCCATAGAGTGTCACATTCCTATCTCTATATTTTGATACCTGTCCTTCTTGCACTGTTATCACTTTACATGCGAAGTCCAGTCGGCAGCCGAGTACCTACGAACAAATGTGTTTTCCGAGAATGGGGGTTGTTATTGGTGAAGGGCACTTTGTTTAGGTTTCAGAGTTTGTTTAGAGTTCATTAGGTATCAAAACACATGGCAAGGTGTGGCACTGGTGACAATGCATATAAAAGGGCATGAGGTGCTCTGGGCTGGCATATAACGGTATGTGGATGCTGTGGAACATAGAAAAATGAATGATATGGCTCTTAGGCACATAAAGGGGCATGAGGGGGCTCTTTATTAGAGTGGTAAGAGAATGGCCTGAAATCTCACCACAAAAAGGTTGTAACCCTTCTGTTATGCCCATGTCTGGGAATCTGGAAATGAAGAGGTGGTAATCCTACCTGTACAGGAAATGACCTGTACAGAGATAATAGACTCTTTATTTATAACAGTATTGAACAAAATAAAAGGTGGAAGGGGCATTTAAGCATAAAATCTACACAGCTCTATTGGATTCCAGAAGATTGTGCCTTAACATAAGGCAAACAAAAATGATTTTAAAGAATAGATAAGACAATCAGATAATGCTGCTGAACAGTTCAGACAACTAAGTACCAAATACAGTGTGCACAGAAATGTTTAATATGGCTAGACCATTGACAGACACACTTTATGTTCCAGGCCACAAATAGCCTCCACAGACATTTTCTGTGGAATGAGTGTCAGTTGAATGATAATCTCAGTTCATAAAGCTACAAACATGTGACATTTGTTTGTGCTTCTGATTGGCTATTATATGTTCAATACACTGTCATTGACCTGTAGAGTATTTTGAGAATTTGGGGCAAATCTGCACTGATTTGGAAATTAACTCGGTCAACTTGATTCCAATCTCAATACCACAGTAATATTCCTATTAGAGACATGTGAGATTCTATAGCCACACAAACTTATTTCTCTCCAACCTACACAAAATGCATTTTATTTCCAAATTAGCTATGAGCTCTGTCTCTACACTGAAGTGCCAAAAGTCATGGGATAGATGGCTAGTATCATGTAGGACCCCTCTAGCCTGGCAAAGTGCAGAAACTTGAGGCGGCATCGATTCCACAAGTGGATGGAAGACCTCTAGAGAAATGTTGACCCATGCCATCTGGATAGCTTCCCACAGCTCCCTGATATTTGTAGGTGCAGGATTTTGGGTGCGAATGGACCTCTCCACCATGTCCCATAGATGCTCAATTGGATTCATGTCGGGTGAATGTGATGGCCAAACTATTCATCTGAACTTTCCAGAGTGATGACACGGTGCATTATCCTGCTGGAATATTCCATCATTTTTGGGGGTACATGACATCCATGAATGGCTGCTAATGGTCATCAAGCAATGCAATGTAGCAGTTACCGGTCAATGTTCAGGTGGACAAGCAGACCCAACCCCTGCCACGTGAACACACCCCATACCATCATGGAAACATCATTGGCCTGCTAGGGTCCATGGCCTCATTGGGTTTGCGCCACACCCAAACCCTACCATCAGCTGGAAACAACTTGAACTGTGACTCATCAGACCACGCCACATGTTACCAGTCATCCTGGGTCCAATTAGCAACTTCACAAGCCCAGGTTGTCAGGACCCGGACTATTAGACTGCAACCAAGTCCCAGGGCATCTGTGCCTTACATGCTCAAATTCAAATGCCTACTCTGGTGCGCTCGTCCTGGTCGTGGTGGTGTGCAGTGTCGGCCACGTGAAGTTACTTAGCTCTGTCTGAGGGACGTCCGCCTCTCTGTGTCTTCCATTTGCTGGCATGTCCTGTGGCTTCTGCCAATATCCTCCAGTGCATGGGCGTGGCCATATTGGTTCTGTCAGGTGGTGTATAGAGCTCCAATCCTAAGGTCCCTTGTGGTCAGCTGTCCACATGCTACAATCAACATGAAACACCAGGTATAAAAGTTAATCACAGACACTCTGTCAGTGTCTGTGCAACGTCTCCTCTAGGTCTCCTTTGGCTCCTGATCTCCGTTCTGGACTGCTCCGTTCTGGACTGCTCCTGTTGTTGCTATACTGGGCGCTGCCAAGCCTCTACTCTGGAATTTTGCTACTCTGAGCGCTGCTCAGCCTCTGCTCTGGAACTTGGCTATACTGAGCATAGCTCAGCACCCTTTTGTTTTGAACTCTTGCAGTGTATCATGTTTTCCCTAAAGACTCTCACTGCTCCCAGCACCTGTACTCAGCTCATCACTGGGTTCAGCCCAGTACCTGTGCTCAATTCATCACTGGACGCTGTCCAGCACCTGTATTCAGCACATCACTGGGTTCAGCCCAGCACCTGTGCTCAATTCATCACTGTACGCTGTCCAGCACCTGTATTCAGCTCATCACTGGACGCTGTCCAGCACCTATTCAGCTCATCTCAGGGATCAACCCTGCACCTATCTACAGACGCATCTATAGACTGTCCAGTAATTCCCCAAGATATAAATAAATACTCTTCCTTTATTCATACAACTTGGGTCAGTCCTCATTTCCAACATTTCCTGTCACTGTTACTCTATGCAGAAAACTTACCTTAAACCTCCACTGTTGGTGCTCCCAGAATCTTCCTCAGTTAAGTCTGATCCTCCGCAGATGATGGTCCAATTTTCCACAGTTGTGACACAGGTGTCATAGTGTTAACATAACAAGGGCACTCTGGTGGGTCTTCTGCTCCCATAACCCTTGGAAGATAAGGAATGCTGTGCTGACCTGCTTGGTATGCATCTGGTACCTCCTGCATTAAATGTGGTTTGAGCCAGTGTCTCTTGTCTGTTACCACGGACAATTCTGGCCAGATGCTGCTGGTCACGATCATTAAGCATCCTGTTAGGATCTGCAGTTAGCAGATCATCTTGATTGCAGCTCCCAGTCTTAGCTGCTACTAGAACTTTGCATTTAATCCTGTCTGTGTGCTGATCACATGTGTTCAGCAATTAACTGTCTGCCTGTGTGCAGTATCAGCTGCTCACTAATTAATTGTCTTGTCAATGTGCACAGGCCAGCTACACACTGGTCTATCATTAGGAAGACTTGCAGGGCTTCCTCTGATTTGACCTTGTATCTGCTAAATTACAGCCAGCCCTTCACTCCATGCCAGGGATAGAGTTTTTGTGTTTCCGATTCTGGCTTTGTCTCCTGTCTTTCAGTTGAGCTACAGCATTCCTGCATCCTATAGTATATTGTTGTTCTGCCATTTGTGTCATCCAGGCGGCACAGTCCTGCATACTATCTACCTGCCGTTTGTGTCATCCAGGCGGCACAGTCCTGCATACTATCTACTTGCCGTTTGTGTCATCCAGGTGGCACAGGCCACACTGCAGCATCAGTTGCTTGTGTCAACCCGGCGGCACAGGCCACACTGCAGCATCAGCTGCTTGTGTCAACCCGGTGGCACAGCTCGCACTCCAGCAACTTCAGTGCGCTGTCCCACGCTCCTACACCAGTGACATTGCTTCTGTTATTTCCGGTTTCTGCCACATTTAGCCAAGGTCGCCACACAGCCCAGTGGCTGCTTCAAATTCAACAGCCCATGGGCTGCATATGGCCAAGTAATACCAGCCCTCAAGGCTTCCACATGGCCCAGAGGCCACTTTATATTCTCCAGCCCACAGGCTGTATCCAGCCAAGTTATACCAGCCCCCAAGGCTGCCACATGGCCAAGAGGCCGCTTCATATTCTCCAGCCCACAGGCTGCATCCAGCCAAGTTATACCAGCCCTCAAGGCTGCTGCACGGCCTAAAGGCCACTTCATATTCTACAGCCCACGGGCTGCATCCAGCCAAGTTATTCCTGCCCTCAAGGCTGCGGCATGGCCCACTGGCCACAACTAGCCAAGTGATACCAGTCCTCAAGGCTGCGGCATGGCTCAAAGGTCACTTCATCATCTACGGCCTTTAAGCCCAACAAGCCAAGTCTTTGTCCAGCTCACAAAGCTGTTATACAGCCGCATCCAGCCAATAATTCCAGCCCTCAAGGCTGTAGCTAGACTATACTCCAAAGAGTCATGCATGTGCCCTATCATTATCACTGGCCAGACATATTTTCTTTGAGTATAGTGATCTTCTATAATGGAGCCAAGTCAAAATCCTGCTCAAATTTTAGCTACGCAGATACAGGTTCCTACGCAGAAAGTCCAAGAACTTTCCCTCCGGGTTGGAAACCCGAGGCGCCTCAGCTCCCACTGTGTTAGAACCTAAGCTAAATCTGCCTGATCGGTTCTCAGGTAACCGAAAGGACTTCCTTAATTTCAAAGAGAGCTGTAAGCTTTATTTTAGGCTCCGACCTAGGTCCTCAAGCAATGAGTAGGGATAGTTATCTCTTTGTTACAGGGTGACCCGCAACCATGAGCCTTTGGTTTTCCCTCAACTAGCTCTGCACTGCTGACAGTCGAGGCATTCTTTGCCGCTTTAGGGCTCCTTTACTATGGCCCGGATAAAACGGCAATGGCAGAAGCTAGACTCAAGTCTCTGAAGCAGGTTTGTGAAGTCGTTCTCTATAGTTTCGCCCAGGGTAGAACTTACCAAGAAGGGAGCTGAGGTCACTCAAGAATTTAACACACTTAAAGCAGCTTTTGTGTCTGCTCCTGTTCTTCGGCATCCCAATCCATAGTTTCCATTTATTGTCAAGGTGGATGCATCTGAAGTTGGTGAGGGCGCTATCCTTTCGCAGAAGGATGGTAGTGGTGGCAAGCTTCATCCATGTGCATTCTTTTCCAGGAAATTTGACTCGGCAGAGAGGAATTATGACGTCTGTAACCGGGAACTTTTGGCAATTAAGTGGGCCTTTGAAGATTGGAGGCACTGGTTAGAGGGAGCTAACCATGTGGTGACGGTTCTCACAGACCACAAGAATCTGGCCTATATTGAGACGGCGAATAGGTTGAATGTGAGGCAGGCTTGTTGGGCCCTATTCTTCACCTGGTTCAATTATGTCATCTCATTCTGACCAGGGTCTAAGAATATCAAGGTGGATGCTCTTTCCTGAAGTTTCTCTATTAGTCTTCCTCCCAGAGCCTCAGAAGAGACCATCATTCCAACCTCTAGGATCCACTTTGCCATCACCAGGACTCTGGCGGATTTTCTCAGGGCTTGTCAGTCTGGAGCTCCTCTGGAGAAACCGTCGGGTGTGCTCTTCATTCCTGAGAAACTTCGTATGGATGTGTTGAAGGACTTCCATTGTTCCAAGACGGTAGGTCATCCAGGCATTGCTAGAACTTTAGAACTTCTGTATTGTTCTGTCTGGTGGCAGTCCATGTCTCGAGACACTTGTGAATTTGTCCGGGCATGCAATGTCTGTCCTAGAAATAAGACCCCCCGAACCACTCCTCAAGGGCACCTGTGTCATCTGCCTAAGCCTGTAAAGCCATAGACCCATATTGCTATGGACTTTGTTGTAGATCTTCCAGTCTCTGTCTGTTGTTCTGTCATCTGGACCATTGTGGATCGCTTCTCCAAGATGGTACATTTTGGTCCTCTTGCCAAATTACCTTCTACAAAGGAACTGTTACACTCTTTGATCTATCACAATTAGCGCAAAGACAATTAAATACAAAAGGTACAGCTTGCTACATATGTATGCGCACCGGTCCCAGTATACAGTCGTTGATCCTGAAGTCTGTGGTCATCCTAGAGAATGGCTACTGACTGGGACCGGTGCGCAGGTTATATACCCTACAGATCATGATAACAACAATGTAGACAGACAAACATAATTCCATTGGTTCTTGCTCCTGGCCTTTGTAGTACGCCGTAGTTCATAGGACAGTTCATATGTTGTCACTAGGGGTATGTCCCAATTCTCCAACAATGTCTTGAGATGACATTGTCTTTCTTTAACTGGTTTAAGACACTACATACAGAGTATACATTCGGTGAGCGGATTTGGTTCTACTCGGTTCCGTTCGGATTTAAAAACCGAATCTTATTGGGTATTCGACTATTCGCTGTCACGAGTTTTGGATAGCCAATAAGATTCGGTTTTTAAAACCGAACGGAACCGAGTAGAACCGAATCCGCTCACCCCTAAAACCAATAATTTCCTATAATCCATAACCATTGAATGCAAGATGCGACTCCCTCGCTGATAGATTCGAATATCTGGAAATAAACAGGGTGTCAGTATAGTACCAAACATGCCATGTCTACCATGTTGTATACCTTAAATATCATATACTGTATGCACACTTTATACCATAATGATTGTCTAATAAAACCTTTTCTATATGTGCTTGCATAAGTAATAGTGAGATATTTACAGAAATACATAAGTATGCGTTGTGCGTCTGAGCACAGTGCAAATGTTGTGGTGCGTGTATGTATTGTGCACAACGCAATTATGCCCTGTGCATTTGTGCATTGTATCTTACAAATGCTAATGTGCGTTGTGCAACTTCATATTAAAATAGTTACAGGGTATGTTCGTGGGTATGTTCGTAAGCATAAGAGCGTCTATGTGTTCGCATTGTGGATACACATGCGATTGTCTATGTGTGTGTGCAAATGTGCATTAGTGTTTGTGTCATGGATTAAGATGATTATATATATATATATATATACATACACAGGTTGAGTCTCCCATATCCAAATATTCCGAAATACGGAATATTCCGAAATACGGAATATTTTTAGCATGGCTGAGGTAGTGAAAACTTTGATTTTTGATGGTTCAATGTACACAAACTTTGTTTAAGGCACAAATTATTAAAAATAAAGTATAAAATGACCTATAGGCTGTTTGTATAAGGTGTATATGACATATAAATTAATTTCATGTATCTACACAAACTTTGTTTGAGCCACAAAATTATTGAAAATATTGTATAAAATGACCTGCTGGCTGTATGTATAAGGTGTATATGAATCATAAATGCATTCTGTGTTTAGATTTGGGCCCTATTCCTAAGACATTTCAATATGGTAAGCAATTATTCCAAAATACGCAATATTCCGATATCTAAAATACCCCTGGTCCCAAGCATTTTGGATATGGGAGACTCAACCTGTGTGTATATATATATATATATATATATATATATATATATATATATATTAATATAATATATATATATATATATATTAATATAAATATATATATATATATATATATATATATATATAGCTTAATCCAGTAACTGGTATTTTTGATATTATATCCATCTGAATCTAATTACAAAAGGTCATATAAAATGAGGTTTGTCCTGCTCACAGGTAGGGCAAGCCTTGGCCATAGTCAAGAAGTCTGATAACTTTAAAAAAGGCTTTCTTATGCCTATTTAGAATACAATTGTCAGTACTTCTTAACCACATCAGCATTGGACACAAGGCATACAATTGCTAATGGTAATCAAACTTCTGACAATTGTTTCTAACTCTACATTCAGAACACTTCCTCTGAGCATATCAGTGTCTGTGTTACACTTCAATTGCCACAGACATACTGTATCTGTATGCGGAGCTTCTCAATATATATGCAAACACTCACAGTATCGTTGTGTATTTTTAATTACTTGTCACAGACATACTCCTGCTTCTCACACACTTGACTAAACCTTGAATGACATTATATATATATATATATATACGAATTTGTGCGCATCGGCTTGCTTCTGACACAGAGTAGCGTCCGATTTACTCTTTATCAGCCCATAAATGACTAGATCATCAGATAATAATTATAAATGATCATAACCAATTATTTGACTTCGACAATGTTTCTGGGTGGAGCTTTGTATCAATGTGAGCTTATCCTCGGGAAACCATCTACAGTCCAAAGGCCAGACGGAGCGGGCCAGTCAGTCCTTGGAACAATACCTCCGTTGTTTCATCTCTAAGTGCCAGGACAATTGGGTTCCACTTCTCCCCTTTGCGGAATTCGCATATAATAACTCTTGCCAATCCGCTTCCTCCATCTCTCCTTTTTATTGCAACTCTGGGATGCATCCTAGGAGTAATTTGTTTGAATTCCTTACTACCAGTACCTCGTCTTCAAAATCCGTTTCTAGGCTCCGGGAAGTCTGGAGGAAGGTGCATCATGTTCTCTGTCAAGCATCTGGGCAGTCCTAGGTGTGGGCTGACAAGCACCGCAGGCCCTGTAAATTCAGAGTTGGAGACCTAGTGTGGCTGTCCTCCAGAAATATAAATCTGCGCCAGAGGTCACATAAGTTGGGGCCCAAATGCATCGGCCCATTTCACATCATTGCCCAGGTTAATCCCATAGCTTTTTCGGCTGAAGTTACCAAGGACTCTGAGGATCAACAGTTTCTTTCATTGTTCCCTCCTGAAGCCAGTGTTCCTCTCCTCCAGGTTTACTCCTAGGCGTTCAGTCAGGCCTCCACCAGTACTCATCCAGGGGTGCCAGGAGTTTGTTGTGGAGAAGATCCTGGACTCCAGAATATCTCGTAGTTCTCTTCAATTTCTTGTCAACTGGAAGGGGTGTGGTCTGGAGGAGCGTTCCTGGGTTCCGGAAAGCTCTTTGCATGCTCCTACCCTGAAGAGAAGGTTCTTCCAGGACTTTCCGGACAAACCCCTCGTCAAGTGGTGGGTACTGTTAGGATCTGCAGTTAGCAGATCATCTTGGTTGCAGTTCCCAGTCTTAGCTGCTGCTAGAACTTTGCATTTAATCCTGTCTGTATGCTGAAAACATGTGTTCAGTAATTAACTGTCTGCCTGTGTGCAGTATCAGCTGCCCACTAATTAATTGTCTTGTCAATGTGCACAGGTCAGCTGCACACTAGTCTGTCAATAGTGAGGCTTGCAGGGCTTCCTATGCTTGGACCTTGGTTCTGTTAAATTACAGCCAGCCCTTCACTCCATGCCGGTAATAGAGTTTTTATGTTTCCAGTTCTAGTATATTGTTGTTCTGCCGTTTGTGTCATCCAGGTGGCACAGTCCGGCATACTATCTACCTGCCATTTGTGTCATCCAGGTGGCACAGGCCTGCATACTATCTACTTGCCGTTTGTGTCATCCAAGTGGCACAGGCCGCACTGCATCATCAGCTGCTTGTGTCAACCCAGTGGCACAGGCTGCACTCCAGCAACATCAATGTGCAGTCCCACACTCCTACACCAGTGACTTTGCTTCTGTTATTTCCAGCTTCTGCCGCATCTAGCCAAGTTGCTCCGGCCCTCTAGGCCGAAACTAAGCCCAGTGGCTGCTTCATATTCAACAGCCCACAGGCTGCATCTGGCCAAGTAATACCAGCCCCCAAGGCTGCTGCACGGCCCAGAGGCTGCTTCATAAACTCCAGCCCACGGGCTGCATCCAGCCAAGTTATACCAGCCCTCAAGGTTGCCACATGGCCCAGAGGCTGCTTCATATTCTCCAGCCCAAAGGCTTCATCCAGCCAAGTTATACCAGCCCCAAGGCTGCTGCACGGCCCAGAGGCCGCTTCATATTCTCCAGCCCACGGGCTGCATCCAGCAAAGTTATACCATCCCTCAAGGCTGCCACACGGCCTAAAGGCCACTCCATATTATACAGCCCATGGGCTGCATCCAGCCAAGTTATTCCTGCCCTCAAGGCTGTGGCACGGCCCACTAGCCACAATTAGCCAAGTGATACCAGCCCTCAAGGCTGCGGCATGGCCCAAAGGTCGCTTCATCATCTATGGCCTTTAGGCCCAATAAGCCAAGTATTCCTCCAGCTCACAAAGCTGTTATGCAGCTGCATCCAGCCAAGAATTCCAGCCCTCAAGGCTGTAGCTGGACTATACTCCAAAGAGTCACGCACGTGTCCTAACACATCCGTGGTTGGCCACTGCGCTGTTCAAGGTAGGTAGCAATGCCTTCCATGTGGTATTTCCGGTACATGTGACAATGTAGATCGAGGAATGGTGAATGTCCACACAACTTCGGAGCTAGAATGTCCATTCAAACTCTGATAATTCACGTCGCCTTGCCATGAGCAGCCTAGCTGGTGTTCAAACTGACTCACAAAATCTCTGAATACAACTGATGCAGGTCTAGGCATTTCAAAGACATCACAGTATAGTGATGTAAACTACCATTACCTTTACATAGTGCTATCCCATGACTTTTGGCACTTAAGCATATTTTGCACATGTAATCTCTATTCTACACCTAGTCTTTTTGTAGATACTTAGGGCCTGATACAGAAGTGGACAGAGTTGCAGTAGTGGCTGCCATTTTTTTTGCTGCCACTACTGTGAATTTATGCTAATGCCACAGCTTATGGGTATCCAACTGAGATGCACACTGATTGCAGCTGTAATCCACCACTGCGTGCAAATATTTGCACCATAGATCAGACATCGGTCTCACGTTCAGACATTAGAGCAGCCCTATAATTGCTCAGAATGGCCGACGGTACATGGCTGCCAGTGCCAGTGGAACTGCACCCGATGCTTTAATATTGTCCACCCCTGAATCAGGCCCTGAGTCCTCTGTGTACACCTCGCCCCCACTTCTATATTACAGACTCGGCCATTGTGTTTGAAGTGTGTAGTACAGACAGCACTACTCAGTCTAATCTACTGATGTCAGCAAGTGGCTTGGTGGTGGGAAGCAGGGGTGTACACGGAGGATGCCCGACATACCAAAGGTGGAAAAGATGCTGGAATGGTAAGTGCTAGATACACTCTGATAGGGAGTGTATGTAAAAACTGATCAGATGTATGATAGGGGTTATATTTTCAAATTAGAACCCTTTGGGCAAATTTTGCATATTTATCTACAAAATAAGGGAACTTACTTCAATTTATAATATTTTCATCGAATCATCATTATAAGGATACAAATATCAAATATTTGGGATGCAGGATATCAAGAGCATATGTCTAACAATAACAGACCATGGGCACAGCATGTACTATTTTTGTTTATATGCTCTGTCAGTTTTAGTTCAGGAAACAATGATTCTTACGTCAAGATCAGATAGCACAGAGCTTTCAATGCTGCTAATAGCATGCTCCTCGGATGGGCACAGAAGCCCTTATTTATTTTGTAGTTCATTCAACTGCATCTGATAATACCTATGCACCCTAGATTTAGTGCACTGAATTTGTTTAAAGCAGTGGTTCTCAAACTCTGACCTCAGGACCCCACACAGGTCACGTTTTCCAACTCACCCAGCAGGTGCACAGGTGTATTCACTACTCACTGACACATTTTAAAAGATCCACAGGTGGAGATAATTATTTCACTTGTGATTCTGTGAGGAGACCTGGAAAACATGAACTGCTTGGGGTCCTGAGGACCGAGTTTGAGAACCTGTGGTTTAAACCCATCAATAACTGGATTTTAAGAAACAATAAATAATAAATTAATAAATGCTCCCTTTTGACAAATGCTTAACATTTAAAGTTAAAACTATATTCATATATAGAGGGTGCAGCAATAACCCCGCCACACAGGAGCCGCTTCTGATTTAGCTTAACATTTGGGCAGGAGCCACGTATGCACAGAAGATCCCATTGCTCTACTCTTTTCAGAGCAGGCCTGGGCATCCTGAAGGCTAGAGTGGCAACACTAGGCCCCTACCAAATTTTGCTACAAAGCCTGACCATGCACAGTTCTCCTCTGTTTCATGTTTAGGTGCATAATTAATAATAAGTGATATTCTTGTTATAACTTGTTACTAATCTTAAATGATGCTCCAACCAATCATCTCCTGTCATTTTTCAAACACATGACAGTTAGGAGCTGATTGGTTGGAGCACCATTTAAAATTAGTAACGAGTGATAATAATATCTCTTGATATATCTGGGCCTTAATGTTATGCCTCTCAGAAATTGTTACATATTTTAGAGCAGGGATGGGGAACCTCCTGCCCGGGGGCCATAGCAGGCCCTCGGAATCATTTGGTCTGGCCCTCTGAGCTTTTTTCTGCTAGCCTCATCTGGCTAGCAGGGTGCCTAGAATGGAACACTGCAACTAGAATCTATGCAGCAGTGCCAACCTGGAGCGTTCTTAGGACACTTCAGATGGTCACACTGGTGCCCTTACAGCTCCTGAGGCTGCCCCGGGCATTGATGTAATAACCGGCGATTGTGGCGATGCTCCCGTGTGACATCACGCGGAGGGTGCGTGGCACGCGAATAATGTTATATACAGTCAGGTCCATAAATATTGGGACATTGACAGAATTTTCAGATTTTGACCTCTATTCACCACCACAATGGCTTTAAAATGAAACAAACAAGATGTGATTTAACTGCAGACTTTCAGATTTAATATGAGGGTAATTACATCCAAAGCAGGTGAATGGTGTAGAAATTACAACGGTTTCTATATGTGCCTCCCACTTTTTAAGGGGCCAAAAGTAATGGGACAAACTAAACAATCCTAAATCTAACTTTCACTTTTTAATACTTTGTTGCAAATCCTTTGCAGGCAGTTACTGCCTGAAGTCACCAGACGCTGGGTTTCATCCCTGGTGATGCTCTGCCAGGCCTCTACTGCAAATGTCTTCAGTTCCTGCTTGTTCTTGGGGCATTTTCCCTTCAGTTTTGTCTTCATCAAGTGAAATGCATGCTCAATCGGATTTAGGTCAGGGGATTGACTTGGCCATTGCATAACATTCCACTTTTTAGCCTTAAAAAACTCTTTGTTTGCTTTTGCAGTATGCTTCGGGTCATTGTCCATCTGCACTGTGAAGCGCCGTCCAATGAGTTCTGAAGTATTTGACTGAATATGAGCATATAATATTGCCTGAAACACTTCAGAATTCATTCTGCTGCTTTTGTCAGCAGTCACATCATCAATAAATACAAGGGAACCAGTTCCATTGGCAGCCATACATGCCCACGCCATGCTTCACTGATGAGGTGGTATGTTTTGGATCATGAGCAGTTCCTTTCCTTCTCTTCTCTTCCCATCACTCTGGTACAAGTTGATCTTTGTCTCATCTGTCCATAGGATGTTGTTCCAGAACTGTAATGGCTTTTTTAGATGTTGTTTGGCAAACTCTAATCTGGTCTTTGTGATGTTCTGGGTTGTTTGTGGACCCGGGGTGGTAGCAGGAGTGATCACAGAAGCAGATTTAAAAATAAAACTAGAATTTTTAATAAGTGCTTGAGTAGACAGATAATGGCAATAAATAAAAGTCCAGGAATATATAATGTGCACAAGAGTTCTGTGGTGGGAGTAAAAGGGTTAATGTCCAAGTAGATACAATTAAAGCTGTCCAGGTGTGCAGGTAGTGAAACTGAAAATAATCAAGCCAGGTTTGTAGTGAGCTGAAAATAAAGAAGCCAGGTATACAAGTAGTGAACTGAAGCGCAGTATGTCAGCAGGCTCAGGCACTCAGGTATGGGCAAGGGTGATGGAGGAAGCGGGGTAGTCCAGTGGGAGCTAGGAGCTGACAGGCAGACTGGCAGACAGCAAATTCACAGGAACAGGTAAGCACAGAGAACTCCCTCTCAGCTAGGCTGAGATACACGTTGCACTGGCAAAGAAGGAAGGCACTGACCCTTCCTAAATACCCCATGCCGTGCTGTTACTGGCCGGAGGGAACATGTGACTCACCAGGATTGGCCAGCCGCATCACATGGCCAGAAGGCAAGATGGCGGCGCCCATGCCAAACGGAATGGAGACGCCGCCAGGCCTTACCAGCGCAGAGTGACAACAGGCCCGCACAACAACGCGCGCAGCCAAAGCCCCCCGCCAGACACCAGCTCCGCCACCAGACAGCCCGCGCCACAATGACCTCACAGGTAACACTCGCCTAGCGCCATGCTGAAATACCCTGGCCGTGACAGTTCCCCCCCCCTTTTGGGGTGGCCTCAGGACACTCACCAGGCTTCTCCGGATGGGCAGAATGGAATCTCCTGATGAGCGTGGGAGCGTGGACATCACGAGCATCGGTCCAGCAACGTTCCTCTGGACCGTAACCTTTCCAGTCCAGCAAATACTGTAGATGACCTCTGCGTAGACGAGAGTCCAAGATCTGGGCGACCTCAAACTCAACTCCTCTCTCCGTCTGGACTCGAGGAGAAGCAGGTAGAGCACTATGGAATTTATTCTGGACAAGGGGCTTCAATAAGGAAATATGGAAGGAATTAGGGATTTTTAGGTATGGGGGTAACTGTAGACGATAGGCCACTGGATTAATGACTTCTGTTATGGAGAAGGGACCGATGAAGCGTGGTGCAAATTTCATAGAAGGAACCCTCAGACGAAGATTCCGGGTGGATAACCAGACCTGGCTTCCAACTTGCTTGCATGGAACTATTCTACGCTTCTTATCGGCCTGGGTGTTATAGCGAGAGGATGCCTTCAACAAATCAGACCGTACTTGAGTCCAGATGGCAGCAAAATTCCGCACCGTGTCCTCCACGGCCAGAACATCGAAAACAGGCAGGCTTCGGAATTCGGGAACACGAGGATGAAGGCCATATACAATCTGAAATGGCGTTTGGTTAGTTGACGAGTGGTAGGAAGCATTATGTGCAAACTCAGCCCACGGCAGCAAGGCAGCCCAATTGTCCTGTGAAGATGACATAAAAATTCTTAAGAAAGTCTCTAGATCTTGATTAACTCTCTCGGTGGAGCCGTTGCTTTGCGGATGGTAGGCCGTGGAAAAATGTAACTTCACTTGAAGAACAGAACACAAAGCCCTCCAGAATTTTGCAGTAAACTGCACACCACGGTCAGAGACAATTTCAGCAGGAAGGCCATGTAGACGAAATATGTGTTGGACAAACAACTGTGCCAGGTCAGGGGCAGAAGGTAACTTCTTCAACGGTATATAGTGGACCATCTTAGAAAATCGGTCTATTACAACCCAGATAGTGTTGAAACCTTGAGAGACTGGCAGGTCTGTGACGAAATCCATGGAGAGATGCGTCCATGGACGTGAAGGAGTAGGTAATGGAAGCAATTCCCCAGCTGGAGCTTGTCGTGATGATTTATGCTGGGCACAGGAGGAGCAGGAAGAGATAAACTCCATTATGTCTGCCTTCATAGAAGGCCACCAGTAGTGTCTTTTCAGGAACTCCAAGGTCTTCCGAGTGCCTGAGTGCCCTGTGAAGCGAGAGGAGTGTGCCCAAGTGAGAAGCTGCTTTCTTAATTCCGGGGCCACAAATGATTTTCCCGTAGGAGGCTGAAGTTGTAATGCGGCAAAAACTCTTGATTCCAAGACAGGGGTATTGCTTTGATTTTCAGATTGATCATCACAGAGGAGAGATCTCAATAGGGCATCAGCCTTCTGATTAAGTGCTCCAGACCGAAAGGTCAGGGTGAACTGAAACCTGACAAAGAATATTGCCCAGCGGGCCAAACGAGGACTCACACATTGGAGGTTTTTGAGAAATAGAAGATTTCTATTGTCCGTAAATACAGTAAATGGAACCTTGGCGCCTTCTAGCAAATATCTCCATTCTTTCAACGCCAACTTTACAGCTAGTAGTTCTTGCTCACCTATGGCGTAGTTCCTTTCGGCAGGTGAGAATTATTTAGAAAAGAACCCACACGGATGGACTCGGTTGTCCTCATAACGTTGAGACAAGACTGCCCCCACAGTTTCAGATGATGCATCTACTTCCAACAAAAAAGGCCTGTCCAGATCTGGTTGTCGAAGAACTGGTGCTGAGATGAAGGCCTGTTTTAGAAGATGAAAGGCAGACTCTGCCTCAGGTGACCATTGGGCAGGATTAGCACCTTTGCGGGTCAAGGCTGTAATGGGAGCCAGCAGTGTAGAAAATCCCTTAATGAAGCGTCTATAATAATTGGCGAAGCCCAACAATCTCTGGATGGCCTTCAGTGTCTGAGGTCGGGTCCAATCCAGAATTGCTTGTACCTTCTTGGGGTCCATTTCTAAACTGGAGCCAGATATTACATAGCCGAGAAAAGGTACACTGGGCACTCCAAAGACGCACTTCTCCAGTTTGCAGTAAAGGTGGTTTTCTCTCAAACGGGTCAGGACTTCCTTAACATGTTCTTGATGTTTAGCCACAGAGGGTGAAAAAATCAGTATGTCATCCAGATAGACAACAACCGAAACATATAACAGATCCCGGAAAATCTCATTAACGAAACTTTGAAAGACAGCAGGGGCGTTACACAATCCAAAAGGCATTACTAAATACTCGAAATGTCCATCTCTGGTATTAAAAGCGGTCTTCCATTCATCGCCAGCTCGGATACGAATGAGGTTGTAAGCCCCTCTTAGATCTAACTTAGAAAAAATGACAGAGCCCTTGACCCTATCAAACAACTCAGTAATCAGGGGAAGAGGGTATCGATTTTTTACAGTAATGTCATTAAGGCCTCGATAATCGATACATGGTCTTAGACCACCGTCCTTCTTGCCAACGGAGAAAAACCCAGCTCCGGCAGGTGAAGTAGAGGGGCGGATGAACCCCTTTGCCAGGTTGTCCCGGATGTACTCGGTCATGGCTTGAGTCTCAGGCAAGGACAGCGGATAGGTACGACCACGAGGTGGCATTTTATCAGGTATCAATTCAATTGGACAGTCCCATTCCCTGTGAGGGGGTAAGATATTTGGTTGTTGTTCAGAGAAAACGTCGGCAAACATCTGATATTCCTTGGGAATGGCAGAAGAAACTAATGAAACTGTCTTTCTCACAGGTCGAATTTTTGGAAGACAGGATTTCTGACAGTCCATACCCCATGACAGAATCTGCATAGAACTCCAATCAATCCTGGGATTATGTTTACGTAACCAGGGTAGACCAAGAACAATTTCTTGAGAGGCCTCTGATATCACCAGGAATTTTAAGGACTCAGAATGAAGTGCCCCAATTCGGACAAATACAGGTTGAGTCTCTTTGGTGACTATCCCGTTAGTCAGAGGGCGTCCGTCTATCGAGGTCAGAGAGATAGCATGGTTGAGAGACAAACAAGGTATCTGAAATTTATCAATGAAACTAGACGTTATGAAATTTCCGGCTGCTCCTGAGTCGATTAGAGCAGTAGCAAAGACAGGTTTGGGTTTAAGATCCAAGGCTAGGGTAATCGTGAAATCTTTAATTTTTGGAGACGGGTTCATAACTCCTAACTTGATGTCTCCAGGGTCAGTTAGGATTTGGCATTTCCCGGTTTACGGGGGCAGGAGATCAGCAGGTGACCGGACTCTCCGCAGTACAGACAGAGGTTCTTTTGCATTCTTCTCTGACGTTCTTCTTTAGAGAGGTGTGTATGATTCACCTGCATAGGCTCCTCTTCAGTAGGGGAAGGAATGGGACGGGTAGAAATGGAGGGGGTAAATGACCTTTGCCGGTCAGTTCTGTTTTTTTCAGCCTGACGTTCCCTGAAGCGTAGGTCAACTTTGATACACAACGAAATCATGTCGTTCAGATTAGTAGGAAGCTCTCGAGTGACTAGATCATCCTTTAGTCGGTCTGACAACCCATGCCAGAAGGTCGAGGTGAGGGCTTCCTCATTCCATTTGAGCTCTGATGCTAAAATTTGGAATTGCACGGCATATTGACTGACAGGACGGACACCTTGTCTCAGTGTCATGATGTTTGATGATGCTGATACAGTACGCCCAGGTTCATCGAAAATCCTCCTGAAGGATGACACAAAGCCTGCGTAATTATCCAGCAGCGGATCTGAGCGCTCCCAGAGTGGGGAAGCCCATTCCAAGGTCTGGCCGGATAACAGAGAGACTATATAAGCCACTTTAGTTCTTGCAGTTAGAAAGTTGTCAGGCTGCAGAGTAAAATGTATGTCACACTGATTTAGGAATCCTCGGCAGAGTTTAGGGTTGCCATCAAATTTACTTGGTAAAGGAAGATGTAAGTGGGGAGATGATCTGCCTCCTGTATTCCCAGACGCTAAAGCAGATGTAGATGCTGGTACTCCAGGGGTAGAAAAGGAAGTTTGCAAACTATCCTGTCGCTTGGACATCTCTTGCAGAAATTGAGCCATCTGATGCTGCATGTTTTCCAGATTTTCTAAACGACCAGAAATGCACCTGAACAAATTCACTCCTGACTCCTGATCCGTGGCCGGCTCCATGGGGCCAGTGCAAACTGTGATGTTCTGGGTTGTTTGTGGACCCGGGGTGGTAGCAGGAGTGATCACAGAAGCAGATTTAAAAATAAAACTAGAATTTTTAATAAGTGCTTGAGTAGACAGATAATGGCAATAAATAAAAGTCCAGGAATATATAATGTGTATAATGAGTAAAAGGGTTAATGTCCAAGTAGATACAATTAAAGCTGTCCAGGTGTGCAGGTAGTGAAACTGAAAATAATCAAGCCAGGTTTGTAGTGAGCTGAAAATAAAGAAGCCAGGTATACAAGTAGTGAACTGAAGCGCAGGATGTCAGCAGGCTCAGGCACTCAGGTATGGGCAAGGGTGATGGAGGAAGCGGGGTAGTCCAGTGGGAGCTAGGAGCTGACAGGCAGACTGGCAGACAGCAAATTCACAGGAACAGGTAAGCACAGAGAACTCCCTCTCAGCTAGGCTGAGATACACGTTGCACTGGCAAAGAAGGAAGGCACTGACCCTTCCTAAATACCCCATGCCGTGCTGTTACTGGCCGGAGGGAACATGTGACTCACCAGGATTGGCCAGCCGCATCACATGGCCAGAAGGCAAGATGGCGACGCCCATGCCAAACGGAATGGAGACGCCGCCAGGCCTTACCAGCGCAGAGTGACAACAGGCCCGCACAACAACGCGCGCAGCCAAAGCCCCCCGCCAGACACCAGCTCCGCCACCAGACAGCCCGCGCCACAATGACCTCACAGGTAACACTCGCCTAGCACCATGCTGAAATACCCTGGCCGTGACAGTCTTCCTGTTTTTGTGGCTCACCAATGGTTTGCATCTTGTGGTGAACCCTCTATATTCACTCTTGTGAAGTCTTCTCTTGATTGTTGACTTTGACACATATACATCTACCTCCTGGAGAGTGTTCTTGATTTGGCCAACTGTTGTGAAGGGGTTTTTCTTCACCAGGGAAATTATTATTTTGTCATCCACCACAGTTGTTCCAAATGTTCCAAACAGTTGATTTGGCCACACCTAATGTTTTTGCTATCTCTCTGATGGGTTTGTTTTGATTTTTCAGCCTAATGATGGCTTGCTTCACTGATAGTGACAGCTCTTTGGATCTCATATTGAGAGTTGATAGCAACTGATTCCAAATGCAAATGTCACACCTAGAATCAACTCCAGACCTTTTACCTGATTAATTAATAATGAAATAATGAGGGAATAGCTCACACCTGTCCATGAAATAGCTTTTGAGTTGATAGTCCCATTACTTTTGGTCCCTTAAAAAGTGGGAGGCACATATTGAAACTGTTGTAATTCCTACACCGTTCACCCGATTTGGATGTAATTACCCTCAAATTAAATCTGAAAGTCTGCAGTTAAAGCACATCTTGTTTGTTTAATTTCATAACCATTGTGGTGGTGAATAGAGGCCAAAATCTGAAAATTCTGTCAATGTCCCAATATTTATGAACCTGACTGTATATCAAAATGGCCCTCGGCAGAAAAAAGGTTCCCCATCCCTGTTTTAGAGTGACAAGGGAGCAAATATTCGCTTAATGTACACTTTTGGCCTTTTAACAATACACCTTTTAACAATAGTGACTGTCCAAGAGAAGAACAAGTAATTACTTTTTAAAATAGTATTGCTTGTACCTACATTGTTAAGGGATCTTGATAAATGAATTGATGTGATATTTGTGAAAAGAAGTAGTGGTTTGTACACTAAACGTATACGTTTAGGGGCCAGGTTTCTAGCAGCCCCTAGGAATGTAGATGCACCCCACCAGTCAGGGGTACAGCCAGAACTTTGTGGACCCATAGCAACATTTTGAAGGGCCCCTTTCCCCCATTCTAAACAGACACCTCTCTCCACAGCAATTATTAATTTTATGCACCATAGTAGTGCCCTAGTAAATGTTATGCCCTACAGTTGTCCCCAATATCATATTATGAACTATAGTGGTGCCCTAGTTCACATTATATCACTCAGTGCCCACAGTTCATATTATGACACATTGTAGTGCCCCAAGTTTACAATATGCCAAATAGTACTGCCGCCAGTACACATGCCACACACAGGCCCTGATTCAGAGCCGGTCGCTCTGACAGAGCGCTTGCTCTGAATCAGGGCCGGTCTTTTTTTTTTAGAACGGCCTCCTGGCCGCGCGCATAGCTGTGTGTGACCACCCACAGCTATAGCGAGTGGCCAGGAAGATGGTCGCGATGGTCAAGACCATCGCGACCATCGGGCTTGCAACGAGACCCTTGTGGTAGGGTCTCGTTGCCCAGAGAGATTTCATCTCTAACAGAGCCAAAAGCTCTCCCACTGACATCACTTGTGATGTCAGTGGGGCCGCCCCCAGATGGTAGGTGTTCTCATGGGAACGCCTCCATCTGGGCAGCCACCCCCCCGGCCCGCCCACCAAAGGTGGCGTGCTGTCACTCAACATCGACAGCACGCCCCCTTTGGTGCGAGACCCGGGAACCTTGTAAACAACTTTTATGACCTGGGTGCAATTGCTAGACCCCAGTCGTGTGCCCTTCTAAGCCTATGGGCCCCATAGCATTGGCACTCCCTGCACCCACTATAGCTATGCCCATGCCATCTGTGCATGCTCTCCATACTAAGTGCTGGAGCACAGATATTTTCATTACTATTTATTTCACTCATGACTCTGTGAGGAGAGATGGAAAACATGTACTGTTAGGCTGCTCTGAAGATTTAAATTGTGAAACACTGGTATAGGGGTATACTTTACTAAACCGTTGATTTTTGTCTTTCAGGTCTGGCACCAGTTTCAGATTAAAACATCGGGTGGAACTCTCCCAGATGATTGTATTGTCATGTGATGAAGAGGAAGATGATGACGATACCTATGCTCTCCATATTTCTCCTAAGAATGCTCTCATTTTTATATGGCCCTACAATGGCTGTATTGTATCTTATCGGTAGGTGAGACAGAGGTGATCTCAATGATGAAAAGTAAACTTTTGCAGTAATTTTTGGAGATCCCAATTTATAATTACTGGAGGTCCACATGAGAATTTTTCACTATAGTTGAGCTACAGTACATTAATAATTCACTCGGGCTTATTTTGTCGGCTTCTCTGTGATGTAGCTGCACTATCTATAGGACAGCAGTTATAATGCCCTACTAAACCACAAGCACTGCTAGGTACAGATCAGTATTCATGTGATACATAAATGTTTCAGCCACATCAGGACTTGGAAGGGCACACCCTACACATAGCCAATAGTAACAAGAATGTAAACAAGAACCATCCATTGAAATTAATGATTTAAAAAGCTTTGAAATAAAAAATAAATAAATACAAAATAAATAAATAAATAATTACATTAATTTAGTAGTACTATTCTATTCTTACTTGGAAAATACTTAAAACTGGACAACTTTTATAATGTTTCAGTTTGATACATGTTTGCTATGCGGTTTATTTAGGGCTCTATTTATTAACATTATTTTGACTAAAATAAAGTGAAAAAGGGTGTTTTCACACCCTTTTCACATTATTTTAGTATGACCTATAGTTATTACAGGGCAATAGGGGTTGGAATAAAATTTTACGAATTCTACTCCAAAGTATCACTTATTTTTAGTGATCAGATCGCATTTCCCATAATTGTAATGGGAAATGTGATCCGACCAAAGTTACTAAAAATAAATTGTGAAAAAATATCGGGGAAAGCCCTGTGATAATAACGCCACCTGGAGGTGGCGTTATCTAGGGTCTCCCCCGGTTACCGGACTCCTACTCTGCTCTAACGGGGAGAGCAGAGCCGGGAGTCAGTCCCTGTAATCAGCTGTGTGGTCTAAACAGACCGCAAGCTGATCACTGCAAAAAAAAAAAAAGTTTACTTACCTGACTCCAGAGACTGGTGATCGGGGCACCGGGTGATGTCCTCCCTCCAGTCAGCTGGTCTCCCATGGTGCACTGCGGCCTGGTCATCAGGTGATCGAGTCCCAGTGCAGTATGGGAGATCACCTGACCAGAGGAATGGAGATCATCACCTGAGGCCCGGATCATGCAGGTAAGTGTAGTTAAGGGAGAGGGGGAACGCAGGGGGGGAGTGGGGGTCGCGGGGGGTCCGCAATCGTAGGGGTGGGGCTTAGTGCCGCGGGGTAGCAGCGGCGGCCGGTCAGCACATGCGCGGATACTTTGTCACGGTATTTTTTGCGGAAATACCGTGGTAAGGCTCCGGAGGGGATTCGCAGGGACAGAGCTTTATCGCAAGCTCTGTCCCTGCAAGGGATTTGTAGTAAATCCCTGTGATATTGCCTGAATTCGCAATGCGAATTCAGTTGTTAATATCACACTACAATCTGCATTCAATATGCGGATTGTAGTAAATAGAGCCCTTAGTAACAAAAAGAAATGTTTAAAAATTATTTTTATTAATAAACGCCTATGGTTTACTAATCTGTCTATTAACCAAATTGACATCACCTGGATAATGCAGATGTTAAATACGTAATTGAGCCCAATGGCATAATGTGTGTATAAAGTGGAATGTAAAACAAAACCTTAGAAAATGAAGTGATAAACGGACCTTAGTATATACTTTATCCATGTGATTTCATTGTTTGGATGTTGTGGTAAAGTCTTAATTGTGAGTACATTATGCTGGCCAAGTTGCTTACTTTTATAGTTAATAGTCAAATCCATCTGCTGGGTGTAAAATTTGCAGCTGCAGGAAGGATTCTATACTGCAGGGGGACGGGGTGAAAAATGTACAGCCTGATTTAGGTCTGTGAGGGGTTTCTGCCTAGCCCACCTCTAAAATGCAGTGGAAAAATAGAGCTGGTCAGAATATATGTCTAGCATGCTAAAATAGAATGTATGCAAACGCAGCCCTTGCAGCATAGTATATGTGGCTGTAAATTTGGCAAAATTGGCACCTAATTCTTAATCAGTCAAATATGTTTCATTTAGAATCAGTCATAGGGGCATATTCAATTGGGTGTGAGGTTTAACGAGGAAATCACCTTGCGCCCAATTTTGGATTACCGCAGGTATGCGCGCTCCTGATACCCGTGGTATCCAATTTTATAAAAGTGGTCGCGGAGTTTTCAGCTCTGAAAACCCCGCGCCTTGTGAGAAAAAAAAATAAAATTCTGCACTTACCTGCACGGTGGTCTCCGCGGCTCCCGGTAGCCTCCCCTCTATCTTCTCACAGGAAAGGCGGCTGCTGGGAGTCCCGGGGGCTGCTGGGAGGCTCCAGGGGCTGGTGGGAGGGGCAAGGGCTGATGGGAGATGTAGTTCTCCCAGCGCCCATTCCGGGGGGCACACAAACACTGGGAGGCCACACACAACGGGGGTCACACACACACAACACTCATACAGACACACACTTACTCATACACACTTACAAACACTAACAAACACTCACACACACTGACATACTCACCCTGCTGCAGAAGACCCGGCTCCCGACGCTGGATGCAGAAGACAGCGCTGCAGAAGGTAAGTAATTATGGACTAATTAAGCTAATTGGAAACTTCCAATTGCTTAATTAGTCCTCAGGGGAGTGCCGCCGGGGTCCCAGAGCAAGTCCTGCTGATTTTGCCTAAAATTAACGATTTAAAAAAAATCACACTTGCTCTGGAGGTGCGAGAATAAAAAGCTCCCAATTCGCAAAAAAATAAATAATCCGCACCTAATTGAATAGCAAAAATAGAAATAGTAATAGAGCTGTACAACTAGATGTTCACAGACTGGTTACACCCTGTAATGCTTTGCATGTGCCTCACCGGTTTATTCAAATCTTCCAGGATAAATTTATAGTGAACAGTGCTGAAATACCATTGGCTGCTTTCCGTCTACACTCAGCTCAAGAATGCTTGATTGGTGACCAATTTGTAACGTGTTGTCAAATTTATATACTTTCTAGATAAGTGTGCAAATACTTTATTCATTTCTGAAATTATTTCACTGATTTCTTACTGTTCCTGGAACTAATTATAAAAATAAAAAATTAGACCACGGTACCAGTACAGCATTTCTCCATAACTGTTTGCCCAAGCAATACCACACAATGCGACTGATTAAGAGATGGGCACAGTGTCCATGTTCCTGCAGTTGCGCTTTTTTTGCTACTACGCAAGGGCAAAAAGTCCTGGAAATGCTTACTCTACACACGTGATTATATAAAAAGGTGAGAAAAATAGAAGCAAGAAGGGAATGGTATGGAGTCAAAGATAGGAGAAGAAATTACATAATACACCGCACTAGGGTAGCAAAGGCATCTAAATAATATTCAAAAAATGGGATAAAAATCAGGAGAGACCAAAAGAAAATTGTTAATATATTATGTATTTCATCAGATATATTTATGACAAAATGTCAGGTTAAAGGTGCACCCTCGGAGCAAGTGTACAGTTATCAACAAAAGAGAAGACAGGAAAGTGCTCCTGGTAAGTGGGGCACACCTTAAATTGTTCTAAAACATAACTTTTAATAATTATCTTAAGATGTAGGTCTCTATTCGACGAGCAAATGCAAAAATATACAAATACAAAACCAAATGTGAATATACCAAGTACCAACAAACGTTTATTTAGTGCATAAGTGAAACAACTAATAATAAATATTCACCAAAGTGAATGTCGGCGATGATAACAAAACAAAACATACAAGACAAATCATGTGTGTGATTACATAAAATTAAAAATGCACCATGGAAACAGACCATAAATTTATCCTATTTGGAAAATCATATAATTTAATGAGGCGTCCCTCAATTGACTGGGAATGTACACAGGACAGATTCCAATTAATAATGTCATGTGAATCTAAAAGAGAAATAAATGACCATGCATTTAGATGCACTGAGGTCAGTCATGTAAACATCAGACTGGTGATGAAAGCCCCGTGCATGGGACAGTGAAAGATACTAGCAGGCTGTTTCTGCTGCCAGCGTTTGCAGGAGTCACAGAACCTGTTGCTAGACAGTGCAGAAAATGGATCTACGCAGCGGCTGGTACCTGTAATAGGATTATTCCCAGTGGTGTGTAGATCTGCAGGTGCGGGGGTCCCCTGTGCGCACAGAGGTACCCCTTGAATGGTGCCTGACGCGCGTTTCGCCGGGGGCTTTCTCAAAGGAAGCTCATTTTGTGGATAGTGAGCAGGAAGTAAATACTTCCGGGTAGACACTGATTGGATAGTAAATTGTAATTGACGGCATAGATTACCGATCATGAACACATTCATTAGGGAAGGCGTGGCAGTCAAAATAAATGTGTCAACGTTTCTTGAACGGAGCTAAGTGCTCCATTAAAACAAGCATAACAATAAATGAACATTTTTGTAATTTGGGATATGTAAACTCACCATCATGACATATTATCAATAAATAAGCAGCTACATGTCCACTCATAAATGTCAGAAATAGGACACATTCATTAAAAAAGGCATGATAATAAAGATAAAAGAATGTAACCATCAGAGTTACAAATATCATTGATAAGTATAGTAGCAACCTAAGTATATAGGAAATCAAAGCAGATTTTCACAATCACCATGTTCCGGTAATAGAAAAATGTTCACTAAAAGGACGTGTGGCGTGGAGAATAGAACATTAGTCCTTATTAAAATAGACCTATAGTGTTAAAATAATTGATGACCAAATAAAAATCTAAGCAAGATGTTAAAAGATCAATTTAAATATAGCAGGTTTAACAATCAAGATAGTCTAATAATAAAAGTCCGCTAATTAGCGTATAAAAATGAGAAATGGAGCTTAAGTCCTTTATAACCTCTAAATATAAAATAGTATATAACTAAATAAATATGCACCCTATGAAAAATGTGAATAGTCTTGTGAAAACATCTCATAAAATGTGATAAAGAAATGAAATAAATAAAAGGTGATAAAAGATGAAGGTGATAAAAAAATATAAAAATATAAATACCAAGAATATACACATGGGCACGATGCACCCATAGATAAGTGCATGCATAGAATGTGTCACTATTCACCTATACATATGGATCTTCAAAACACACATATAAAAATACAAAAGGAGAAAAAAAGAAATTAGAAAAGGGGGAATTAAGTATTCAAGAAAGAACTATAGTTGATAGTTTCATTTAGTCCATGTGGATTCATGGTACCAAGTTTGAAAGTCCACTCACATTCCTTCTTCAGGAGTTCCTTCATTAAGTCTCCTCCTCTGATAGTTAGTTGTACCTTTTCCAAACCAAAAGCAAAAAGATCCTTGCAAGAACTTTTATGATGTTGGTAGAAATGTCTAGCCACAGATGTTATTTTTTTTAATTTTTGAAGATCTGTGGTCGCATGTTTGATGTTGCCAATGTGTTCCAGGATCCCTTGTTTCAGTGGCCGAGTTGTGATTCCTACATACCTTTTGACACATGTACAGTCCAGACAGTATACCACTCCTGTACTACTACAGCTGATGAAGTGGCGAATAGAATGTTTCTTGCCATAACGATCCGTGATATTATTCCTTTTTGTCATATTGGCACATGCTTGCAGTGGCCGCATGGAAAAGAGACTATTATTGTATTTGATTTAAATAAGAAAGATGGCTGTGGATCATCATATCACTAAGGTGTTTAGCTCTTCTCCAGCTCATTTCAACTTTGGAAAAAGATCTCCAACAGCATTTGGATACCAAAGTTGAAATGAGCTGGAGAAGAGCTAAAAACATTTGGGATATGATGGTCCACAGCCGTCTGTCTTATTTAAATCAAAAAGGCCCTACAATAATAGTCTCTTTTCCATGTGGCCACTGCAAAGCATGTGCCAATATGACAAAAAGGAATAATATCACGGATCGTTATGGGAAGAAACATTCTATTCGCCACTTCATCAGCTGTAGTAGTACAGGAGTGGTATACTGTCTGGACTGTACATGTGTCAAAGGTATGTAGGAATCACAACTCGACCACTGAAACAACGGATCCTGGAACACAATGGCAACATCAAACATGCGACAACACATATCTTCAAAAATGTAAAAAGATAACATCTGTGGTTAGACATTTCTACCAACATCATAAAAGTTCTTGCAAGGATCTTTTTGCTTTTGGTTTGGAAAAGGTACAACTAAATATCAGAGGAGGAGACTTAATGAAGGAACTCCTGAAGAAGGAATGTGAGTGGACTTTCAAACTTAGTACCATGAATCAACATGGCCTAAATAAAACTATCAACTATAGTCCTTTCTTGAATACTTAATTCCTCCCTTTCTAATTTCTTTTTTTCTCCTTTTGTATTTTTATATGTGGGTTTTGAAGATACATATGTATAGGTGAATAGTGACACATTCTATGCATGCACTTATCTATGGGTGCATCGTGCCCATGTGTATATTCTTGGTATTTATATTTTTATATTTTTTTATCACCTTCATCTTTTATCACCTTAATTTATTTCTTTTCGTTATCACATTTTATGAGATGTTTTCACAAGACTATTCACGTTTTTCATAGGGTGTATATTTATTTAGTTATATACTAGTTTATATTTAGAGGTTATAAAGGACTTAAGCTCCATTTCTCATTTTTATACGCTAATTAACGGACTTTTATTATTAGACTATCTTGATTGTTAAACCTGCTATATTTAAATTGATCTTTTAACATTTTGCTTAGATTTTTATTTGGTCATCGATTATTTTAACACTATAGGTCAATTTTAATAAGGACTAATGTTCTATTCTCCACGCCACACGTCCTTTTAGTGAACATTTTTCTATTACCGGAACATGGTGATTGTGAAAATCTGCTTTGATTTCCTATATACTTAGGTTGCTACTATACTTATCAATGATATTTGTAACTCTGATGGTTACATTCTTTTATCTTTATTATCATGCCTTTTTAATGAATGTGTCCTATTTCTGACATATATGAGTGGACATATAGCTGCTTATTTATTGATAATATGTCATGATGGTGAGTTTACATATCTCAAATTCCAAATCTGTTCCTTTATTGTTATGCTTGCTTTAATGGAGCGCTTAGCTCCGTTCAAAAAACGTTGACACATTTATTTTGATTGCCACGCCTTCCCTAATGAATGTGTTCATGATTTGTAATCTATGCCATCAATTACAATTTACTATCCAATCAGTGTCTACCCGGAAGTATTTGCTTCCTGCTCACTAGCTACAAGACGAGCTTCCTTTGAGAAAGCCCCCGGCGAAACGCGCGTCAGGCACTGCTCACTGGGTACCTCTATGCGCACAGGGGACCCCCGCACTTGCAGACCTATACACCACTGGGAATAATCCTGTTACAGGTACCTTTACTTAACTCTCTGTTCTCTCACCAGCCGCTGCGGAGATCCATTTCCTGCGCTGCCTAGCAACAGGTTCTGTGACTCCTGCAAACGCTGGCGGCAGAAACAGCCTGCTAGTATCTTTCACTGTGCCATGCACGGGGCTCTCATCACCAGTCTGATGTTTACATGACTGGTGAAAGCAGACCTCAGTGTATCTAAATGCACGGTCATTTATTTCTCTTTTAGATACACATGACATTATCAATTGGAATCTGTCCTGTGTACATTCCCAGTCAATTGAGGGACGCCTCAATTAGTTATATGATTTTCCAAATAGGATAAATTTATGGTCTGTTTCAATGGTGCATTTTTAATTTTATGTAATCACACACATGATTTGTCTTGTATGTTTTGTTTTGTTATCATCGCCGACATTCACTTTGGTGAATATTTATATTAGTTGTTTCACTTATACACTAAATAAAGGTTTGTTGGTACTTGGTATATTCACATTTGGTTTTGTATTTGTATATTTTTGTATTTGCTCGTCGAATAGAGAACCTACATCTTAAGATAATTATTAAAAGTTATGTTTTAGAACAATTTAAGGTGTGCCCCACTTACAATGAAGCACTTTCCTTTCTTCTCCTTTGTTGATAACTGCACACACGTGATCCCAAGTGTCTGATGGTGATCGCAATTACATTCGGCATCGCTAATACCTGAGAAGGGGTTTGCAATCCCAAGGCATTTCAGGGTGGAGACTGGGAGGTGACCTAAAATGAACGCAAAATTAGGCCGTTTCATGGATACGTTATGGAAATGTCACAGGCGTGTCTAGGAAAGCTGCTGTGTTCCCAAATGCAAATCCACAGACTTAGAGGCCATGTTTAGTTGGACTTGAGGAGAGTAGCTAGCGTCAGTGGCGTAACTAGGGTCTGCGGAGCCCAGGGCAAGTTTCAGATTGGCGGTCCCCCCCACATATTATAAATATATCTTGCGCGCCAAAGGCGCGCGTCAAAAATATGGGTGTGGTCACCTACCAGAAGGGGCGTGGCTACTGAATATGGGGCGTGCCAACATGACACGACACCCATATTTTGGCACATTCCTTTACATTCCATATGCACCTTACCTCTGCGGTGGTTTCTCACAACGTGGAACCTCTGAAGAAATGTATCCTCCCTGGGATGATGGCGTCTTCAGTCGGTATTCACTATTCATGTAGGTCACATCGTCCGGAAGATGCCTGTTCATGTGGGAATAATAACAAAGTCATCATCATACAACAGCGGTTCAACCAGCCTCGTGCCTCCTGTGTAACTTCCTTTCCCCTGCGTCTCTCAGCCACACCATCATCCCACTGCATCACCCGTCAGCCACACCATAGCCTCCCCCCTGTGTCGTCTCACAGCACACCATCACCGCCACCCTGTGTCAACTCTCAGCACACCATCATCTCCCCCCTGCCTCATCTCTCAACATACCGTCACCTCCCCCCCTGCGTCGTCTCTCAATCAGGCGATCAGCTCCCTCCCTGCATCGTCTCTCAGTCAGGCGATCAACTCCCTCCCTGCATCATCTCTCAGTCAGGCGATCAGCTCCCTCCCTGCGTCATCTCTCAATCAGGCGATCAGCTCCCTCCCTGCGTCGTCTCTCAGTCAGGCGGTCAGCTCCCTCCCTGCGTCGCCTCTCAGTCACACCACCATCTTCCCCCCGCGTGTTCTCTCAGCACAGACACACTGACACAGATATATATATACACACACACAGACACATGTATACACACACACACATATATATATATATATATATATATATATACATATACACACACACTGACATATATTCACAATGACACATATACACACACACTGACATATACACATACATACACACTGACATATACACATACAGTACATACTGACACATAAACACACACTCAGAACCGTAGGGAGGGTGGTACGGCCGGTGCCTCCGCACAGGGCGGAAATCTCTTGCGGCACCGGCCACGAACTGCCCGACTCCGGAGAGGTCTGCAGAAAGTGACCTGCAGTGCTGCGCGGCGCACACCAGCGATGCCGGCGAAGATCCCCGCCCTCCACCCACCTCCGAGAGGAAAAGGTAAGCGCTCAGGGGGAGAAGGGGGGTGTGGGTGAGCGAGAGGGGTGGAAGTGCAGTGCCGTCCTGCTACGGCGCTGCACACACTGACATATACACATACACACACTGACATATATTCACACTGACACATATACACACACACTGACACATATACACACACACACACTGACATATACACACTGACATATACACATACAGTACATACTGACACATATACACACACTGACACATATATACACACACACTGACATATACACATACATACACACTGACGTATACACATACAGTACATACTGACACATATACACACACTGACATATATACATACACACACAGACACACACAGACACAGATACGCACACACACACTGACACAGACGCATACTGACACAGATACACACTAACACAGATACACACACGCTGACAGAAATACACACACACTGACACAGATACACACACACGGTGACACAATTACACCCACGCTGACACAGATACACACACACTGACACAGATACATACATGCTGACACAGATACACACATGCTGACACCGATACACATGCTGACACGTATATACACACATGCTGACACAGATACACACATGCTGACACCGATACACACGCTGACACGTATATACACACATGCTGACACAGATACACACATGCTGACACATATATACACACATGCTGACACAGATACACACATGCTGACACAGATACATACATGCTGACACCGATGCACACGCTGACACGTATATACACACACACTGACACAGATACACACACGCTGACACAGATACACACATGCTGACACAGATACACACATGCTGACACCGATACACACGCAGACACGTATATACACACATGCTGACACAGATACACACACATGCTGACACATATATACACACATGCTGACACATATACATACATGCTGACACAGATACACACATGCTGACACAGATACATACATGCCTACACCGATACACACGCTGACACGTGACACAGATACATACATGCTGACAGTAACAGATACACACATGCTGACACAGATACACACATGCTGACACAGATACATACATGCTGACACATATATACACACATGCTGACACATGCTGACACATGCACACACATGCTGACACAGATACACACATGCTGACACAGATACATACATGCTGACAGTAACACAGATACACACATGCTGACACATGCACACACATGCTGACAGATACACACATGCTGACACAGATACATACATGCTGACAGTAACACAGATACACACATGCTGACACAGATACATACATGCCTACACCGATACACACGCTGACACGTGACACAGATACATACATGCTGACAGTAACAGATACACACATGCTGACACAGATACACACATGCTGACACAGATACATACATGCTGACACATATATACACACATGCTGACACATGCTGACACATGCACACACATGCTGACACAGATACACACATGCTGACACAGATACATACATGCTGACAGTAACACAGATACACACATGCTGACACATGCACACACATGCTGACAGATACACACATGCTGACACAGATACATACATGCTGACAGTAACACAGATACACACATGCTGACACAGATACATACATGCTGACAGTAACACAGATACACATATGCTGACACAGATACACACATGCTGACACATGCTGACACAGATACATACATGCTGACACAGATACATACATGCTGACAGTAACACAGATACACATATGCTGACACAGATACACACATGCTGACACATGCTGACACAGATACACACATGCTGACACAGATACACACATGCACATGCTGAAACAGATACACACATGCACATGCTGACACAGATACACACATGCACATGCTGAAACAGATACACACACTGACACATATATACACACGCTGATGCATATACACACATGCTGCTCCCCCATCCCCCCCCCAATACTTACCAGTGGTGAAGCTGCAGAGCGCTGGGGAAGGAGAATTTTCACTATCCGTGTCCCCCGGCGCCGGCAGAAGCTCTCAGCCTCTCAGGATCAGCAGCATGCTGCAGAATGCCAGAAGGACTACCTTGGAGGGGCTGCGCGTCTATGCTTTAGCTCCCCCTACAGTCAGCACCAGCAGCTTGCTGCTGTAGTCACTCACTATACACTGTACTGTGTACAGTAGTAAATTTCGTCGGGGGAAGTGGGGGGGGAGCGGAGAGCGGGCGGTGCGGGTAACAATGCCTGGATGGCGCCCCCTCTGCTGGGCCTGCCACGTCGCCCAGGGCACAAGCCCCGCTCGACCCCCCCTAGATACGCCACTGGCTAGCGTAGACCCTAGGCTACCACAAATGTCGATGGTGTGACCGATATTGGAGTGTTTACAATCTCCATCACAATTGCACAGACCAGGGAACCTGAAAGTGGGCATCTCAGCGCTCATACACTCCATTGCATGGTGGAGCAAAAAGGGTAAGCTGAGATTGGCATTTGCATATGTCCACAACCACTATAGCGTGAGTGGCAGCGATGGCGGCTGCATTGCCAACCATCTCTGAATCAGGCCTAATAGTCTTTAAGCTCCATACAGTAACAGTTGTTACCGTATGGTTTTCTTGGTCTTTAGATCATACAGTAATGTCTTGATCTTCTACATCTCACGTTTATTTTCCAAGTTTTTCCACAAGTGACAAGTATTATTTTGAATTCAGTATATCCCATGCTTTCCTCAGTCATACCACATGGGCTGTGAGTCATTCATGTGTGTTATGTGAATGCATTAGATATCCACATTCATCTCTTCCTCTTTCACTATATTTTTGAAACATTTAATATTGGGACATCTTCCTTCTCACAAACGGTCACATATCTTAATCGTAACAATATTACTGTTGCACTGCTTAATATATAATGCACAAGCATGGGGGTACAATTCACTTGTAATAACAGTGTGAATAAATTGAGATTGGCATTTCACAAAGTAAACCACTATTACTTTTTTCTATTGGCTTGATCTTTTTTTAAATATTTGTTTAACAATAAAGAAATGAAGCCACTAAGGCAATTAGCGTCTTGGCCACAATGTGCTGTGTTGGAACGGCACCCTGGGCTGTGGAGGGCCGTCCTGGAGGGAGGGGGCGTGGCCTAATCGTGGCAGGCTATGCCTCCTTATGGGTAAAAAAACCTTTTTACAGTGGTGTTGGGGATGGGGGTGTTGTGAGCCCCTCAGCAGAGGAGACGACTGCTGCTGCTGCTCCTCAGCATCAGAGAGCAGTCTCCCACTGCAGCCCAGCACACAGCAGCATGTACTGGGCAGCTAACCGATAAGGGGGAGGGGGGGCAGCGTCGGACGTGGGCTACCACCGGGCCCCTTCAACAAACCTGGGTAATTAGTACCTGCCCCTCACCTCTCGGCCCCCCTGCCGACACTTTGTGGTCTGCAACATCGCTAGTTTTTCCTCGCACCACATAGAGGTGCATGGCAAAATGACCAATAATCCTCCTACTGTAATGGACAAATATGTGCATAGCCAAACATCACAGGATGATAGGTGGCACATCAACTCTAACTGAATCGCAGTCTAAGTGTACAAGATGCAGTGTACAGAAGCACTAGTACATGTATATAAATGATCTTTCTTGAGTTTTATTCATAGTAATATGCCTTTTCCACCAAAATTCTGTGTCTGAGTTTTTGAACATGGTCTCAACCCATGTCAGACCCCTTTCACACTGCACCTTGGACTCAAGTTATTCCCGGGTTGGCCCCATTCACACTGAACCCGTGTCTGCCCTGCAAAACCTGTGTATGCCATTAGAAATGGACTTATTCTGGAGACGACATAATCTCTAAGCGCACTTTCTAAGCTCCAATTAGTGGCTTTTAACGTGATCTGGGTCTGATAACCCGGGTCACACTGCACTGTTACCCGGGACCAAGCCGTGTTTGACCCAGGTAGCTACCAAGATCGGATTTCTGGGTATTTCGACCCGGGTAATTATTCTCACCAATCCTCAAACCGGATTTCCCTGGCAATAACCCGGGTTAAAAGTTTGATGGAAAAGGGGTATACAATATGTGCTCCATTGCATATTGCTCGTGTGATTTGAGTAAACATGCATAAATTCAAGGACCTCACCTCAGCCTGTTGTTTGTAGGCTATTCTTCGCATCGTACCTTTCCTGGGGGATATGGTATTATGTAAGTAAATTGGAAATTTATCTGGACTTATCTAGAAATGTGTTTTAACCAACAGGAAAAATTGATGTAAGTGCTGCTTCTCTGTAAAATGTCACCTACTCAAATACAATCACTAATAGTTTTTTTTTCCTTTTATAGTCCATGTGCAGAGCAACTATATATATAAGCTGGTTCACACATTACTGAGCTAGTTTGTAGTACATGGCTAAGCCTGGTAGAAAACTACAATTCTCTGTCTGTGCCTGTGTATAGTAGTCAGTGTACGTCATAGTATTTCATGTTTTAGCAATGCAAAAATAAACATCTGCACATTCAGTATAAAGGACTTTATATATTTGTAAGATAGCTCAAGTTAACAATAACATGTTAGTTTACTGTATTTTGCTATGGTTTTTTTTATGTAAAAACTGCTTAACCACATTATCCAGAGTGTTAAATGCAAATTGCCTTATGTGACTTCCCTTATGTTATTTTTCCCTCATTTTACACTTTCTCATATTTAACAGCAATTTTTCCTGGTCCCTTGAGAAGCATAAAATTGGGGCCGGAGTCCTGACTGTATTTACGTATGTGATGGCAGGTCCTATTTAATTACTCAGGGCCTGATTCAGAGTTAGACTAGCAGCCTAGATCCCTGTATTAGCTGTAAGTATAATTAGATTGTGATCATCAATAAGTAAAAGTTAGCATATAAAACCTTAGCGACAGTTGACTTAAGGACTTATGTAAATGCTCAATTTGATCTCAATCCATTTCACAAGCAAAAAATTTCTTTCCATGCATTTCCCTATATCTGTAACTTCAGCATTTCTATGAAATCACACAGATCAGACAGAGAAATGAAGTGTCATTGAACGTGTGAAAGTGCAGGCAGCATGGCGCAATCCATTGCCACTAAGGGAAAGTACACGCAGTAACAAAAAAATACATCTACAGCTCCACCAACCAATACACACAGAAAAAAATAAGACTTGGGTCTATTTTACAAATAAAAGTTAATTGCTGTTTTAGATAAATGGGAACAGCCTTTTGGGAAGTAATTAGTTATCTGTTTTTGGAAAATTCACTTTTCAAAGCATAAATTGGAGGAACGGGGAAAAGGCCTACAAACAGTACACTTGTCACAGTGCGCTGGAGCTGTGCTCCTTCTTACAGTGTCCAACAGCGCTGGTTCTTTAGGACAGCGGTTGCTCCGTTGTGTGCATGTGGTGGTCGTCACCCGCACAGGAGAAGCTCCTCCTCGTTGCTGGTGCTCCCTCTCCCCGGCTGCTGCGAGGACCGCCAGCATCTTCTACTGGTAGTTCTGGCTGACAGCATCTCCCTTCCTCAGCAGCTGCTCCTGGTGGCTGCGGATCCCATAGGGACATGCGTGTTGCTCTATTTTAAATTTAAAGGGCTAGGCTCTCCAGAGCGTGATGTCATGTTGGCACCAAATTTGAATCTTCTCCCTAAATAAGGAAGTCTCTGGTCACTATTCAGTGCCTGAGTATCAGACTCACTTCCTGATCTCCAGTGTCTGTTCTGCTAGAACTCCCTGCATACTTAGCTATGTTCTGATCGAGTTCGTCTGACATTTCTCCTAGCCTGCTCCCTTGCTATTGCTTCTTGTGACTTCCTGGTTCCGACTTTGGCTTTCTCCTGACAAAGCTCCGGTACTCCTCATGGAGACCAGTCTTTCTGCCTGTCTTTGTAACCACCAGTCTGTACATAGGAACCCAGTCAGGGGGCCGCAACCTGCAAATCGAGCACAACAAAGCAAAAATCTCCCTTGCCAGGGGTCTTTGGTGGAAGCCACTTTATATTATATATATATATATATATATATATATATAAAAATAGAAAAAAGGCACTCACCAGGTAGAAAATGAAGATAAAATCACATCTTTAATAGAATCATAGCATGCTTTGTGGTGTTGTTCTGTTCACACTGGCTTGGATTGTCCTGATGACGGTCCCTGTGAGGATCGAAACGTCGACAATATGGTGATGTTTTTAAAGATGATTCTATTAAAGATGTGATTTTATCTTCATTTTCTACCTGGTGAGTGCCTTTTTTCTATTTTTGGATTCTGCTGGATCTCTAAGGAGCACCGCCTATATATATATATATATATATATATATATATGTGACTTATATTTGAAGCTTTGAGTGCGGACTTACAATATTATATATATATATATATATATACAGTCAGGTGCATAAATATTGGGACATTGAAAGAATGTTCATATTTTGGCCTCTATTCATCACCACAATGGCTTTGAAATGAAACTAACAAGATGTTCTTTAACTGCAGACTTTCAGATTTAATTTGAGGGTAATTACATCCAAATCAGGTGAACGGTGTAAGAATTACAATGGTTTCTATATGTGCCTCCCACTTTTTAAGGGGCCAAAAGTAATGGGACTATCAACTCAAAAGCTATTTCATGAACAGTTGTGGGCTATTCCCTCGTTATTTAATTATCAATTAAGCAGGTAAAAGGTCTGGAGTTGATTCTAGGTGTGACATTTGCATTTGGAATCAGTTGCTGTCGACTCTCAATATGAGATCCAAAGAGCTGTCACTATCAGTGAAGCAAGCCATCATTAGGCTGAAAAATCAAAACAAACCCATCAGAGAGATAGCAAAAACATTAGGTGTGGCCAAATCAACTGTTTGGAACATTCTTAAAAAGAAAGAATGCACCGGAGAGCTCAGCAACGCCAACAGACCCGGAAGACCACGGAAAACAACTGTGGTGGATGACAGAAGAATTATTTCCCTGGTGAAGAAAAACCCCTTCACAACAGTTGGCCAAATCAAGAACACTCTCCAGGAGGTAGGTGTATATGTGTCAAAGTCAACAATCAAGAGAAGACTTCACAAGAGTGAATATAGAGGGTTCACCACAAGATGTAAGCCATTGGTGAGCCACAAAAACAGGAAGACCAGATTAGAATTTGCCAAACAACATCTAAAAAAGCCATTACAGTTCTGGAACAACATCCTATGGACAGATGAGACAAAGATCAACTTGTACCAGAGTGATGGGAAGAGAAGAGTATGGAGAAGGAAAGGAACTGCTCATGATCCAAATCAACCCACCTCATCAGTGAAGCATGGTGGTGGTAGTGTCATGGCGTGGGCATGTATGGCTGCCAATGGAACTGGTTCCCTTGTATTTATTGATGATGTGACTGCTGACAAAAGCAGCAGAATGAATTTTGAAGTGTTTCGGGCAATATTATATGCTCATATTCAGTCAAATGCTTCAGAACTCATTGGACGGCGCTTCACAGTGCAGATGGACAATGACCCGAAGCATACTGCAAAAGCAACCAAAGAGTTTTTTAAGGCTAAAAAGTGAATGTTATGCAATGACCAAGTCAATCCCCTGACCTGAATCCGATTGAGCATGCATTTCACTTGATGAAGACAAAACTGAAGGGAAAATGCCCCAAGAACAAGCAGGAACTGAAGACATTTGCAGTAGAGGCCTGGCAGAGCATCACCAGGGATGAAACCCAATGTCTGGTGATGTCTATGCGTTCCAGACTTCAGGCTGTAATTGCCTGCAAAGGATTTGCAACAAAGTATTAAAAAGTGAAAGTTAGATTTAGGATTGTTTAGTTTGTCCCATTACTTTTGGCCCCTTAAAAAGTGGGAGGCACATATAGAAACCGTTGTAATTCCTACACCGTTCACCTGATTTGGATGTAATTACCCTCAAATTAAATCTGAAAGTCTGCAGTTAAAGCACATCTTGTTTGTTTCATTTCAAAGCCATTGTGGTGGTGAATAGAGGCCAAAATATGAAAATTTTGTCAATGTCCCAATATTTATGCACCTGACTGTATGTATATATATATATATATATATATATATATAGTCTAGAGTCAAGATCCTTACGATGCCAGCTAGAGTTGCGACAACACTAAGGACATGTACAAATGCACCACCTGAATCAGGGGCATCTTTAGAGAGGAGGGGGCCCATGTGCATCCCCAGTCACTGGCCCCCTCCTCTCACTCCGGCGGCCGGCCGGCAGCCAGCCAGTGACTGACACGGCTGGCCAGCCACCGCAGAATCAATAGACTCTGGGCACTAGAGTGTGCCCAGAGTCTATTGCGCATGCGCAGATTACCGGGGAAATGGCGTGGCCATCATTTTCCCGGTGATTGCCTCACAGCACATGCGTAAAACACCGGAAAAATGTCCACGGCGGCCATTTTCCAGCATTTGAGCAGCGCTGGGAGACCTGACGTATATTATGTAAGTTTTACATAATATGGGTGCAGGGTGTGCGGTGCGGGCCCCTCCTGGACCCAAGGGCCCGTGTGCACCGCACACCTTGCATCCATTATAGATACACCCCTGACCTGAATCTGGAGTGTCGTAGGGGTAATGGATAGGCTTCAACCACTAGGGATTGATTCTGGAAATTGCCCAACACCTTTCCTAGACACAAAATTAATTTATCTGTGCACACATGAATTGTTGCATAAACCACCCTGATAAATTTATTCAAAAAGGGTTGGAAAATGAAATGTTGAGCTGTGTTTTCTGATTTTTTTTGTATAACTGATAAAACTTATGTTAACAAATAGAAAGCTATCAACAAAACAGCAAACTAATTAATGACAATTGATAACAAAATGCTTAACTTTAGAGGAGTGTGACAAGTGTTACACTAATATGCACAACCTCACCCGCCAATACTATACAATGATATTATAACATCAGTTAAGAATGGTCACTTGTGGTGGTGCACATGTTGAATTGCTGGCCTAGGCATCTTGACATGCAGAATCTCAATAGAACTAACTTGGATAGACAATTCCCCCCAACAAAATATGGAAATATAACACAATTAAATGGGATGGCTGGAATTATAGTCAGACAGCTTGAACGAAAAATTAACAGGATACTATCTATAACACTTCTCAGAGGGCCTGATTCAGAGCCGCTCATAAGCGGCTGCTCGTTCACTCCGAGCGATGTTCGCACAAATGCGCGGCGTATGGGTTGTAATACGCATGCGTGAACCAGTCATTGCGGTCGGAAATTGTGTTCTCGCAAAATAGCGAATGCCTGCTAATTTGAGTGACAGAATGAGGCGTTTGTGGGTGATAACAGGGGAAGGTGCTTGAAAACGGGGAGTGGTGATCCAAACGCAGGCGTGCCAAACGGTCAAAACGGGCGTTTTAAGGGTGTGCATAATTAACAAAGCAGCGTCATCGACCACGTCACTTGGTTCTCTTTTAGCCTGAACTAAAATCCTACCACAAGCACTGCGAGCAGTTCATACGCCTTTCGATGTACTCGATTAATCTAATAAATAGCGGAGATGACGTAGGATGCGAGCGGCCAGGGGGCGTTTTTTACAAAATAGCGGGCGCATGTTTCGTTTGCTCGTTCAGACATAGAGGCGTCAACAGACCGCAAAGAGCGAGCGCTCTATTTAAATATCCGGCCCCTTTTTCAGAGCGAGCGTGCGCAAATAGCGCTCGGCTCTGAATCGGGCCCAGAGTTCATTCCTTCAGCTCCAGCAATGGATATCACAAATAGTCCTTTACTAAAGTCTGGCTTTATCAATTCAACAGCAGAGTACTTAAAAGAACTACAGATGCTAACTTGAGAGCATGCAGCTACTTGGATCTCACACCTGCAGATTGCAATAGCTTTTATGGTTAGTGCTGGGATCTGTAGTACCACAGTTATTCTTCCTCTTATTAATTTTAAATGGGTTTATTATGCCCAGTCTTTAAAAGGACAATGCTATTACTAGCAAGACACGGCTAATAAAATCCGTGTAAAATCTTTTATATATCAGCAGCTCTGTAGCTGATTGACAGTGCACCTTGTACCACAACACCCTCCCCCCCAAGTGCATGCCTTCATAAATTTGCACCCCAGGGGGTGGGTGGCACCACAATCCCTGGGCAACTACCGCATTGCCTGGAACATCATGAGGATGCGCCAAGCGGCTTTACAGGTCCAATTGCTCCTGCACAGCACTGTGGGTTGAGAATCCCTCCCCACACAGTACCAGAGCAGTGAGGCGGAGCAAGGCAGGGTGCAGTGGCTGATGAGTATGGCGGGTTCCGCCCCCAGGGCATCCCGCCCTTTGCACCAGGACCGGCTGCACCACCGTCCCTATGGCCCTGAATATTGGGCATAAATATGATCAGAAGCTTCGGGATTTACAACCCAACTCTTCATAAATGAACCCCATAGACTTTGACAGAATAGCACTTAGAATGGTATTTCTTAGATATGTCTGATTACAATTCATATGTGCTCATGACTTGAGAGTCAAGTAGTAGATAAGTGGAGACGTTGCACATAGCAACCAATCATATTCTAGCTAGCATTTATCAAGTGCATGCTATAAAATGATAGCTAGGAGCTGATTGGTTGCTATGAGCATCTTCTCCACCTGTCCACTCTTAATACTGCTTGATACATTTCCCTCAATTTTTTTTTCTCTTTCTTTTAAGCTGTGAGCTTGCTTAGCTCTATTGAAAATAAAGAATAGTATTAGGTAGATCAGAACACACTTATCTGTTCCACAGTGTGCTGTCAGGCAAATGCCCCTCTGGATAGAAGTCCTTCTGAGCCTCCCTCTCAGACAGAAGACTAGCTATGAATGCCCACACTCTCAGGTATTCGCAAGCAATGTTTTCAGGCTCTCCCACAGAATCACACAACTCTAAGCCACACAAACTTACTATCTGCCCCAGTGCTGCAGTGCTGGGTTCTCAAACTGCCTGTCAGCCTCTCACTAAGGGCGGGATGTATCAAGCATTGCATATTGCATGTGATACATCCTGCCACTTACCTCATGCATGGCTGCATTTATTATTGACGCATGCATGTACAATTGCGATTAAAACCGCAAATCACAGATCTTCTAATAAGAGCTGTCCTTTGTGGTGTGAGGAATTCTGGGTTTATGATCCGGCAGACTTTGCATGCATGGGCAGCCATCAGCCAAGGCATGCGCAAGCCATGTGGGACCCTGATAAGGATATCATTGGGTCCTTCTCAGGGAATGCTCCGAAAAGTAGCCCATAGGTTTCTATTAGGCAATGCCATTTTTAGATAGTGTTGCCTACGGGTGCTAGCTCCAGAAAGTTTTGCTTTCCAAAGCTGGATACATATGGCACTGAGAATTGTATCTTACAGAATAAGAACAATTGTACAGCGCATTTGGGGCCTGATTAAGCATTGATCGCTATTGTGATCGCAGCTGCGATTACACTGCAAAAATATGCTAATGTTTGCAACCGCTCAGCCAGCATGGAGAAGCAGTCCTGTGTATACATCGGTAACATCGAGTAACATTGGACCCTCATGCACAATTACAGCAGCTCTGACTTGTCTCATAAATTGCATGTCTCATCGCACCCAGGGACTACTCAAGCTGTGTATGCCTTTGCAGTAGCTAATTTATGCACGTCCATTCAATGGCGTTCAAACAGGTAGGCACACCTGCATTTCTCCGACCACTCCCCCGTCACCACCCCCAAACGCTGACATCCCATCACTTACTCTGCAATGGCTTTCTGTCTGCGTGCATGATCACAGTGCGATCGCAATACTAACCTGCACACAAACACTGCGGTGCATACGCATGCACAGTACGCACCATCGACCGTCTGCATACGCGCTTGCAATTGTGATCAGTGATGAATCGGTCCCTTGGTCAATAATTAAAATTATTATTAGGGGGGTATTCATCACCTGTTTGTTGCCTGCCCTTTTGGCATTTAATTCTAACCAATGTGTTATCTTATCATTGATTTTGACATAATATAAAGACTTCCAAATTGTGTTTTTTATTATTTTAACCTTTAGTGTAAAGAAAAGTTACTTTGGTTATTGAGTTGTGTGTGCGTCAATAGTGTTTTTAAAATTATTTATATTTAGGTGAAGCCTGTGACGCAATGGGTGCTTCTACCTGTGAGGTGTCATAATTTCCACTAGAAAAATTACCCTACAGAAACCGTGGTCTCCATGTATATTTGTAGAGGAAGCAGGCGTGTTTTGCACAGCAACCCATGATGATGTTTCTTCCTGTCTCTGTGACTCTTGTGAATTTCCACCTGCCCCCTACACAAAATAGGAAAGCGTGGTGGAGGCATGTTCATTCATTGCTGGACTCTGATTAGGTACTGGACTGTCATGCACTTTCTCTGCTCTTTTTCCTAGTTCCTGTGAAGTGAAGGAACTCTGGCTGGATACTCTTGTGTGGTAAGTTTTATATCAATTGTATGACAAACTTGATTGTAAAATAAATACTGTATATGTCTCCTAATTAAACAAAACAGATAAAGTAATTCTCAGATAGCAAAGATTATTCCAAATCTATAGCTTTTCATAAAACCACATTTTCTGTTGCTGTTCAATAAAAATATAAAGTATATTTATCAAACATAGTGAGAAACTGTAATAGTCACATAGCAATTACTATATGTATGTATGTATGTGTATATATATATATATATATATATATATATATATATATATATATAAAATCTTATATTAGTTGTCCAAAACAATCATCATCATTTGCTGCAAAAGAATAAACCAAAAACTGTAGAGAGTACATAGAGTGAATTTTCCAAGATACTCATGAATAACTATAGTATGCTTGTTCTGAGAGCGTGTAGTACATTGTGTATAACACGTGTTTGTTATTTCATGTACAGTGCACGGTATATATTGGCCAGGTTAGTCTGTGTCGCTTTATTTATTACTTTACATGTAGGTCTCCAAAATATTTGACTTCTGTAACAAATGGAAGAAGACTACAATAATTTTAAACACATACAAATTAGATATAATATTTGGTCATGTCTTGTAAAGTGATCTAATGATTAGATCTCTGTTCACTAATGTAACGATTCTATGAAGTTAATAGTATAATTGAAGTTTACTATACATGATGTACTTAATCTAATCTATTGAGGTTCTCATACAGTGTTGTTTATCTCTTAGTTTGATTGTGGTTATAGCCATGGGTGTTAACTTGTGGGTGAATGAATTTACAGAGCACTCCTAGTTTTTAGACTGTTTTCTTATTATTTATGTTGCAAAATGTGACCCTAGACTTTGTATTAATGTGCAAAAAAACATCAAGGGGTATATTTACTAAAGTAAGGATTTTTAGAAGTGGAGATGTTGCCCATAGCAACCAATCAGATTCTAGCTGTTATCTACTAGAAGGTTCTAGATAAAAGATAAGTAGAATCTGTTTGGTTGCTATGGGCAACAACTCCACTTCTTTGGATATCATGGGGCTCTGATAGAAGCTGTTTTATGACCTCATCCATTTATGTTCATCCATTCAGGATCCATTACTAGGATGTTTACTGGCATGTTCAGGGGAAATATATATTTTGAGAATTAAAAACTATTGAAGTGTTAAAGATGTTAGTTAATATGATAATTCTGACTGCTGTCCACCCGCCATGTATGTTTCAGGCAGATAAGAGAAGTTGGTGGGCTTGAGGGAACGAGCATCCCTTGTGCACGATTACTAATGAAGGTTCTCACAGGCTGCAATGCTGTAAGTGTTTCTCCTGCAGTATTTACATAAGAAAGTGTTGTAAGTCGGTAACAAATCTCATATAACTCCCAAGCAAACATATAGCTTATGTATCAAGAAAAACCCTTCCATGATACTTAAAGTGAAAATAGCTTTGGTACTTTTGATACATGTGGGTATATTTACTAAAGTGCGGGTTTTTAGAACTAGAGATGTTGCCCATAGCAACCAATCAGATTCTTCTTAACATTTATCTAGCACCTTATAGAAGATAATAGAATCTGATTGGTTGCTATGGGCAACATCTCCAAATCTAAAAACCCACACTTTAGTAAATATACCTCATAGTGTTCATAGTGAAGAAAAATGATCACACTGTGATTAAATAACCTTTATTTTGTTTTTATTTTAGTCCAAAGCTCTGGTTGTCAACAACATGGACAGCTTAATTGAATGCCATACAGAGGTAATTGATGTATTGTTTGTCTGTTTTGAATGGAACATAGGAAGCAACAATTGCATGAATGCTTCCTCTTAGGAAACAGAGTGTCAGCGACAGTACTTCTCATTACTTCTTATATATTGTATATTAGCAAAGCGCTATTAGCTTTTGTAGTCCCAGCCATCACTTGGCTTCAGGAAATTCACTCAATACTTTGCCAGACTGTAAAAAACATATATGCATGTATATAGCTTATTGATTTTTGTATTATTATTATTTCACAGGCAGATGCCAAGAAATACCAGCTGTTGGCAGACATGATCAGTGAGGACGGCTTCTGCCACATGATTGGTTAGTAAAATCAATCTTCACTAATCTCTTTCCTCTAAATATTTTCCTGTTTTTGCATTTTTAAACGATGCGTAAGTAAAATATTTTAGGGATATCCCACACTTGTTCTGTGTGTATAGAACAATTTAGCAGTATTAAAATACAGATTCCTATAAACTTTTCATGCATATAATAAACAAATATGCATACTGTACCTACTTAGACAAAACCAGATAAAAACCAAGCAGTACAAATGGTTAATCTATAGATAACATTTGGACTATGATATTTCTTCAGGGGTCAGTATTCTAGTGCCCTATTAGTTACCCTACTACAGACTATTGATACTTTGGGTATATTTACTAAAGTGTGAGTTTTAAGAAGTGGTGATGTTGCCTATAGCAACCAATCAGATTTTAGCTATTATCTTCTAGAAGGTGCTAGATAAATGAGAAGTAGAATCTGATTGGTTGCTATGGGCAACCACTCCACTTCTAAAAACCTGCACTTTAGCAAATGTACCCCTATATGTGCTTTACGAGTAGAAACGGTCCTTGTCATTCACCCACGGAGTGTGACCTAGTTAAGGATTGAAATTTCCTATCAGAAAATGACTACACAGGTGCACCAGGAAAAGGTTAAATATATCTGTTGAATCTCCACATTAGAATAAAGGGAATTAATGTCTAATGTGGTTTTTGACATAATTTTTACATGTGAATTTCATTTTATAGTTCTAATTTTAAATTCACATCTATTCTTCATTTTTTGTACTGTCCAGAAAGCAATAAAAAGAGGAAAGCTGTCATCTCCTGGCCCTTCACATTCAGACGAAGTTCCACCCTATCCGAGTCTTCAAGTCAACCAGAGTTAAAGACAACTTTGTTTGACCAACCACTGTCCATCGTCTGTGAGGAGGATAATCTCCCTAAAGCAATTCTTGTAAGTAAATTTATTACCTTACATTTGAAGTTGTACTGTTTTATACTGTCTCTTGACTCTGAACCTATAATTGGTGCATGCTCAGTCCTCATCAACTTAGCATCTCTTCCTAGCTGTAGAAGGATGTACAGTATATCATATTGATTAAACTTGTGATTACTCCACCCATGAGAGAAAATCCTGCATCTTCTTAAGTCCAACTGACCTTTTACGGTCTCATAATTATACAACAGTGTGATAAAAACTGAACTGGTTATAATGGTGTTCATCCATGTATAACTCCCCAAATTACAACCAGTGCTACGAATACATCCATTTTTGTTCCAGAGTTTTTAATTATTGGGAAACACAAATAATAGTGGTGTGATTATGATTTGTCACATACATGGCACTTGTTAGCGTCAGTAATCTAGGGCTTAGATAGAAGCATGTTTCATGCCTAAAATGATAATTTGCCTTTTCCTCCTTAGGACATATTGACCATCCTGCGAGTGCAGGGACCACTGACTGAGGGTATTTTCCGTAAAGCTGCCAATGAGAAAGCTCGAAAGGAGCTGAAGGAGGACCTGAACTATGGGAGAAACCTGGACTTAAAAAGCAAATCTGTACACTTACTGGCTGTCGTATTTAAGGTAAAACAACAGCAATATACATCTTATTAAATACCATCTTCTTAATGTAACCTAATAAAACAGATTTTAGTGTGATCTGTGGAATGCCCTTACATTTTCAGTGGAAGCCTAAACATTGTAAGTTGTACATTTTGTGGCACAATATAAAATTAAATTATAAGAATATCTTGTTACTCAGCATGAGTACCAGTCCTTACAGGCTCATAGCTTAACCATAATTTAGAGATAAACTTTTTCTGGTTTACTATGTACAAATATAAGTGAGAGTTTTATGGCACATGTGCTAAGTATGCTATTTTCTGGATGGCAGGATTTCCTACGAGGTATCCCAAACCAGTTGCTGTCATCAGAACTCTACAATAAATGGATATGTGCTTTAGAGAAGACAAACTTGGATGAAAGAACCGAGGAGATGCGATGGTAAGAAACACTGAAATGCAGATGTAATCTTCCATATTATTTATTTAGAACATATTTTATAAAAATAAGCTTAGTTAAAAATATAAAAAATGTTCCCAGTACAAATGGTAAGTATTTAACCTGGCACTATCAATCAAGCAAGGTTTGACCACTACATTGTAAACAGGTGTTACAATTTAAATTGTAGATTGCTGAAAAGAAGATCCAACACAGCCTTTTTCTTTAGTGTCTTCAATTAGATCTGTCATGTCTAAAGCTGGGTACAAACTACAATGACAGATCGGTCAGCAGACTGATCCGCTGTCAAAGCAGCCGATTGGCAAGCTACACACAATTACGAATTGGCCTCTCGATATGTCTAGCCTGACATCACAACTGGGCAGGCATTTAAATTTACCGGCCCAGTTGAGTGTCAGTGTCAGCGGTTCCTGCAGCCAGTGGGCCTGATTCAGAGATGTACGCTAACCGATGGTTGGCGTACAGCTTTGATGGTTTAGGGTCTGCGCATCCACAGGACCCATTCTGCGCATGTGCAGAATGAATCCTGCAATCTTGCTCGCAGAACCCCCCAAGCCAGGGGCAGAACTATGGGAGACAATGGAGGCGCCTGCCGCCGGGCTCCAGCTCTGAAGGGGCACCTCCGCCATTGTCCACAACATATTCACCCCACTTAGGGCTGTAACTATGTACCCGTAGTGTACCGTCATGGCCCTTCCCGGCACCTGAGAAGCCACCACATACACTAGTGGAGAGCTCCATGTCAGACCATCAGCTGCTGTCTTAGTCTATAGCCTGTCTGCATGCGAATTGCTACATTACAGTGTCAGCGGCTGTGATCTGGGGGGGGCACCAAATTATAACTTGCCTCCGGGCATCTGGGATGAACTTACGCCACTGCCCTAAGCCGCAGTATGATTTACATGCTGCAGCGTTTGGGGAGCGGTGCAGGGGTGCAGGTCTGGGGTGGCATGTCGCCCCCATTTCCCGGGAGAAAAGAGGCCACTGCCTGCGTTGGTGGATTTTCTGGCTTCGCAGTTGCCAGGACCAGACCAGGCTGTGGTAAGCTTCAGCTACTGCAGCCTGGAAAGTAGCAACCATTGCGACCATCGGTCAAGATGGTGGTCCCAGGCTGCATTCTTGGTCGCAGCACTGGGATCGCAGATGCAGCATGGAAGTGTCTGTTTCCTACAGACACCTCCTGCTGCATTTACATGTGAGATGAATGGAATTGCATAGCCGCTTGTGTGCGGCTTTGTAATTACTAGGGGTGTGCACCGGCCACTTTTCGTGTTTTGTGTTTTGGTTTTGGATCTGGATCTTTCTTCGTGTTTTGGATCTGGATTGGTTTTGCCAAAACCACCCTTCCGTGTTTTGGGTTCTGGGTTTTGTGTTTTGGATCTGTATTTTTTTGAAAAAAAGCATAAAAACAGCTAAAATCACAGAATTTGTAGGTTTTTCTGCTCCTATGCTATTATTAACCTCAATAACCTTAATTTCCACTCATTTCCAGTCTATTCTGAACACCTCACACCTCACAATAGTGTTTTTATGTCCAAAAGGTTGCACCGAGGTAGCTGGATGACTATGCTAAGCGACACGAGTGGGCGGCACAAACACGTGACCCATCTAGGAGTGACACTGCAGTGGCAGACAGGATGGCAGTTAGAAAAACTAGGCCCCAAACTGTACATAATGCAAAGAAAAAAAGAGGTGCAAGATGGAATTGTCCTTGGGCCCTCCCACCCACCCTTATGTTGTATAAACAGGACATGCACACTTTAACAAATCAATCATTTCAGCGCCAGGGTCTGCCACACAACTGTGGCTGAAATGATTGGTTCGTTTGGGCCCCCACAAAACAAGCTGGCAATTAATGTGTCCCTGCACAAACTGGCTCTACGGAGGCAAGATGTCATCCTCATCCTCCTCATCCACCGATTCCTCACCCTCTTCAGTGTTATGTACATCCTCATCCTCACAGAGTATTAATTCGTCCCTGCTGGAACCACAGGTCCCTCTGTACGTTCTGGAGGCTGGTCTCCCTGGAAGAGTTGATCATTCATTTTATGAACATCATCTTCTCCACATTTTGTGGAAGCAACCTCCTACGCCTTTCGCTAACAAGGTTCCCGGCTGCACTAAACACTCTTTCGGAGTACACACTGGAGGGGGGGCAACTCAGGTAAAATAGAGCCAGTTTGTACAGGGACCTCCAAATTGCTTCTTTTTTCTGCCAGTACAGGTACGGACTGTCTGACATGCCTACTTGGATGCTGTCACCGATGTAATCCTTTAACAGACAGACGCACGCTTGTCGCTGCTGCTTTGAGGATTCAAGTGCGGCTACAGCCCACACAATTCACAAAGACAGAAAAAAAAAAAGAATATTTTTATTGTTTGTGGAGCACACTTTGAGGGTTACACCACCCTCTAACAGACAGACGCACGCTTGTCGCTGCTGCTTTGAGGATGCAAGTGCGGCTACAGCCCACACAATTCACAAAGACAGAAAAAAGAAGAAGAATATTTTTATTCTTTGTGTAGCACACTTTGAGGGTGTCACCACCCTTTAACAGACAGATGCACGCTTGTCGCTGCTGCTTTGAGGATGCAAGTGTGGCTACATCGCACACAAGTCACAAACACATTAAAAAAAAATTTTTGATTTTTTGGAGCACTTTGAGAGTTACAACACCCTTTAACAGACAGACGCACGCTTGTCGCTGCTGCTTTGAGGATGCAAGTGCGGCTACAGCCCACACAATTCACAAAGACAGAAAAAAAAAGAACAATATTTTAATTGTTTGTGTAGCACACTTTGAGGGTGTCACCACCCTTTAACAGACAGACGCACGCTTGTCGCTGCTGCTTTAAGGATGCAGGTGCGGCTACAGCCCACACATTTCACAAAGACAGAAAAAAAAAGAACAATATTTTAATTGTTTGTGTAGCACACTTTGAGGGTGTCACCACCCTTTAACAGACAGACGCACGCTTGTCGCTGCTGCTTTGAGGATGCAGGTGGAATCTAGACGGGATTTGGAACCGAGGACACACTACCTCCATCAATTGTCTAAATCCCACTGCACTAATGTCGGATACCAGACGCACGTCTAACACCAACATAGCAGTCAAGGCCTCAGTTATACGTTTTGCTTCAGGATGACTGCTGTCGTACTTCATCCTCATCGCTAGGGACTGTTGGAGGGTCAATTGTTTAGTAAAAGTAGTGATGTTCCTACTTCCTCTCTGGGATGATGAACAACTCCCAGCAGCAGCAACAGCACTAGTAGGAAGTGGTTCTTGATCTTTCCCTATTTTATTTTTATCAGAGAAAGTTTGGTCCTCCATTTATGTTATATTGATATATATACGTGCGGCTAAAGCGCACACAAACACAGAAAATATTTTTTTATTTTTGCTGGAGAGTAGTGCACTTTGTGGGTTACACCACCCTTTAAGAAATGAGCCAGCCGGCTCTTTACTTATGGGACACAGGCGCACGCTTGGCGCTGCTCCTTTGTTGATGCACGTGCAGCCACAGTGCACACAAGTCACAAACACAGAAAATATATATTTTTTTGGTTTGGAGTGTACTTTGGGGGTTACAGAACCCTTTAACGGTCAAGCCAGCCGGCCCTTTACTTATGACACAGGCGCACGCTTGGCACTACTTTGTTGATGCACGTGCGGCTACTGCGCACACAATTCACAAACACAGAAAATAATTTTTTTTTTGGTTTGGACTGGAGTGTACTTTCGGGGGTTACAGCACCCTTTAACGGTCAAGCCAGCCGGCCCTTTACTTATGACACAGGCGCACGCTTGGCACTACTTTGTTGATGCACGTGCGGCTACTGCGCACACAATTCACAAACACAGAAAATAAATTTTTTTTTGGTTTGGACTGGAGTGTACTTTGGGGGTTACAGCACCCTTTAACGGTCAAGCCAGCTGGCCCTTTACTTATGACACAGGCGCACGCTTGGAACTACTTGGTTGATGCACATGCGGCTACTGCGCACACAATTCACAAACACAGAAAATAATTTTTTTTTTGGTTTGGACTGGAGTGTACTTTGGGGGTTACAGCACCCTTTAACGGTCAAGCCAGCCGGCCCTTTACTTATGACACAGGCGCACGCTTGGCACTACTTTGTTGATGCACGTGCGGCTACTGCGCACACAATTCACAAACACAGAAAATAATTTTTTTTTTGGTTTGGACTGGAGTGTACTTTCGGGGGTTACAGCACCCTTAACGGTCAAGCCAGCCGGCCCTTTACTTATGACACAGGCGCACGCTTGGCACTACTTTGTTGATGCACGTGCGGCTACTGCGCACACAATTCACAAACACAGAAAATAATTTTTTTTTTGGTTTGGACTGGAGTGTACTTTCGGGGGTTACAGCACCCTTAATGGTCAAGCCAGCCGGCCCTTTACTTATGACACAGGCGCACGCTTGGCACTATTTTGTTGATGCACGTGCGGCTACTGCGCACACAATTCACAAACACAGAAAATAATTTTTTTTTTGGTTTGGACTGGAGTGTACTTTCGGGGGTTACAGCACCCTTAACGGTCAAGCCAGCCGGCCCTTTACTTATGACACAGGCGCACGCTTGGCACTACTTTGTTGATGCACGTGCGGCTACTGCGCACACAATTCACAAACACAGAAAATATATTATTTTTTTAGCACTTGGGGGGAGCACCCCTGATGGACAGAGCACCCCCTGGACAACACTACAGCACCCCTTTAGGACTGGGACACTGCACAGGACTTTGGAGTGGACACAGCCCCTATGGAGAACTGACTGCACAACACAGTCCAGCCAGCCCCTATGGACTTTGAAGTAGTGGACACAGCCCCTATTAACAACAGCAGCACAGCACAACACAGCCAGCCCCTATGGACTTTGAAGTAGTGGACAACAGCAGCACTACACTACACTACACTACACAGCACTAACTCCCACCCTCCCTCTTCACTGTCCACAGCCGAGTGAGAAAATGGCGCCGACGCGGGTACCTTATATAGGATCCAAAACCCGCGAGACTCGGAAGGCGGGATGATGACGTTTTGCCTCGATGTCAGATCCGAGTCAGGCGGGAAAAGTCGAGCCTGACTCGGATCGGACTCGGATCGGGGGGGCTCGGGGGGGTTCGGATTTCAGAAATCCGAACCCGCTCACCCCTAGTAATTACATCTATCTCTGAATCAAGCTCAGTGTGTGGTCAGTCAGCGGGTCACCAGTACACACATGCAGATGCACCGATATATATTTTAGATATAACGGCATCAGCTGTGCTGCATGGCCAACCTGATATGTCTGTGAACAGACATATCAGATGTATACAACCACAGATGCACTCGCGATATATTGTTCGTCGAATGAACGTATGATATATCGACAAGTCTGTACCAAGCATAATGTAGTAATATTCCTCCCTAAAGTGGGAAACACCTTCTAAATACAGCACATGGAAGCGGAAGGGGGAAGGGAGGAGGAGATGAAGCCTTACTGAGGTACTGTTATTGAAAAATGAGGGCACTGAGTAAAAGTACATTTTAAAATTGGAAAACCTCTTTACGATATTGAAACCTTGTCAAACCAAGCTTTTACCATATCGTTGGAGCATTTTTAGTATTTTAAAGTAGAATATTTTAATATGTACTTAGGGGGGTTTATGGCTTTTTATCAGAGTTACATACTATTTTAGATAACATGACCTGCATTGGGGATGTAGTAGCCATGGGTCACTTTATAAAAATAGATTGATCACAGGGAACTAATTGATTAAGTAGAACATCAATATAGCTGTAAATCTGTATAACTATTTGTTTTATTTTAGGGTTGTTCCTGTCTGTCGCTTATATTTCACACCAAATGCCAGTGACTAATCAGGAATTTTAATAATTTTAAAGGAACTTAACCCTATCTATGGGCGTATAGGATAATTTTTGTTAGTTGCCTTTTTATATTATTCAATGTATATAATGTCAGAAAAACTGACATAAATACAAGGAAAGAAGACAACTTTGGCTGTACATCACAGTAGAACTACCTATAATAAACATTTCATCCATTTTTTTTATGTTTCAGCACTAAATGTTATTTCATTCCTCTGTCATGTCTGCCTGCTTAACCAGGCTCTTGCACATGCTGTTCGGTTATTTCTGAATGGGAGTTTTTCTGGTGATTAGTTCCTCTTTCAGAAGGAAGTCTTCATTTCTGTGCTTAGCTTGGAGGTTTCTTGTCTCTCTGCACTAATGTTGCATGAACTTAACGTCTTTCTGTTTCCCTTTTTTCAGCATTGCAGACAAACTGCCAAAACCAAACCTTATTGTATTACGGTATTTGATCTGTGTTCTCCATCACATAAGTAAGGCTTCAGACATAAACAAGATGGACTCCAGAAATCTTGCTGTCTGCATTGCCCCAAACATGCTTATACCACACGTTGACAAGAACCTTCCCTTGGAAATGCAAAAAGAACTTAATGACAAGGTACAAAATTCAAATGTTGCACTCTTCTAGAAAATCTGTTTCTGGATAAGGGATCCCATGCCTGTACATTTTGACAGTAACAACATACAGGGCGGGATGCACTATCCTCAAAAATGCAGTCAAACCACCGAAAATGCATCAAGCTCCGGAAAGCAAAACTTTCTAGAGCTTGTTCTTGTTAGGCAACATCATCTATAGATGGCGTTGCCTAATAGAAGCCTATGGGCTTCTTATCGGAGACTTCACCTAGAGGGATCTAATAGGAAAACCTCACTGTGTTCTCCACAGCTCGCGCATGCACTGGCCGACAGTCTCGCTTGTGCAGAAGGACTCCTGGGTCATAGACCTGGTAGCTCTCTCTTCGCAAGGTACAGCTCTAATTGGTAGAGCTGTCCCTTGCATAATTAGTGATGCATATGGCGTTAATAAGCGTTGTTATGCATGCAATCAGTGGAGGGATGCATCACATTCAAAATGCAATGCTTGATGCCAGGGGCGTATCAATAATGGGTGCTGGGTGTGCGGTGCACACGGGCCCCTGGGGCCAGGGGGGCGCACACCGCACACCCTGCAACCATACTTTTTAATACTTACCTCTCTGAAGTCCCACATCGGCTGGAGAGGCACTACACAAAAGGCCTAGAAAATGGCTTGTTGTCGCAGCTATTTCCCTGCCATTCTGCGTATGCGCAGTAGGGAAATCGCTGGGAAAATGGCGCATGCACAGTAGGCTCCGGGCACAGACTAATGCCTGGAGTCTACTGAGGCTGTCAGTGCGCGGCGGCGACCGGAGAGAGAGAAGAGACGGCCCCGGACAGGGAGTGAATACGGCCCCCTCCTCTCTTAATATGCTCCTGCTAGATGCATCCCGCCCACAGTAATGTAGTAATGCAAGTTTAGTTTTTTTAAATAGAATAGAAAAGTACTTCCCATGTAGTGAGGTTTTGTATTCTCACCATACAGTGAAAGTGTGAAATCTATAATGGAAACCTGCAGTTATTTTCCTATTTCCCAAGCCAAGAATATATCAGCACCATAGGAAAACCTGAATAAAATTTCAAGTACTATTGACACCTAGGGGTAAATTTACTAAAGTGAGAGTTTTTGAAGTGAGTTTTAAAAGTGATGTTGCCTACAGCAACCATTCAGATTCTACTTAACATTTAACTAGCACCGTCTAGAAGATAATAGCTAGAATCTGATTGGTTGCCATGGGCAACATCACTTTTAAAACTCACTTCTAAAAACTCTCACTTTAGTAAATTTACCCCCTAGTTGTGTTGCAGATGTATTGTTCTTGTTCAGGTGCAGCAATACTGATGATTAGTATACGAGTCTGTTACCATATACTGTATATATTGCATTGCTAATGTGTGTCTTTCTTTTCACAGGTTACAGCACTGGTTGAGTTCTTCATAGATAATTGTTTTGAATTGTTTGATAACAACATATCACAGCTACTTGATGCTGAGGAGGATTCACTAGAAAATATTGATACTGCAGGTATGTACAGTAGATATATAAATATAACTTAGGAAAATGGCTACATTATGTATATTTATCATGTTACTGGAACTATCAGGGGACAATATAGGGTGTGATTCAGAGGTGGACGCAGTTGAGCATTTGGCACAGCCGCTACTGTGTCTTCATTGTAATAACGTGGCCAGTAGGAATCCTATTGAGATACGCACCAGATGTGCATACAAAGACGCATTATCAGCGCACCATTGGACATTGCACATGCCTATGGCAGGCACAGAATGTCAAAGTGCCATGGCCACTGGAGTCAGAACAACTCTATCAACAACTCTATGTCTATAGGTGCAGTCACCGGCGACACCAACAGTCACCACCCAGAAACGCCCATCCAAATTGCATGGATCTCCATGCAATTTCGATGTGTGTTTCTGTGCAGTAACCATCACAGTGCATATGCAGTGTGGCCCAGACACATGAGCAAAGGGAAACCATCAGACACTTGCATCCGATAGTTTCCCTGCGTCCACCTCTGAATCACCCCCATGTGTGCAATTCTACCCAATTTGTGCTGTTCTAAAAATAAATTCTGCAGTTGTAAACCCAAACCTTGTTCAGTTCTAAGAACACCTTGCTTACAACTACAAAGGTAATAACTCCCTCTGCCGATGGATAGCAACCATCAATGTTCCCGATTTGATGAAAGTAATTTTTCCATCGAATTGTGGGAATTTGATGGTTGCCAGCCATCGGTTGCAGCTTTCCGATGCCCATCCGATGGCTGACAGCTTCTATGCAGCTGCGGACACCCATAAGTGGTGTCTGCAGCTTAGCTAATGTGCAAATGTGTGAAGCTATGAATGCTTGCACACAGTATAACCATTGATGGTTATGCCATCAGATGGTTTTGATGTGATCGCTGAATTTGATGTCAGAAGCCCGTCAACCGTTCTATGCCAGGTTTCTGATATCCCTCCCTACTCCAATCAGGGCTCAGCACACACTCCACTGACCCCTATATTGCTCAGTCTGTGATTGAGGCTGTGAAAATGGATGGCCTAATTCAGACCCGCTCGTGAGCGCTCGCAAGCGGGTTGATGTTGGCCCACTGCGCATGCGCATGACGGACCCGGCTCCGCCGTGCGCATGCGCGAGACCCGGATAGCGACGAGCAAGCTGTCGCTATGGGTCTCGCTCCAAAGGGGGCATGCTATCGATGGTGAGTGACAGCACGCCCCCTTTGGTGGGCGTGCTGGGGGCGTGGCTGCCCAGACGGAGGCGTTACTATGGGAACGCCTACCGTCTGGGGCCGGCCCCACTGACATCACAAGTGATGTCAGTGGGAGTGCCTTCGGCTCTGATAGAGCCGAAAGCACTCCAGGGCTTGCGACAATGAGACCCTACCACAAGGGTCTCGTCGCTAGCCCGATGGTCGCGAAGGTCTTGCCCATCGCGACCATCTTTTTGGCCGCTCGCTATAGCTGTGGGTGGTTACCCACAGCTATGCGACCGGCCAGGAGGCCGCTCTAAAAAAAGAGAAGGACGGCCCTGATTCAGAGCGAGTGCTCTGTCAGAGTGTCCGGCTCTGAATCAGGGCCAGAGACACTGCAGCAGGAATAATAGCTCCTACTGCACTCTCATTATAGCTGTCTGGCCAAAGTCTTTATACTGCCATTAACCCTTTAGATGCTGACATGGGGCACAATCAGAATTTGCAGGCTTCCACTCACTCATTCATGGGCACTGCTGGCTCATAAGGAAGTTATTATAAAAAAAAAAAAAATTACATTTAATTGGTTGGTAACTTTTAGCTGGCAAGCCCCCTGGGACCCAGTATGCCCTAGACCCCCGCCTAGGCTGCCTAATGAAAAGCCCGGACCTGCTAATACACTCCAGTATAGTGTTCATTTGGCAGGTTCAATGTTGTTTCCATTACCACATTATTATTTTCCCCGCTTGAGTTGAGACCGGAGAAATATAATCCAAATGGATTTTAATCATTCTTTTTAACCTGTACTAGAGTCACATTAATGCAATATTAGCCTTTGTGTAAACACATCAGAGCAGGCCCCTAGGCATAGACAAACTAAGCAAATGCCTAGGGCATTAGGAATGCCTAGGGGCACCCAAGGCTGCTTAGGGCCGGCAGAGGTTTGGGACAGGCACGGCCGGGGCACCTGTTGCTGGCTGGGCAGAGACTATGGCAGCTGCTACTGTCACTGTGCTGCGTTTATGATCAAAGCTCAGCTGACAGCTCCGATCAGGCCTGGCAGCAGCAAACAGTGAGCGGGTAGCAGCGGAGCAGCCAGCGGCAGTTTGCGGGGACGGGGCACCTGGACGAAGGCTATTGGTAAGCGCAGGTGCTGTGCTGTGAGAGGGGTGCTGTGCTGTTAGAGGGGTGCTATGCTCTGTGCTGGGTGAGGGGTATTTTGCTGTGATCTGTGCTGGGAGAAGGGTGCTGTGCTATGATCTGTGAGGGGTGCTGGGAGCACAGCCCAATGGGGAAAGGGGACACAACACAGTGAGACCACGCCCCTTCTGTGAGGCCACACGCTTTTTCAGCATCCCGGGGGGGCACCACACAAAATGATGCCTAGGGCACTAATTTGGCTAGGGCCGGCTCTGAAACACATCTTATGTGCATATGCATACTAGTCTAGCATGGAAATGATTATATAGTTATGCAATTTGGTCCTCATGCAGAGTTGAGAGCAAAGCAAAATAGATAAGGAACAAATTTGCACTGTTGGGGACAAATTGATAATGAGTCTTCAGATATACAATGGGAAAGTGTGTGTCTGACTCCCACCTTGCTCAGTTCTAAATTTCAGTGTGAAAACTAAGCTAACAATAATTTGAGCACTTCATGCTAAATTAGCCCATTATTTCCCAGCATGGTAAAAGATCATTTTAGGGGTGATGATCAGGGCCATAACTAGTGTTGTGCTCTGTCACTACCACACAGCCCATGCTTCTTGCTAGCATGTTGCCTGGAACGGCACCCTGCAGCTGGTATCACTGTTGCAGTGCTGTTCCAGGCAACATGCAGCAGTGATACTGCTGCAGTGCCATCCGGAGTATCTTTTGGATGCTCCAGGCAGGCATCCTGCAGTCTGTGCAGCCACTCAGAGCAACCTAAGAATGCTCTGTGCAGTGCTGCACTTCTCGGCCATGGTGGCCATGCCCTATCTGCACGACGTCACAACGTCATGCGCTTAGGGAAAGGAGCCAGCACAGAGTCCTCCGTAGCCCAGCTACACCACTGAGGATGATGAGCTGCACAGCAATATTTGCACAGTTCTAAAAAAAATCCTTATTTTAAGGCATGGGAACCACAGTGTTACTGTAGGTATTTCCTGGAACATGACAAAATGCTCTCCCATGTCATAGAATTGTTGATTAAGAGGAGTTTGTGCTACATCAAGGTTCGTATTGTCCTATGCCAGAATTGCTAAACACCAATTCCTGGAGCTCACTGCTTGTAGGATATCCAATTATTCACTGTAATGGTGTCTTATTAAATCATATATAATCCCTATACTGTAAATGATCATGTAATTTCACATTAAAATCTGTTTTTGTTTATTATGCTAAATTTTAACTGTGCACAATTGTCTATTCACTGAGATGGTAAATGCCGTGTTTGCGTCTTTTCAGAGATGTCTATTCATCAGAATGACTCTGCGTATGATAGCACTGATCCAGATCATGAGTTTCATGCCAACACTTCAACAAGGTATCAGAACAAGCAGTGGAGACACCACAGGGCTGTCGGTGTGGAATGCACAATGAACCAAGATCTTGGTCTCTCTACTTTGCCTGTAACCCGAATCAAATCTGAGGTCCACGGCATGGACAGAAGGTGCTCAGAACCGTACATTTTTCCCTTGCAGAATGATACAGCAGTGGCGGAGCAGAAGCTAACCAGAAGCCAAGATGATGTTACAATCAGGAAAAAAAGACTACCATTTAGTGATGAGGAATTGCCCACGCATACGCTTCAAAAATATTGTGATAGAGCTTTATATAAGAAGAATATGCCAAAAGGACTGAAAATTAATACTAGCTATGCTTCAGACATAGGAGATGACTCTTTAGCAAATGCATTCTCCAACTGTTCAGTCGATAGCTCTTTTTCAGATTGCTCTGTCTTTACTAGTTCTCCACTTGTGTCCCCTCTAAGTCCAAAAAAAAATGATGCATCAAGGCATAAATCGTTCTCTATGAAGTGCAAAGACTTAAGTGACATAGTCAAAGTTGGACGAGAGTTAAAAAAACATTCAAATTCCTTTTGCTATATAAACCACAAAAAAATGGTAACCAAAACCCAGAGCTGGAGTCCTGATGGAGATAATGCAGGATTACAGCGAAATGGATTGAGCCGGAGTTTCCGCAATAACTGTCAAACTGAGTGCAATGGTGCGCGGGATACAGGTTTTCAAAAACCCCAGGTAATAAGAATGAGACCTCAATCTGCTCGCAAAATATCTGTAGAAGAGGTGTTTAGAATGGTGGACCAAAGAAATCCTGGCAAACCTCCTTCATATGAAGAGGCCATCCATAAAAATGTATCCTCCTACAGGAGTATGACTGTTCAAACCATGAGAGACAATGTGTCACATGATGACTGCACTACATCTCACTCAATAAAAGGACCTTCACCTGATTCCACTCACATGGATACCATCACAAATGCTGGTACCAACTCTAATGGTGATGTGCTAAAGGACAATGCCTATGGATTAACTCAGCATTTTCACCAGACTGAGAAAGCAAAGTCCGACCTCATCAGGACCAAGTCAGAATGCAGTCAAAGGAATAAGCATGAAAGTTTAAGTCGACGATGCAGTCAGCCCATCTTTGAGATCTATGATCAGATACAGTATGCTAAAGAGTCATATGTTTAATCCATGAATTGAAGCATAGTGTAAATATAGAGGTCGATGAACTGTAAAATATGTACATAGTGTAAAAACGTAGAAACCCTTTTTATGTGGACCATATCTGTGTTGTTTTTGTGTAAGATGTGTGATCTTTTAATAATGCCATTTCTGCTGGAGATTAGAGGCTTAGCATATTTGTCAAAGCTCATTATACAATATTATGAGAACAAATTGTGCACAAGAGGCACCTTAGTGTTTTAGATCATCTCAGTAAAGCAGATGTGTAACGTATGTGTTGTTGTTTGGTTTACAATAACTCTACACATCATATGGATATTTATACGAATGTAATATGTAAATGTGTATTGTCACTTTGTAGTCCATTCACTGTTGTAACTTAGACTGTAATACAAACTTATGTATAAATCAAACAATAGTTTGATGTATTTTCACTACAATAAAGCACTTTAAGATGAATATAGTATTTTTTTTCATCTATACTTACTGAACAATGCGTAACATACTGTATATAAAAAAGTATTCAACTTGCTCATTCGTCCTCTTGAGATAAAGTGATTAAAATAATATCGAGGGCAGCTGAGGTACTGTAAGCTCAGTCCCCCTGGCTGGTGATACTGGCTTGCAGTGGCAAATAGAGATTGCCCAGGTCCCTTCTGAGGTACCTCCTAGGAATGCTTCACCTGTCACACATGCGTACTGCAGCAGAAACCTGGACACGGGCTTCCAGTAGCAGATTCAGCAAAAAAATATAAAATAGAAAATAAAATAAATACATTTTATAAAAAATATTTTTCAGAAAAATGCTTTTAGTAATAAAGCATGTGTTCCTTTTCCACTTTATACTATTGCCATCCTGATGATAGTGATCAGACAGCAGTGGCTATAAAATAGATCCCCATTGATGAATACATGGATGATGCTAGCTTTGTCTATAATTCAAATATAATTCAGATATCTTACATAATAATAATAATAATAATAATATAATATAGGGAATCTCTTGTACAGTGGTATTTTCTGCTATTAAAACCACCCTTTTCGTGAAGAATTACTTACATGATTGATTAGGTGATCAGAGCCATAAATAAGTATGGGATGCAGTGAAGACTAGAATTATTATTCTAGAGGGCCCGTGTGCAGACTCCATGTGGGTTCCTTCCTCTCTCTAGTGTGGCGCAAGTCCGGAGACTGCACATGTGCAGGTCTCTGGGAATATGCTGCCAAGTTACTCCAGAGAGGTAAGCATAATACATGGGTGCAGTGTGCGCCCCCCTGGACCCAGAGGCCCGTGTGCACCGCACGCCCTGCACCCACTATAGATACGCCTTTAGTGGTAATGGAAGAGAAAAGAAGTATGTCATCGGCAGTAAGCAAAGAATTTAGTCTTAATCAAGCTGGTAGGATCATAGAGAAAGCTGTTTTTCCAGTTGATACATACCATAGCACCATATTCTGCTCTGTGAAGATTCAATTCTGTGCTAGCTGGCATTGTAACATTGCATGATTAGACTTGCAGCTTTCTTGGCTTGCTGATAGGAACTTGCACTTCATACCAAGGGCCCGGCCGGGAGGGCTGAGCCCAGAGGCTGCCAGAAGATTAGCCTCCAGCAGTCGACGCCTACCTATCTGACGCAGTCACATCAGATGCGACTGTTTCATGGAAATTCCAGCTTGTTGTGGTCACATGTGATAAACCATTCCAGACAATTGGTTAATTGGCATTGGCTTCTGACTAAAAAAAAATAACTTTAGTGTGTGTGTGTATATATATATATATATATATATATATATAATGTTATATAGCAAAGAGGGTTATTTGCCATGTTATGCTATAAAGAACATGACTCAGAGTAAACAGGTGTAAAGATGTTGTTGCTCCCTGCTGGATACCTATAAAACACAACTGCACCACATGGGTATGTTTGCTGTGCGTGTGTGAGAAGCATAAAGGATTCTGGGATTCAGGGGGAAGGTGTTCCTGACACTGAATTAGTCGGCCAGGTGATAGAGAGCTGGTAATGTTAGATTAATGTTAGAGAGTCATATGCTGTTTTGGGAAATGTGATGATAGAACATTTTCATCAGTAAAAGGCGCATAAATTAGCCACTGCGATGGCATACACAGCTTGAGCATTCACTGCGTGCGACGAGGTTAGCAATTTTTGAGTAAAGTCAGGCCTGTTGTAATTGCGCGTGAGGGGCTGATGTTATTCTATCCTCCCAATGTATACGCAGGACTGCAAGGTATTACGGATGTGATATAACAGTACTAGGTGTCTCTATGCTGGCTGTGCGACGGCTTTGCGATTGCATTCACTAACATATTTTCGCAGCAGGCTTGCGTGCGTAATCACAGCTGCGATCGCAATAGCAATCGGTAGTGAATCAGACCCTTAATTAGATAAGTTACGTCCTGACGAAAGTTTGAAATAAACTGAATTGTAGATGACATTCAGAGTACTAGGTGTTGTGTCACCAGTTTTTTCTGGAGCGTCCTGTTAGTGCCATTGTATTTGCTATGGATGTATATAGATCCAGCCAGATCGGCACTCCCTTAAATCGTTACTAAAACCTTGGTGCCAGCCAAACCAATTTAAACATCCATCCATCTGCAGCGGCACTTATCAGATTTTCTTCAATAAATCAGAGACTGATGACGAGTTGAAATAAACTCGAAACGTTGAAACAGTCTCTGATTTATTGAAAAATCTGATGAGTGCCGCTGCAGAGTTATGAGAGTTATGGTAAAGCTTACCTTTGGGAACTCTCTTTCTTCAAAGTCCATAGGGTCCAAAGGGAGACCTTGGGGTGTAGGTGGTGGTTGAGGACAGTGAAGGCTTTCAGTACCCAGGATGCATCAGTCTATCCCCCGCCCCCGAGCCATAGGCACCTCTGTTTGCGACAAGCCAAAGGTTGGAGGAGGAAAAGAGAGAAGGAAGACTGGTACACACAAGAATCACACTCTCATGTAGAAGGAGATGGGAAATCGGTGACCAGAAACAGAGCCCATAAGAAGCCAAGTGCATAAGGGCGGGTGCCCTGTGGACCCTATGGACTTTGAAGAAAGAGAGTTAACAAAGGTAAGTTTTACCATAACTCTCATTGTCTTCTTCAGGGTCCATAGGGCTCCACAGGGAGACCTTGGGGATGTCCCAAAGCAGTTATTCAAGGGTGGGGACGCTCCTGGGCTGAGCGGAGAATCCGGCATCCAAAGGAAGCATCCTGAGAGGCAAATGTATCGAAGGCATAGAACCTCAGAAAGGTATGGACAGAGGACCACGTGGCCGCCTTACAAAGCTGTTCAGCTGAGGCGCCACGGCGAGCTGCCCACGAGGGACGCATAGAGCGAGTAGAATGAGTAGTAACAGTAGCCGGTACAGGAAGGCCTGCCTGCGTGTAAACCTGTGAGATAGTCATGCGAAGTCATCTAGCCAATGTCTGTTTGTTGGCTGGCCATCTCTTCTTGTGAAATCCATAGAGCACAAATAAGGAGTCTGATATCCAAAGAGAACTGGTACAGTCCACGTAGATCCTGAGGGCACGGACCACATCCAAGGAGGCCTCACCTGCAGATATGTCTGGTGATTGAAAGGCCAGGACTACAATTTTGTCATTAATATGGAAATGAGTAACAACTTTTGGAAGAAAACCAGGGCGAGTCCGAAGTACAGCCCTATCCTGATGGAATATTAGAAATGGGGAGAGACAGGAGAGCTAAATCTGACACCCTTCTGGCAGATGCCATAGCCAGAAGAAAAAGAGTCTAAGCTGTGAGCCACTTGAGTTCCACAGATTTCAGAGGTTCAAACGGAAAACCCTGGTGGGCACGGAGAACTACTGACCAATCCCATGGAACCACTGGAGGGACAAAGGGAGGTTGTATATAGAGGACACCCTGGAGGAAGGTGTGGACATCCGGTAGTGGAGCAAGTCTACGCTGGAACCAAATGGATAGAGCAGAGACATGCACTTTCAGCAACTTGAAGGAAGGCCAGGACTCTGGAAATCTTAAATACTTGAGGGTCGTAGCTTCTGTTATGACACCATTGGAAATATGTATGCCACACTCTGTGGTAGATCCGAGCAGAGGCTGGCTTACGCGCTCTGAGCATAGTCTGGACCACAGAGCTAGAAAATCCTTTGGACCTTAGGAGGGATGTCTCAAGAGTCACGCCATCAAAGAAAGATGACCCACGTCTGGGTAAAATCAAGGACCCTGAGACAACAGGTCTGGACATTGAGGCAGCAGGAATGGAGTGTCGATTGAGAGAGTCCGAAGATCTGAGTACCAATGACGTCTGGGCTAAGCTGGAGCCACCAGCAGGACAGTGAATCTGTCTTGTTTGAACTTCCGAAGAACGCGAGGAAGAAGGGAGACTGAAGGGAATAGGTATGCAAATTGAAAGGTTCACTTCACTGACAATGCATCTACGAAGGTTGCCTTGGTATCCCTTGTTCTGGACCCATACACCGGCAGTTTGTGATTGTGTCAGGAAGCCATGAGGTCCGCCTCTGGTTGGCCCCATCTATTCAATAGGAGTTGAAAAACATCTGGTTGAAGATACCATTCCCGGAATGCACATCATGATGGCTGAGGAAGTCTGCTTCACAATTAAGAACTCCCGGAATAAACACCGCAGAGATGGCTGGGAGGTGACCTCGCCCCATGTCAGAACACGTGACACTTCTGTCATAACTGCCCGACTTCGAGTGCTTCCTTGATGGTTGATGTAAGCCACTGTTGTGGCATTGTCGGACTGTACCTGTACAGGTTTTCCTTGAAGTATGTCTTGGGCCAGATTGAGAGCCCTGTAGACAGCTTGAAGTTCCAATATGTTGAGCGGCAGGGTTGATTCGACTGATGTGCAACGGCTCTGGAGGGAGTATTGACCGGTTACTGCACCCCAGCCCCGGAGACTGGCATCCGTCGTTAGGAATACCCAGTCCGGGATCCAAAAGGGGCGACCCTTGGTTAGATGAGATGTCTGTAAACACCAAGATAGGGATAGATGAACCTCTGAAGAGAGCACCATCATCTGAACTCTGATCTGATTTGCAAACCCATTTCAACTGGAGGGGATTAGCCTTTGCAGAGGCCTGGAGTAGAGCTGATCATACGCCACCATGTCGAAGGTGGAAACCATGGACCCCAGAACCTGCATTGCAGAGTGGACTGACACTCGGCGACTGTGGAGGAATCTGCGCACTCGTAATTGAAGTGTGGAGATCTTGTCTGATGTCAGAAAAATTATCTGATTCTGAGACTCTAGCACGGTTCCCAGATTCAGGGAGGACATTTCCAGTTGAATAACCATCCATGCTTTTGAAGGAAAGCAATGGTTAGCTGCAGATGGCGTTGAAGCACCTCCGGGGATTCTGCTAAGAGCAGGAGGTCGTTCAGATATGGTAGCAGTCGGACACCCTGACCATGCAGGTGGGCTGCCATTCTAGCCATAATTTTGGTAAATACCCATGGAACTGTAGATAGTCCAAAGGGCAGAGCCTGAAATTGGAAGTGTTGTTGTAGCATAGAAAACTGGAGATATTGCTGATGAAAGGGCGCTATAAGTACATGTCCTGAATATCCAGAGATACCATAAAGTCCCCAGGCTCCATAGCTAGGATGATAAAGTGTAGGGTTTCCATCCAGAACCTGGGTACCATGAGGAATTGGTTCAGGGTTTTGAGGTTGAGGAAAGGCCGATGAGACCTATTTGGCTTTTGAACCAGAAAGAGAGTGGAATAATAACCGGTCCCTCGCTGAGATAGTGGGACTGGTATAATTACCCCTGCTTGCAGCAAGGACTGTATGGCTTCTGGATTTGCAGAGCCTTGTTTGGGTCTGAAAGAAGGCCTGTGCAGAAAAATTGGTGGGATGGCCATCTTAGAAATGAGAGGGCGTACCCGTGAGAGAAAACTTCCCTTACCCAAGCATCTGTGGTGGTTTGACACCAGCACTTGGCAAACTGAAGAAGTCAGCTTCAAACACTGGGGTGCCTCATGGGGAGGCCCGTCCCGTCAGGCTGAGGGTTTGTCCTCGGACTTTGAAGCATGGCGTCGGGTGGTCCAGGACTGCTTGTTCCTGGGCTTGGAGGCCCTAGTGGAAGCTGACTGTCTAGGAAAGGACTGACCTTTAGGCTTTCCAATGTTGCTTCTCCAATATAGGAAGCTGCATCACGTATGTGAGCTATGAAAGACATCTGATCCCTGGATGCGTCTCAGGGAAAAGAGTCTTCAAGTGCGTCAGCCCAGCTCTCTATTGCTTTAGCCACCCATGCGATAGCCATGGTCAGATGAGCAACAGCCCCTGAAAGAGAGTACATCAATTTAAGGCAAGATTCAACCTTTCTATCCGTAGGGTCCTTCAGGGAGGATACTTTAGGGATAGGCAATGTAGAGCTCTTAATTAATCATGTAACATGGGAATCCATTGCAGGGGGAGTCTCCCATTTTGAACAATGAGCCCCAGGAAATGGATAACAGACGTTTTTGGGGCTGAAACCTCTTACCAGGCGTCTTCCAGGCTGCTGTCATGTGTTCAGCTAGTTGATACGATAGAGGGAAATCTGCTGAAGCCACTTTCTGTCTTTGATTTAAGGGCTGGTTCGTCATCTTCTATTAGTAAGATGGATCTAACAGCTCGCACCAAAGCAGGAATATTAGTTTTGACTGACTGCCCTGGAGGGGAGTCAGTGTTAGAGAGATCAGCATCTTTTGTTTCCTCAAATGACACCTCAGAATCTGAGAGCTGCGTGGACCGTGAGGATAACACAGGATGCTTAGACGTTTTACTGAGTAGTGGCTTCTCACCTTGCAACATAGTCTGAAAGGCTGTAGAGGTATCCACCAGACTCTGTACTGAGCTAGAAAATATGTCTATCCATGGAGGGGGAACAGGAGGAACCTGTATAGTCTGAACCTGTTTTGGCAACCCCAGAGGGGGAATTACAGTCTGTTGTGGCAACCCCATAGGGGAAATTACAGCCGGGACTGCTAGGCGGTCCGCAATAGTAGCCAGCACCTGAGAAAAGGAAGCCCATGGGGGGCTCCTGTGCAGGAGCTGGGGGGTTGATGGGCCTGGTGGGGTATAACACTTAGCACATAACCCATCTTGTATCAAATCCTCCTAACTTAAGCCTGAAGCACATCATTTGCACGATAGCAGTATGGGTGCAAATGCTTGTTTGCTACTCTTGCCCTTGCTAGACATAGCTGCAGAGTAGTACAGCACACAATATGGCACTGGGTATGTAGAATACAAGTAGGAATACAATATACTGATCCTGTCTTATGCTTGGGCAAACTGCAGGAGCGCAGAGCACAAATATGACACAGTGCGGTAACCAACTGTATGTGACACCCCTCACAAATACAAGAGAGGCACAGGAAAACCCTGAAAACACCTGTATGTTGAGGCCAAGTAGGAGAAAAAAGGAAAGGTATCTGCTGACAGTATAGAGAAATATACAGATAAGCAGCGCTAGCATAAGTCAAATACAATGCAGAAATACAATAAAACTGCAGAATGGCACTACAATCAACTACACAGATTCTGTGGTCAGAGACTCAACATCTGGTAGGCTATAGCGCTACATAACCTGACTCCAGGGTGAGGTATGTAGGGGGACCGGACCCAGCGTTTCCCTGAGAGAGCTGTGGCTGAGCTAATGGCAACCAGAGACCTCTGAGGGGTCGGAGGAGGAGAGCAGCTCAGGGAAGCGAGACCTCAGAGGAATGGCGCCCTGAGCTGAGGGGAGGGGCCGCTTTAAGGGAGAAAGCTGACCTTCCCGTGCTGAATATTAACCACCGGGACGCTGGATTCCTGCTCCATATGTACTCTGGTGGTCTAGTGGATCACTCACTAGACCACCAGGTAAGACTGCCAATCCGTGGGTCACCACGAGTGGTGACCCGCCTTACCTGTCCCCTTGTGTCTGGCATGCAGTCTGGGTCCATCCGCGGGGCGGGCTAGCAAGATTCCCGGGATGTCCACCGAAATCCCCAGCCGCAGCTGGCATTGAGGTGCCCGGAGGGGTGACAGAGCTGCAGTGCAGACGTCCTGTGGACAGTCTGTTGCTACACGCTCAGTAGAAAGACTACAAAAAATAAATAATATCATAAAAATAAAGCTATCTGGCTATCTGGGCTGCCTAAGCATCCCACTGCAAAATGGTGACCCGACTCCGGCCGGGAACTGACGAAACTGAGGTGCCAAGGCTTGGGGGGCGGGGTATAGGGGGATGGACCGATGCATCCTGGGAGCTGAAAGCTTTACCTGCGTGATGCCCGGTCATCAACCACCACCTACATCCCAAGGTTTCCCTGTAGAGCCCTATGGACCTTGAAGAAGAAAAAAAAAAAACTATATATATATATATATATATATATATATATCTTATTGCTCAAAGGATAACAGATCTTAAAAAGTGTGTTGCTGATTTCTTTTTTCTGTTTGCAATTAATTGTGGCCCCAAAATGTCATTTACAGAAGTTGTCTGGCTCATGATTTGTTATGTTTAGAAGCTGCCCAGCAGGCCTCTGAAGTAAGAGTCAGTCCTTTCTTAGAGAGAGTACTATATATATGCATATATGCAGATCCGCCCCCAAATTCTGTGTATGCCCCTGCAGCTATACCTATCAGGACAGAATGGTTGTATATGGGGTGAGTAGCTGGAACAAGCCTACAGAGCCACACTATTGTGCACTTGCCCCAGTTGCCAGGAAAAAGGGGCAACAGCAGTGGTTCCCAAACTTTCTCAGTTTGAGACACCCTTAGGGTCTCCATATTTTTTCAAGGTACCCCTAAGCCAAATAATTACAGAGCCATCCCATTTTTTATGTAGTTGGGTCAAAATAACATAGTAAGTATTTAAAAAAGAAAGAGAAAAAAGAAAGAGAGAGAAAAACTGTGCTATCCTTACCCATTACCCCCGCCACCTCTCTCCCATTTCCCCCTCCCTTTCTCTCCCATTGCACTCTCCGTCTCTCTCTAATTGCCTCCTCCATGTCTCTCCATTTGTTCCCTCCATGTCTCTCCATTTGCCCCTGCCATTTCTCTCCCTTTGCCCCTCCATGTCTCTCCCCTTGTTTGCCACCTACATGTCTCTCCATTTGCCCCTGCCATTTCTCTCCCTTTGCCCCTCCATGTCTCTCCCCTTGTTTGCCACCTACATGTCTCTCCATTTGCCCCTGCCATTTCTCTCCCTTTGCCCCCTCCATGTCTCTCCCTTTACCACCCCCATGTCTCTCCCTTTACCACCCCCATGTCTCTCTCTTTGACCCCTCCATGTCTCTCCATTTGCCAACAACAGGTAGTGGGTGCACGTTCAAATCATACACCAAAATGGGATATAGAAAATGTGAATATATTTTACTTCTTATAAAAGCATACTTTCATATAATTAGCACAAAGACAAAAAACATAATACTACACAAACTAGATATAAATACAGGTTGAGTCTCCCATATCCAAATATTCCAAAATACAGAACTTTTTTAGCATGACTGAGATAGTGAAACCTTTGCTTTTTGATGGTTCAATCTACACAAACTTTGTTTAAGTCACAAAATTATTATTAAAAATATTGTATAAAACTACCTTCAGGCTTTGTGTATAAGGTGTATGTGAAACCTAAATGAATTTCATTTATGTACACAAACTTTGTTTGAGCCACAAAATTATTGAAAATATTGTATAAAATGACCTGCAGGTTGTGTGTATAAGGTGTATATGAAACATTATTGCATTTTGTGTTTAGATCTGGGTCCCATTCCCAAGATATCTCATTATGGTATGCAATTATTCCAAAATACGGAATATTCCGATATCCAAAATACCCCTGGTCCCAAGCATTTTGGATATGGGAGACTCAACCTGTATCACTATAAATGTGATATTATAAATTGCATGGTATATGAAAGATAAAAAAATGAAAAACAAAGACCTCTGTCAATACTGTTGCTAATCACCGTAACAATCTTAGATTTATAGGGATCCCCGAATCTGTCAACATTTATTAGAGTATTAATTATGTATGCTCAATATCTATTTTCACTGCTTCCGCCTCTGGGCATGTTACTTGATTTTTTTTATAAAGGTATAAATTATACTATGATATAGAGGGACTATATATTGTATGTTTGTTTATTTATATTTCTAGTATTGGTTGATATGTCAGGATAGAAGATGGCCAAATTTTTGGGCTCTATTCTCTCCTGTTTTGGTATTTTATATATCAATGTTGGTTTTTGAAATTTTTGAAGTTTGATATTTGACACATACTTCTTCACTGTTTTTGTGGAAAATGTTGGAAAAACAAGTTTTTCTGAGCATGTGATTATAAATTTCACACTTATTAGAATTATGTTTTTTCAATCATATCTTTTTTTATATTATATGTGATTGCTGGACGTGGTCGGTTGGGTTCTTTTGATATATTTTTTCTTTTTGAAAATTGCTACCCTTCCCACTGGCTGGGATGGGGGCTTTTATACTAATTATGTTTCTTGTTATCAAAGCTCTTTTTGAAATTAGATGACAAATTCAAATAAGGAACAATCTGAACCTCTCTCTCAGATGCGAGATAATGTACGAGTAGTTTCGTGGAATGTTCGGGGCTTAAACTCTCCGGTTAAAAGGAAACGGGTAGCGGCCCATCTTAGACGCTTAGACTCTGATGTTGTTTTTTTGCAAGACACACTGGATGAATTCTAAAAAGGGGACTTTACATGGGTCCTGGATTGGAGATTGTATGTCTTCTTCCTACACCTAAAAAAAAACAAGGAGTTGCTATTCTGTTTAATAAATATTTAGATTATTCTATTTTGAGCTCAGAAGAAGACCCCAAGGGTAGATACTTGTTCTTAGATGTTACGATAAGGGGAGATCCTTATACCTTGCTTAATATATATCCCTAATATGGATTTTTTTCGTAAAATGTCTAACTTGCTTTTGAGGAGACCTACCCCAAATCTGATGGTGGGAGGAGATTTTAATAGTGTGGCAAATGAGACGTTAGATAGACCTCTTTCTTCCTCACCTCCTCTCCCTTTATATACTAGTGGGATTGGATTATTAACTCCGATTCATGGCCTATGCGATGTTTGGAGATTATTTAATCCTATGGATAAAACATTCTTTTCATTCTCGAGTACATAGATCCTTTTCTAGGATTCATTATCTAATGGTGGCGGATCACTTGGTCCCCTCAACAGTATCTCCTGATATCCATAGTATTATGGTATCGGATCATGCCCCTGTTTATTTAAATATCAATACTAGATCCCCAGGATGGTCTTTTAGATTTTGGAGATTTCCATCTTTTTTGGTACAATCAGATGATTTCAAACAATTTCTTACAACTAAGTGGAACGAATTTGTAGATGATAACCAAGAACATTGGGAAGATTCATCCTTACTCTGGGAAACTTCTAAAGCTTTGCTGAGAGGTCATATAATGGCCTATATGGCTGGGAAGAAACGGAAAAATCGTACAAAATACAATAATTTACATAAGGCAATGAATAAGGCATATGAGGGTTATGTGACTGACCCATCAGATGTTAATTTTACACTCTATAATCACCACCGTCGATTACTGGACAGTTTCTTGTTGGCTAGCACGCAAACCCAACATGACTATACTAAGAATACATTTTATAGATGGGGAAATAGATCAGGCCGTCTTTTGGCAAACATGGCTATGTACTCATCTACTCATGCCAGAGTCTTTGGTACCTCTGAGATAGTATCTATATTCCAGAAATATTACGAACAGCTATACACTGCTATTCCTGAATTCCCTGAGCTACATGATGATTTACTGGATGAAGAAATGCTGCCTAGGCTCTCTTCTTCCGAAAGAGAAGAATTGACCTGAGAAATAACTGAGGAGGAGGTTTTGGCAGTTATCACTAATCTTAAAATTAACAAAACACCTGTCCCTGATGGATTCTCAGGGGAATATTATAATATGTTACGCCCACAAATAACTCCATTCTTGACACAACTCTTTCAAAATATATTATCTGGCCATACTCAATATCCGAATTTTAATAAGGCACATACTATTGGTTTAGCTAAACCTTCCCGTGATCCAGCATTGGTTACTTCCTACAGACCAATAACACTTCTCAATCAAGATTTAAAAATTTTGACAAAAATAATGGCAAACCGTCTTCAGCTTCTTTTACCTCAAATTCTCACTAATCATCAACTTGGATTTAATCGAGGTAGATTTTCTGTTAAAGGAATTAGAAGAGCTTTGGCGGCAAGTATATCACATTCTGAGGTCCATGCTTTTGAGTTTGAATGCAGAGAAAGCGTTTGACTCAGTCTCTTGGACTCACCTGTTTAAAATATTTGAGAGAAGGGAATTTGGGCTTCCATTTTAAAATTTTGTTGAATTTTTATATGATTCTCCAACAACTAATCTTATTATGTAGCTCCCCGATAACTTTGACCAGATTTATTGAAAAATCTGATGAGTGCCGCTGCAGAGTTATGAGAGTTATGGTAAAGCTTACCTTTGGGAACTCTCTTTCTTCAAAGTCCATAGGGTCCAAAGGGAGACCTTGGGGTGTAGGTGGTGGTTGAGGACAGTGAAGGCTTTCAGTACCCAGGATGCATCAGTCTATCCCCCGCCCCCGAGCCATAGGCACCTCTGTTTGCGACAAGCCAAAGGTTGGAGGAGGAAAAGAGAGAAGGAAGACTGGTACACACAAGAATCACACTCTCATGTAGAAGGAGATGGGAAATCGGTGACCAGAAACAGAGCCCATAAGAAGCCAAGTGCATAAGGGCGGGTGCCCTGTGGACCCTATGGACTTTGAAGAAAGAGAGTTAACAAAGGTAAGTTTTACCATAACTCTCATTGTCTTCTTCAGGGTCCATAGGGCTCCACAGGGAGACCTTGGGGATGTCCCAAAGCAGTTATTCAAGGGTGGGGACGCTCCTGGGCTGAGCGGAGAATCCGGCATCCAAAGGAAGCATCCTGAGAGGCAAATGTATCGAAGGCATAGAACCTCAGAAAGGTATGGACAGAGGACCACGTGGCCGCCTTACAAAGCTGTTCAGCTGAGGCGCCACGGCGAGCTGCCCATGAGGGACGCATAGAGCGAGTAGAATGAGTAGTAACAGTAGCCGGTACAGGAAGGCCTGCCTGCGTGTAAACCTGTGAGATAGTCATGCGAAGTCATCTAGCCAATGTCTGTTTGTTGGCTGGCCATCTCTTCTTGTGAAATCCATAGAGCACAAATAAGGAGTCTGATATCCAAAGAGAACTGGTACAGTCCACGTAGATCCTGAGGGCACGGACCACATCCAAGGAGGCCTCACCTGCAGATATGTCTGGTGATTGAAAGGCCAGGACTACAATTTTGTCATTAATATGGAAATGAGTAACAACTTTTGGAAGAAAACCAGGGCGAGTCCGAAGTACAGCCCTATCCTGATGGAATATTAGAAATGGGGAGAGCTAAACCTGACACCCTTCTGGCAGATGCCATAGCCAGAAGAAAAAGAGTCTAAGCTGTGAGCCACTTGAGTTCCACAGATTTCAGAGGTTCAAACGGAAAACCCTGGTGGGCACGGAGAACTACTGACAAATCCCATGGAACCACTGGAGGGACAAAGGGAGGTTGTATATAGAGGACACCCTGGAGAAAGGTGTGGACATCCGGTAGTGGAGCAAGTCTACGCTGGAACCAAATGGATAGAGCAGAGACATGCACTTTCAGCAACTTGAAGGAAGGCCAGGACTCTGGAAATCTTAAATACTTGAGGGTCGTAGCTTCTGTTATGACACCATTGGAAATATGTATGCCACACTCTGTGGTAGATCCGAGCAGAGGCTGGCTTACGCGCTCTGAGCATAGTCTGGACCACAGAGCTAGAAAATCCTTTGGACCTTAGGAGGGATGTCTCAAGAGTCACGCCGTCAAAGAAAGATGACCCACGTCTGGGTAAAATCAAGGACCCTGAGACAACAGGTCTGGACATTGAGGAAGCAGGAATGGAGTGTCGATTGAGAGAGTCCGAAGATCTGAGTATCAATGACGTCTGGGCTAAGCTGGAGCCACCAGCAGGACAGTGAATCTGTCTTGTTTGAACTTCCGAAGAACGCGAGGAAGAAGGGAGACTGAAGGGAATAGGTATGCAAATTGAAAGGTTCACTTCACTGACAATGCATCTACGAAGGTTGCCTCGGTATCCCTTGTTCTGGACCCATACACCGGCAGTTTGTGATTGTGTCAGGAAGCCATGAGGTCCGCCTCTGGTTGGCCCCATCTATTCAATAGGAGTTGAAATACATCTGGTTGAAGATACCATTCCCGGAATGCACATCATGATGGCTGAGGAAGTCTGCTTCACAATTAAGAACTCCCGGAATAAACACCGCAGAGATGGCTGGGAGGTGACCTCGCCCCATGTCAGAACGCGTGACACTTCTGTCATAACTGCCCGACTTCGAGTGCTTCCTTGATGGTTGATGTAAGCCACTGTTGTGGCATTGTCGGACTGTACCTGTACAGGTTTTCCTTGAAGTATGTCTTGGGCCAGATTGAGGGCCCTGTAGACAGCTTGAAGTTCCAATATGTTGAGCGGCAGGGTTGATTCGACTGATGTGCAACGGCTCTGGAGGGAGTATTGACCGGTTACTGCACCCCAGCCCCAGAGACTGGCATCCGTCGTTAGGAATACCCAGTCCGGGATCCAAAAGGGGCGACCCTTGGTTAGATGAGATGTCTGTAAACACCAAGATAGGGATAGATGAACCTCTGAAGAGAGCACCATCATCTGAACTCTGATCTGATTTGCAAACCCATTTCAACTGGAGGGGATTAGCCTTTGCAGAGGCCTGGAGTAGAGCTGATCATACGCCACCATGTCGAAGGTGGATACCATGGACCCCAGAACCTGCATTGCAGAGTGGACTGACACTCGGCGACTGTGGAGGAATCTGCGCACTCGTAATTGAAGTGTGGAGATCTTGTCTGATGTCAGAAAAATTATCTGATTCTGAGACTCTAGCAGGGTTCCCAGATTCAGGGAGGACATTTCCAGTTGAATAACCATCCATGCTTTTGAAGGAAAGCAATGGTTAGCTGCAGATGGCGTTGAAGCACCTCCGGGGATTCTGCTAAGAGCAGGAGGTCGTTCAGATATGGTAGCAGTCGGACACCCTGACCATGCAGGTGGGCTGCCATTCTAGCCATAATTTTGGTAAATACCCATGGAGCTGTAGATAGTCCAAAGGGCAGAGCCTGAAATTGGAAGTGTTGTTGTAGCATAGAAAACTGGAGATATTGCTGATGAGAGGGCGCTATAAGTACATGTCCTGAATATCCAGAGATACCATAAAGTCCCCAGGCTCCATAGCTAGGATGATAAAGTGTAGGGTTTCCATCCAGAACCTGGGTACCATGAGGAATTGGTTCAGGGTTTTGAGGTTGAGGAAAGGCCGATGAGACCTATTTGGCTTCTGAACCAGAAAGAGAGTGGAATAATAACCGGTCCCTCGCTGAGATAGTGGGACTGGTATAATTACCCCTGCTTGCAGCAAGGACTGTATGGCTTCTGGATTTGCAGGGCCTTGTTTGGGTCTGAAAGAAGGCCTGTGCAGAAAAATTGGTGGGATGGCCATCTTAGAAATGAGAGGGCGTACCCGTGAGAGAAAACTTCCCTTACCCAAGCATCTGTGGTGGTTTGACACCAGCACTTGGCAAACTGAAGAAGTCAGCTTCATACACTGGGGTGCCTCATGGGGAGGCCCGTCCCGTCAGGCTGAGGGTTTGTCCTCGGACTTTGAAGCATGGCGTCGGGTGGTCCAGGACTGCTTGTTCCTGGGCTTGGTGGCCCTAGTGGAAGCTGACTGTCTAGGAAAGGACTGACCTTTAGGCTTTCCTTGAGGACGAAAGGACCTAAAAGATGTAGACCGAGGCTTTGTAGTAGCAGACGTTGAAGGCAGAAATGCAATTTTTCATGCCACCAGTGTTGTTACAATCTTGTCAAGGTCTGGGCCAAACAAGATTTCCCCATTGTAGGGCAATACTTCCAAGCCCTTTTAGGATCCGCATTGGCCTTCCATGGGCGTAGCCACAGGGCACGGCAGGCAGACACCACCTTGGCTGAAACTCTAGAAGTTAGGAGACTGTCATCCAATGTTGCTTCTCCAATATAGGAAGCTGCATCACGTATGTGAGCTATGAAAGACATCTGATCCCTGGATGCGTCTCAGGGAAAAGAGTCTTCAAGTGCGTCAGCCCAGCTCTCTATTGCTTTAGCCACCCATGCGATAGCCATGGTCAGATGAGCAACAGCCCCTGAAAGAGAGTACATCAATTTAAGGCAAGATTCAACCTTTCTATCCGTAGGGTCCTTCAGGGAGGATACTTTAGGGATAGGCAATGTAGAGCTCTTAATTAATCATGTAACATGGGAATCCATTGCAGGGGGAGTCTCCCATTTTGAACAATGAGCCCCAGGAAATGGATAACAGACGTTTTTGGGGCTGAAACCTCTTACCAGGCGTCTTCCAGGCTGCTGTCATGTGTTCAGCTAGTTGATACGATAGAGGGAAATCTGCTGAAGCCACTTTCTGTCTTTGATTTAAGGGCTGGTTCGTCATCTTCTATTAGTAAGATGGATCTAACAGCTCGCACCAAAGCAGGAATATTAGTTTTGACTGACTGCCCTGGAGGGGAGTCAGTGTTAGAGAGATCAGCATCTTTTGTTTCCTCAAATGACACCTCAGAATCTGAGAGCTGCGTGGACCGTGAGGATAACACAGGATGCTTAGACATTTTACTGAGTAGTGGCTTCTCACCTTGCAACATAGTCTGAAAGGCTGTAGAGGTATCCACCAGACTCTGTACTGAGCTAGAAAATATGTCTATCCATGGAGGGGGAACAGGAGGAACCTGTATAGTCTGAACCTGTTTTGGCAACCCCAGAGGGGGAATTACAGTCTGTTGTGGCAACCCCATAGGGGAAATTACAGCCGGGACTGCTAGGCGGTCCGCAATAGTAGCCAGCACCTGAGAAAAGGAAGCCCATGGGGGGCTCCTGTGCAGGAGCTGGGGGGTTGATGGGCCTGGTGGGGTATAACACTTAGCACATAACCCATCTTGTATCAAATCCTCCTAACTTAAGCCTGAAGCACATCATTTGCACGATAGCAGTATGGGTGCAAATGCTTGTTTGCTACTCTTGCCCTTGCTAGACATAGCTGCAGAGTAGTACAGCACACAATATGGCACTGGGTATGTAGAATACAAGTAGGAATACAATATACTGATCCTGTCTTATGCTTGGGCAAACTGCAGGAGCGCAGAGCACAAATATGACACAGTGCGGTAACCAACTGTATGTGACACCCCTCACAAATACAAGAGAGGCACAGGAAAACCCTGAAAACACCTGTATGTTGAGGCCAAGTAGGAGAAAAAAGGAAAGGTATCTGCTGACAGTATAGAGAAATATACAGATAAGCAGCGCTAGCATAAGTCAAATACAATGCAGAAATACAATAAAACTGCAGAATGGCACTACAATCAACTACACAGATTCTGTGGTCAGAGACTCAACATCTGGTAGGCTATAGCGCTACATAACCTGACTCCAGGGTGAGGTATGTAGGGGGACCGGACCCAGCGTTTCCCTGAGAGAGCTGTGGCTGAGCAAATGGCAACCAGAGACCTCTGAGGGGTCGGAGGAGGAGAGCAGCTCAGGGAAGCGAGACCTCAGAGGAATGGCGCCCTGAGCTTAGGGGAGGGGCCGCTTTAAGGGAGAAAGCTGACCTTCCCGTGCCGAATATTAACCACCGGGACGCTGGATTCCTGCTCCATATGTACTCTGGTGGTCTAGTGGATCACTCACTAGACCACCAGGTAAGACTGCCAATCCGTGGGTCACCGCGAGTGGTGACCCACCTTACCTGTCCCCTTGTGTCTGGGATGCAGTCTGGGTCCATCCGCGGGGCGGGCTAGCAAGATTCCCGGGATGTCCACCGAAATCCCCAGCCGCAGCTGGCATTGCGGTGCCCGGAGGGGTGACAGAGCTGCAGTGCAGACGTCCTGTGGACAGTCTGTTGCTACACGCTCAGTAGAAAAACTACAAAAAATAAATAATATCATAAAAATAAAGCTATCTGGGCTGCCTAAGCATCCCACTGCAAAATGGTGACCCGACTCCGGCCGGGAACTGACGAAACTGAGGTGCCAAGGCTTGGGGGGCGGGGTATAGGGGGATGGACCGATGCATCCTGGGAGCTGAAAGCTTTACCTGCGTGATGCCCGGTCATCAACCACCACCTACATCCCAAGGTTTCCCTGTAGAGCCCTATGGACCTTGAAGAAAAAAAAAACAAAACTATATATATATATCTATATATATATATATATATCTTATTGCTCAAAGGATAACAGATCTTAAAAAGTGTGTTGCTGATTTCTTTTTTCTGTTTGCAATTAATTGTGGCCCCAAAATGTCATTTACAGAAGTTGTCTGGCTCATGATTTGTTATGTTTAGAAGCTGCCCAGCAGGCCTCTGAAGTAAGAGTCAGTCCATTCTTAGAGAGAGTACTATATATATGCATATATGCAGATCCGCCCCCAAATTCTGTGTATGCCCCTGCAGCTATACCTATCAGGACAGAATGGTTGTATATGGGGTGAGTAGCTGGAACAAGCCTACAGAGCCACACTATTGTGCACTTGCCCCAGTTGCCAGGAAAAAGGGGCAACAGCAGTGGTTCCCAAACTTTCTCAGTTTGAGACACCCTTAGGGTCTCCATATTTTTTCAAGGTACCCCTAAGCCAAATAATTACAGAGCCATCCCATTTTTTATGTAGTTGGGTCAAAATAACATAGTAAGTATTTAAAAAAGAAAGAGAAAAAAGAAAGAGAGAGAAAAACTGTGCTATCCTTACCCATTACCCCCGCCACCTCTCTCCCATTTCCCCCTCCCTTTCTCTCCCATTGCACTCTCCGTCTCTCTCTAATTGCCTCCTCCATGTCTCTCCATTTGTTCCCTCCATGTCTCTCCATTTGCCCCTGCCATTTCTCTCCCTTTGCCCCTCCATGTCTCTCCCCTTGTTTGCCACCTACATGTCTCTCCATTTGCCCCTGCCATTTCTCTCCCTTTGCCCCTCCATGTCTCTCCCCTTGTTTGCCACCTACATGTCTCTCCATTTGCCCCTGCCATTTCTCTCCCTTTGCCCCCTCCATGTCTCTCCCTTTACCACCCCCATGTCTCTCCCTTTACCACCCCCATGTCTCTCTCTTTGACCCCTCCATGTCTCTCCATTTGCCAACAACAGGTAGTGGGTGCACGTTCAAATCATACACCAAAATGGGATATAGAAAATGTGAATATATTTTACTTCTTATAAAAGCATACTTTCATATAATTAGCACAAAGACAAAAAACATAATACTACACAAACTAGATATAAATACAGGTTGAGTCTCCCATATCCAAATATTCCAAAATACAGAACTTTTTTAGCATGACTGAGATAGTGAAACCTTTGCTTTTTGATGGTTCAATCTACACAAACTTTGTTTAAGTCACAAAATTATTATTAAAAATATTGTATAAACCTACCTTCAGGCTTTGTGTATAAGGTGTATGTGAAACCTAAATGAATTTCATTTATGTACACAAACTTTGTTTGAGCCACAAAATTATTGAAAATATTGTATAAAATGACCTGCAGGTTGTGTGTATAAGGTGTATATGAAACATTATTGCATTTTGTGTTTAGATCTGGGTCCCATTCCCAAGATATCTCATTATGGTATGCAATTATTCCAAAATACGGAATATTCCGATATCCAAAATACCCCTGGTCCCAAGCATTTTGGATATGGGAGACTCAACCTGTATCACTATAAATGTGATATTATAAATTGCATGGTATATGAAAGATAAAAAAATGAAAAACAAAGACCTCTGTCAATACTGTTGCTAATCACCGTAACAATCTTAGATTTATAGGGATCCCCGAATCTGTCAACATTTATTAGAGTATTTGCAACATTCACTAACTGTGGCCCTTGGCATTACATTATCAACAACCCCCATTATAATTGAAAGGGCACATAGATTGGGACCTGAGAGATCGGCTACAGGTTCACGCCCACATCCTGTAATTGCTAAGTATTTAAATTATAGGGACAAAGAATTGATTCTCCGATCCTATCGTTGCCAAACTTCTCTGACCGTAGATGGTCATTCCATCCTGATCTTTCAGGATTTCTCAGCTAATGTATCCCAAAGACATAAAGAATTCTCGCCTACTTGTAATATATTACATGATAACCATGTTCAATTCGCATTGCTGTTTCCTGCAAAATTGAAAATCACAAATGAGGGCACTACACATATATTTGATATACCTAAACAAGCCCAAAATTATGTATGCTCAATATCTATTTTCACTGCTTCCGCCTCTGGGCATGTTACTTGATTTTTTTTATAAAGGTATAAATTATACTATGATATAGAGGGACTATATATTGTATGTTTGTTTATTTATATTTCTAGTATTGGTTGATATGTCAGGATAGAAGATGGCCAAATTTTTGGGCTCTATTCTCTCCTGTTTTGGTATTTTATATATCAATGTTGGTTTTTGAAATTTTTGAAGTTTGATATTTGACACATACTTCTTCACTGTTTTTGTGGAAAATGTTGGAAAAACAAGTTTTTCTGAGCATGTGATTATAAATTTCACACTTATTAGAATTATATGTGTTTTCAATCATATCTTTTTTTATATTATATGTGATTGCTGGACGTGGTCGGTTGGGTTCTTTTGATATATTTTTTCTTTTTGAAAATTGCTACCCTTCCCACTGGCTGGGATGGGGGCTTTTATACTAATTATGTTTCTCGTTATCAAAGCTCTTTTTGAAATTAGATGACAAATTCAAATAAGGAACAATCTGAACCTCTCTCTCAGATGCGAGATAATGTACGAGTAGTTTCGTGGAATGTTCGGGGCTTAAACTCTCCGGTTAAAAGGAAACGGGTAGCGGCCCATCTTAGACGCTTAGACTCTGATGTTGTTTTTTTGCAAGACACACTGGATGAATTCTAAAAAGGGGACTTTACATGGGTCCTGGATTGGAGATTGTATGTCTTCTTCCTACACCTAAAAAAAAACAAGGAGTTGCTATTCTGTTTAATAAATATTTAGATTATTCTATTTTGAGCTCAGAAGAAGACCCCAAGGGTAAATACTTGTTCTTAGATGTTACGATAAGGGGAGATCCTTATACCTTGCTTAATATATATCCCTAATATGGATTTTTTTCGTAAAATGTCTAACTTGCTTTTGAGGAGACCTACCCCAAATCTGATGGTGGGAGGAGTTTTTAATAGTGTGGCAAATGAGACGTTAGATAGACCTCTTTCTTCCTCACCTCCTCTCCCTTTATATACTAGTGGGATTGGATTATTAACTCCGATTCATGGCCTATGCGATGTTTGGAGATTATTTAATCCTATGGATAAAACATTCTTTTCATTCTCGAGTACATAGATCCTTTTCTAGGATTCATTATCTAATGGTGGCGGATCACTTGGTCCCCTCAACAGTATCTCCTGATATCCATAGTATTATGGTATCGGATCATGCCCCTGTTTATTTAAATATCAATACTAGATCCCCAGGATGGTCTTTTAGATTTTGGAGATTTCCATCTTTTTTGGTACAATCAGATGATTTCAAACAATTTCTTACAACTAAGTGGAACGAATTTGTAGATGATAACCAAGAACATTGGGAAGATTCATCCTTACTCTGGGAAACTTCTAAAGCTTTGCTGAGAGGTCATATAATGGCCTATATGGCTGGGAAGAAACGGAAAAATCGTACAAAATACAATAATTTACATAAGGCAATGAATAAGGCATATGAGGGTTATGTGACTGACCCATCAGATGTTAATTTTACACTCTATAATCACCACCGTCGATTACTGGACAGTTTCTTGTTGGCTAGCACGCAAACCCAACATGACTATACTAAGAATACATTTTATAGATGGGGAAATAGATCAGGCCGTCTTTTGGCAAACATGGCTATGTACTCATCTACTCATGCCAGAGTCTTTGGTACCTCTGAGATAGTATCTATATTCCAGAAATATTACGAACAGCTATACACTGCTATTCCTGAATTCCCTGAGCTACATGATGATTTACTGGATGAAGAAATGCTGCCTAGGCTCTCTTCTTCCGAAAGAGAAGAATTGACCTGAGAAATAACTGAGGAGGAGGTTTTGGCAGTTATCACTAATCTTAAAATTAACAAAACACCTGTCCCTGATGGATTCTCAGGGGAATATTATAATATGTTACGCCCACAAATAACTCCATTCTTGACACAACTCTTTCAAAATATATTATCTGGCCATACTCAATATCCGAATTTTAATAAGGCACATACTATTGGTTTAGCTAAACCTTCCCGTGATCCAGCATTGGTTACTTCCTACAGACCAATAACACTTCTCAATCAAGATTTAAAAATTTTGACAAAAATAATGGCAAACCGTCTTCAGCTTCTTTTACCTCAAATTCTCACTAATCATCAACTTGGATTTAATCGAGGTAGATTTTCTGTTAAAGGAATTAGAAGAGCTTTGGCGGCAATTATATCACATTCTGAGGTGGGCGATTCTCCCCTGTCCATGCTTTTGAGTTTGGATGCAGAGAAAGCGTTTGACTCAGTCTCTTGGACTCACCTGTTTAAAATATTTGAGAGAAGGGAATTTGGACTTCCATTTTAAAATTTTGTTGAATTTTTATATGATTCTCCAACAACTAATCTTATTGTGTAGCTCCCCGATAACTTTGACCAGATTTATTGAAAAATCTGATGAGTGCCGCTGCAGAGTTATGAGAGTTATGGTAAAGCTTACCTTTGGGAACTCTCTTTCTTCAAAGTCCATAGGGTCCAAAGGGAGACCTTGGGGTGTAGGTGGTGGTTGAGGACAGTGAAGGCTTTCAGTACCCAGGATGCATCAGTCTATCCCCCGCCCCCGAGCCATAGGCACCTCTGTTTGCGACAAGCCAAAGGTTGGAGGAGGAAAAGAGAGAAGGAAGACTGGTACACACAAGAATCACACTCTCATGTAGAAGGAGATGGGAAATCGGTGACCAGAAACAGAGCCCATAAGAAGCCAAGTGCATAAGGGCGGGTGCCCTGTGGACCCTATGGACTTTGAAGAAAGAGAGTTAACAAAGGTAAGTTTTACCATAACTCTCATTGTCTTCTTCAGGGTCCATAGGGCTCCACAGGGAGACCTTGGGGATGTCCCAAAGCAGTTATTCAAGGGTGGGGACGCTCCTGGGCTGAACGGAGAATCCGGCATCCAAAGGAAGCATCCTGAGAGGCAAATGTATCGAAGGCATAGAACCTCAGAAAGGTATGGACAGAGGACCACGTGGCCGCCTTACAAAGCTGTTCAGCTGAGGTGCCACGGCGAGCTGCCCACGAGGGACGCATAGAGCGAGTAGAATGAGTAGTAACAGTAGCCGGTACAGGAAGGCCTGCCTGCATGTAAACCTGTGAGATAGTCATGCGAAGTCATCTAGCCAATGTCTGTTTGTTGGCTGGCCATCTCTTCTTGTGAAATCCATAGAGCACAAATAAGGAGTCTGATATCCAAAGAGAACTGGTATAGTCCACGTAGATCCTGAGGGCACGGACCACATCCAAGGAGGCCTCACCTGCAGATATGTCTGGTGATTGAAAGGCCAGGACTACAATTTTGTCATTAATATGGAAATGAGTAACAACTTTTGGAAGAAAACCAGGGCGAGTCCGAAGTACAGCCCTATCCTGATGGAATATTAGAAATGGGGAGAGACAGGAGAGCTAAATCTGACACCCTTCTGGCAGATGCCATAGCCAGAAGAAAAAGAGTCTAAGCTGTGAGCCACTTGAGTTCCACAGATTTCAAAGGTTCAAACGGAAAACCCTGGTGGGCACGGAGAACTACTGACAAATCCCATGGAACCACTGGAGGGACAAAGGGAGGTTGTATATAGAGGACACCCTGGAGAAAGGTGTGGACATCCGGTAGTGGAGCAAGTCTACGCTGGAACCAAATGGATAGAGCAGAGACATGCACTTTCAGCAACTTGAAGGAAGGCCAGGACTCTGGAAATCTTAAATACTTGAGGGTCGTAGCTTTTGTTATGACACCATTGGAAATATGTATGCCACACTCTGTGGTAGATCCGAGCAGAGGCTGGCTTATGCGCTCTGAGCATAGTCTGGACCACAGAGCTAGAAAATCCTTTGGACCTTAGGAGGGATGTCTCAAGAGTCACGCCGTCAAAGAAAGATGACCCACGTCTGGGTAAAATCAAGGACCCTGAGACAACAGGTCTGGACATTGAGGCAGCAGGAATGGAGTGTCGATTGAGAGAGTCCGAAGATCTGAGTACCAATGACGTCTGGGCTAAGCTGGAGCCACCAGCAGGACAGTGAATCTGTCTTGTTTGAACTTCCGAAGAACGCGAGGAAGAAGGGAGACTGAAGGGAATAGGTATGCAAATTGAAAGGTTCACTTCACTGACAATGCATCTACGAAGGTTGCCTCGGTATCCCTTGTTCTGGACCCATACACCGGCAGTTTGTGATTGTGTCAGGAAGCCATGAGGTCCGCCTCTGGTTGGCCCCATCTATTCAATAGGAGTTGAAAAACATCTGGTTGAAGATACCATTCCCGGAATGCACATCATGATGGCTGAGGAAGTCTGCTTCACAATTAAGAACTCCCGGAATAAACACCGCAGAGATGGCTGGGAGGTGACCTCGCCCCATGTCAGAACGCGTGACACTTCTGTCATAACTGCCCGACTTCGAGTGCTTCCTTGATGGTTGATGTAAGCCACTGTTGTGGCATTGTCGGACTGTACCTGTACAGGTTTTCCTTGAAGTATGTCTTGGGCCAGATTGAGGGCCCTGTAGACAGCTTGAAGTTCCAATATGTTGAGCGGCAGGGTTGATTCGACTGATGTGCAACGGCTCTGGAGGGAGTATTGACCGGTTACTGCACCCCAGCCCCAGAGACTGGCATCCGTCGTTAGGAATACCCAGTCCGGGATCCAAAAGGGGTGACCCTTGGTTAGATGAGATGTCTGTAAACACCAAGATAGGGATAGATGAACCTCTGAAGAGAGCACCATCATCTGAACTCTGATCTGATTTGCAAACCCATTTCAACTGGAGGGGATTAGCCTTTGCAGAGGCCTGGAGTAGAGCTGATCATACGCCACCATGTCGAAGGTGGATACCATGGACCCCAGAACCTGCATTGCAGAGTGGACTGACACTCGGCGACTGTGGAGGAATCTGCGCACTCGTAATTGAAGTGTGGAGATCTTGTCTGATGTCAGAAAAATTATCTGATTCTGAGACTCTAGCAGGGTTCCCAGATTCAGGGAGGACATTTCCAGTTGAATAACCATCCATTCTTTTGAAGGAAAGCAATGGTTAGCTGCAGATGGCGTTGAAGCACCTCCGGGGATTCTGCTAAGAGCAGGAGGTTGTTCAGATATGGTAGCAGTCGGACACCCTGACCATGCAGGTGGGCTGCCATTCTAGCCATAATTTTGGTAAATACCCATGGAGCTGTAGATAGTCCAAAGGGCAGAGCCTGAAATTGGAAGTGTTGTTGTAGCATAGAAAACTGGAGATATTGCTGATGAGAGGGCGCTATAAGTACATGTCCTGAATATCCAGAGATACCATAAAGTCCCCAGGCTCCATAGCTAGGATGATAAAGTGTAGGGTTTCCATCCAGAACCTGGGTACCATGAGGAATTGGTTCAGGGTTTTGAGGTTGAGGAAAGGCCGATGAGACCTATTTGGCTTCTGAACCAGAAAGAGAGTGGAATAATAACCGGTCCCTCGCTGAGATAGTGGGACTGGTATAATTACCCCTGCTTGCAGCAAGGACTGTATGGCTTCTGGATTTGCAGGTCCTTGTTTGGGTCTGAAAGAAGGCCTGTGCAGAAAAATTGGTGGGATGGCCATCTTAGAAATGAGAGGGCGTACCCGTGAGAGAAAACTTCCCTTACCCAAGCATCTGTGGTGGTTTGACACCAGCACTTGGCAAACTGAAGAAGTCAGCTTCATACACTGGGGTGCCTCATGGGGAGGCCCGTCCCGTCAGGCTGAGGGTTTGTCCTCGGACTTTGAAGCATGGCGTCGGGTGGTCCAGGACTGCTTGTTCCTGGGCTTGGTGGCCCTAGTGGAAGCTGACTGTCTAGGAAAGGACTGACCTTTAGGCTTTCCTTGAGGACGAAAGGACCTAAAAGATGTAGACCGAGGCTTTGTAGTAGCAGACGTTGAAGGCAGAAATGCAATTTTTCATGCCACCAGTGTTGTTACAATCTTGTCAAGGTCTGGGCCAAACAAGATTTCCCCATTGTAGGGCAATACTTCCAAGCCCTTTTAGGATCCGCATTGGCCTTCCATGGGCGTAGCCACAGGGCACGGCAGGCAGACACCACCTTGGCTGAAACTCTAGAAGTTAGGAGACTGTCATCCAATGTTGCTTCTCCAATATAGGAAGCTGCATCACGTATGTGAGCTATGAAAGACATCTGATCCCTGGATGCGTCTCAGGGAAAAGAGTCTTCAAGTGCGTCAGCCCAGCTCTCTATTGCTTTAGCCACCCATGCGATAGCCATGGTCAGATGAGCAACAGCCCCTGAAAGAGAGTACATCAATTTAAGGCAAGATTCAACCTTTCTATCCGTAGGGTCCTTCAGGGAGGATACTTTAGGGATAGGCAATGTAGAGCTCTTAATTAATCATGTAACATGGGAATCCATTGCAGGGGGAGTCTCCCATTTTGAACAATGAGCCCCAGGAAATGGATAACAGACGTTTTTGGGGCTGAAACCTCTTACCAGGCGTCTTCCAGGCTGCTGTCATGTGTTCAGCTAGTTGATACGATAGAGGGAAATCTGCTGAAGCCACTTTCTGTCTTTGATTTAAGGGCTGGTTCGTCATCTTCTATTAGTAAGATGGATCTAACAGCTCGCACCAAAGCAGGAATATTAGTTTTGACTGACTGCCCTGGAGGGGAGTCAGTGTTAGAGAGATCAGCATCTTTTGTTTCCTCAAATGACACCTCAGAATCTGAGAGCTGCGTGGATCGTGAGGATAACACAGGATGCTTAGACGTTTTACTGAGTAGTGGCTTCTCACCTTGCAACATAGTCTGAAAGGCTGTAGAGGTATCCACCAGACTCTGTACTGAGCTAGAAAATATGTCTATCCATGGAGGGGGAACAGGAGGAACCTGTATAGTCTGAACCTGTTTTGGCAACCCCAGAGGGGGAATTACAGTCTGTTGTGGCAACCCCATAGGGGAAATTACAGCCGGGACTGCTAGGCGGTCCGCAATAGTAGCCAGCACCTGAGAAAAGGAAGCCCATGGGGGGCTCCTGTGCAGGAGCTGGGGGGTTGATGGGCCTGGTGGGGTATAACACTTAGCACATAACCCATCTTGTATCAAATCCTCCTAACTTAAGCCTGAAGCACATCATTTGCACGATAGCAGTATGGGTGCAAATGCTTGTTTGCTACTCTTGCCCTTGCTAGACATAGCTGCAGAGTAGTACAGCACACAATATGGCACTGGGTATGTAGAATACAAGTAGGAATACAATATACTGATCCTGTCTTATGCTTGGGCAAACTGCAGGAGCGCAGAGCACAAATATGACACAGTGCGGTAACCAACTGTATGTGACACCCCTCACAAATACAAGAGAGGCACAGGAAAACCCTGAAAACACCTGTATGTTGAGGCCAAGTAGGAGAAAAAAGGAAAGGTATCTGCTGACAGTATAGAGAAATATACAGATAAGCAGCGCTAGCATAAGTCAAATACAATGCAGAAATACAATAAAACTGCAGAATGGCACTACAATCAACTACACAGATTCTGTGGTCAGAGACTCAACATCTGGTAGGCTATAGCGCTACATAACCTGACTCCAGGGTGAGGTATGTAGGGGGACCGGACCCAGCGTTTCCCTGAGAGAGCTGTGGCTGAGCAAATGGCAACCAGAGACCTCTGAGGGGTCGGAGGAGGAGAGCAGCTCAGGGAAGCGAGACCTCAGAGGAATGGCGCCCTGAGCTTAGGGGAGGGGCCGCTTTAAGGGAGAAAGCTGACCTTCCCGTGCCGAATATTAACCACCGGGACGCTGGATTCCTGCTCCATATGTACTCTGGTGGTCTAGTGGATCACTCACTAGACCACCAGGTAAGACTGCCAATCCGTGGGTCACCGCGAGTGGTGACCCACCTTACCTGTCCCCTTGTGTCTGGGATGCAGTCTGGGTCCATCCGCGGGGCGGGCTAGCAAGATTCCCGGGATGTCCACCGAAATCCCCAGCCGCAGCTGGCATTGCGGTGCCCGGAGGGGTGACAGAGCTGCAGTGCAGACGTCCTGTGGACAGTCTGTTGCTACACGCTCAGTAGAAAAACTACAAAAAATAAATAATATCATAAAAATAAAGCTATCTGGGCTGCCTAAGCATCCCACTGCAAAATGGTGACCCGACTCCGGCCGGGAACTGACGAAACTGAGGTGCCAAGGCTTGGGGGGCGGGGTATAGGGGGATGGACCGATGCATCCTGGGAGCTGAAAGCTTTACCTGCGTGATGCCCGGTCATCAACCACCACCTACATCCCAAGGTTTCCCTGTAGAGCCCTATGGACCTTGAAGAAAAAAAAAACAAAACTATATATATATATCTATATATATATATATCTTATTGCTCAAAGGATAACAGATCTTAAAAAGTGTGTTGCTGATTTCTTTTTTCTGTTTGCAATTAATTGTGGCCCCAAAATGTCATTTACAGAAGTTGTCTGGCTCATGATTTGTTATGTTTAGAAGCTGCCCAGCAGGCCTCTGAAGTAAGAGTCAGTCCATTCTTAGAGAGAGTACTATATATATGCATATATGCAGATCCGCCCCCAAATTCTGTGTATGCCCCTGCAGCTATACCTATCAGGACAGAATGGTTGTATATGGGGTGAGTAGCTGGAACAAGCCTACAGAGCCACACTATTGTGCACTTGCCCCAGTTGCCAGGAAAAAGGGGCAACAGCAGTGGTTCCCAAACTTTCTCAGTTTGAGACACCCTTAGGGTCTCCATATTTTTTCAAGGTACCCCTAAGCCAAATAATTACAGAGCCATCCCATTTTTTATGTAGTTGGGTCAAAATAACATAGTAAGTATTTAAAAAAGAAAGAGAAAAAAGAAAGAGAGAGAAAAACTGTGCTATCCTTACCCATTACCCCCGCCACCTCTCTCCCATTTCCCCCTCCCTTTCTCTCCCATTGCACTCTCCGTCTCTCTCTAATTGCCTCCTCCATGTCTCTCCATTTGTTCCCTCCATGTCTCTCCATTTGCCCCTGCCATTTCTCTCCCTTTGCCCCTCCATGTCTCTCCCCTTGTTTGCCACCTACATGTCTCTCCATTTGCCCCTGCCATTTCTCTCCCTTTGCCCCCTCCATGTCTCTCCCTTTACCACCCCCATGTCTCTCCCTTTACCACCCCCATGTCTCTCTCTTTGACCCCTCCATGTCTCTCCATTTGCCAACAACAGGTAGTGGGTGCACGTTCAAATCATACACCAAAATGGGATATAGAAAATGTGAATATATTTTACTTCTTATAAAAGCATACTTTCATATAATTAGCACAAAGACAAAAAACATAATACTACACAAACTAGATATAAATACAGGTTGAGTCTCCCATATCCAAATATTCCAAAATACAGAACTTTTTTAGCATGACTGAGATAGTGAAACCTTTGCTTTTTGATGGTTCAATCTACACAAACTTTGTTTAAGTCACAAAATTATTATTAAAAATATTGTATAAAACTACCTTCAGGCTTTGTATATAAGGTGTATGTGAAACCTAAATGAATTTCATTTATGTACACAAACTTTGTTTGAGCCACAAAATTATTGAAAATATTGTATAAAATGACCTGCAGGTTGTGTGTATAAGGTGTATATGAAACATTATTGCATTTTGTGTTTAGATCTGGGTCCCATTCCCAAGATATCTCATTATGGTATGCAATTATTCCAAAATACGGAATATTCCGATATCCAAAATACCCCTGGTCCCAAGCATTTTGGATATGGGAGACTCAACCTGTATCACTATAAATGTGATATTATAAATTGCATGGTATATGAAAGATAAAAAAATGAAAAACAAAGACCTCTGTCAATACTGTTGCTAATCACCGTAACAATCTTAGATTTATAGGGATCCCCGAATCTGTCAACATTTATTAGAGTATTTGCAACATTCACTAACTGTGGCCCTTGGCATTACATTATCAACAACCCCCATTATAATTGAAAGGGCACATAGATTGGGACCTGAGAGATCGGCTACAGGTTCACGCCCACATCCTGTAATTGCTAAGTATTTAAATTATAGGGACAAAGAATTGATTCTCCGATCCTATCGTTGCCAAACTTCTCTGACCGTAGATGGTCATTCCATCCTGATCTTTCAGGATTTCTCAGCTAATGTATCCCAAAGACATAAAGAATTCTCGCCTACTTGTAATATATTACATGATAACCATGTTCAATTCGCATTGCTATTTCCTGCAAAATTGAAAATCACAAATGAGGGCACTACACATATATTTGATATACCTAAACAAGCCCAAAATTATGTATGCTCAATATCTATTTTCACTGCTTCCGCCTCTGGGCATGTTACTTGATTTTTTTTATAAAGGTATAAATTATACTATGATATAGAGGGACTATATATTGTATGTTTGTTTATTTATATTTCTAGTATTGGTTGACATGTCAGGATAGAAGATGGCCAAATTTTTGGGCTCTATTCTCTCCTGTTTTGGTATTTTATATATCAATGTTGGTTTTTGAAATTTTTGAAGTTTGATATTTGACACATACTTCTTCACTGTTTTTGTGGAAAATGTTGGAAAAACAAGTTTTTCTGAGCATGTGATTATAAATTTCACACTTATTAGAATTATATGTTTTTTCAATCATATCTTTTTTTATATTATATGTGATTGCTGGACGTGGTCGGTTGGGTTCTTTTGATATATTTTTTCTTTTTGAAAATTGCTACCCTTCCCACTGGCTGGGATGGGGGCTTTTATACTAATTATGTTTCTTGTTATCAAAGCTCTTTTTGAAATTAGATGACAAATTCAAATAAGGAACAATCTGAACCTCTCTCTCAGATGCGAGATAATGTACGAGTAGTTTCGAGGAATGTTCGGGGCTTAAACTCTCCGGTTAAAAGGAAACGGGTAGCGGCCCATCTTAGACGCTTAGACTCTGATGTTGTTTTTTTGCAAGACACACTGGATGAATTCTAAAAAGGGGACTTTACATGGGTCCTGGATTGGAGATTGTATGTCTTCTTCCTACACCTAAAAAAAAACAAGGAGTTGCTATTCTGTTTAATAAATATTTAGATTATTCTATTTTGAGCTCAGAAGAAGACCCCAAGGGTAGATACTTGTTCTTAGATGTTACGATAAGGGGAGATCCTTATACCTTGCTTAATATATATCCCTAATATGGATTTTTTTCGTAAAATGTCTAACTTGCTTTTGAGGAGACCTACCCCAAATCTGATGGTGGGAGGAGATTTTAATAGTGTGGCAAATGAGACGTTAGATAGACCTCTTTCTTCCTCACCTCCTCTCCCTTTATATACTAGTGGGATTGGATTATTAACTCCGATTCATGGCCTATGCGATGTTTGGAGATTATTTAATCCTATGGATAAAACATTCTTTTCATTCTCGAGTACATAGATCCTTTTCTAGGATTCATTATCTAATGGTGGCGGATCACTTGGTCCCCTCAACAGTATCTCCTGATATCCATAGTATTATGGTATCGGATCATGCCCCTGTTTATTTAAATATCAATACTAGATCCCCAGGATGGTCTTTTAGATTTTGGAGATTTCCATCTTTTTTGGTACAATCAGATGATTTCAAACAATTTCTTACAACTAAGTGGAACGAATTTGTAGATGATAACCAAGAACATTGGGAAGATTCATCCTTACTCTGGGAAACTTCTAAAGCTTTGCTGAGAGGTCATATAATGGCCTATATGGCTGGGAAGAAACGGAAAAATCGTACAAAATACAATAATTTACATAAGGCAATGAATAAGGCATATGAGGGTTATGTGACTGACCCATCAGATGTTAATTTTACACTCTATAATCACCACCGTCGATTACTGGACAGTTTCTTGTTGGCTAGCACGCAAACCCAACATGACTATACTAAGAATACATTTTATAGATGGGGAAATAGATCAGGCCGTCTTTTGGCAAACATGGCTATGTACTCATCTACTCATGCCAGAGTCTTTGGTACCTCTGAGATAGTATCTATATTCCAGAAATATTACGAACAGCTATACACTGCTATTCCTGAATTCCCTGAGCTACATGATGATTTACTGGATGAAGAAATGCTGCCTAGGCTCTCTTCTTCCGAAAGAGAAGAATTGACCTGAGAAATAAATGAGGAGGAGGTTTTGGCAGTTATCACTAATCTTAAAATTAACAAAACACCTGTCCCTGATGGATTCTCAGGGGAATATTATAATATGTTACGCCCACAAATAACTCCATTCTTGACACAACTCTTTCAAAATATATTATCTGGCCATACTCAATATCCGAATTTTAATAAGGCACATACTATTGGTTTAGCTAAACCTTCCCGTGATCCAGCATTGGTTACTTCCTACAGACCAATAACACTTCTCAATCAAGATTTAAAAATTTTGACAAAAATAATGGCAAACCGTCTTCAGCTTCTTTTACCTCAAATTCTCACTAATCATCAACTTGGATTTAATCGAGGTAGATTTTCTGTTAAAGGAATTAGAAGAGCTTTGGCGGCAATTATATCACATTCTGAGGTGGGCGATTCTCCCCTGTCCATGCTTTTGAGTTTGGATGCAGAGAAAGTGTTTGACTCAGTCTCTTGGACTCACCTGTTTAAAATATTTGAGAGAAGGGAATTTGGACTTCCATTTTAAAATTTTGTTGAATTTTTATATGATTCTCCAACAACTAATCTTATTGTGTAGCTCCCCGATAACTTTGACCAGAGGTACCAGACAGGGCTGCCCAATGTCGCCCTTACTCATTAATATAGCTTTAGATCCGCTATTGCGATTATTACAATCTTGGACTGAATTTCAAGGAATTTACCCAGAAGCTGAAACTTCAGGCATTTGTGGTGTGAGGTTCTAGTTTTGTTGTGGGCCCGGGGTGGTAAAAGGAGCAGACACTGAAGCTGATTTAAAAATAAACGTGGAGTTTTTAATGAGTGGCAAAACAAAAAGTCCGGGTATAGCACTAAAGTGCACTTGGGGAACTGTAGTGAAGCAATGGGAAAAAGTCCAGGTAGTGATAACAGAAAGTAGTCCAGTAATCCAGGTTTTGTGAGGTAGAAATGATTTGCAGGCTGAAGTGAAGTTGCAAGCTGAATTGAATTTGCAGGGAGAAGGCAAGTGGAGGCAGGGTGCAGGGTAACAGCTGACACAGGTACTCAGGCAAGGGAGAGGCAATGGAGGAGGCAGGAGAAACCAGGGGGATGTAACAGGCAGGGAGAAGCAGGCTAGGCAATGATCCCAACAGACAGGTGAAAACACAGGAACTCTCTCTCTCAGCTCTCGCTGAGAAACACTTTGCACTGGCAATGAAAAGAAGCTCTGCACTCCCTTAAATCCCCAGTGCCAGACTGTGACTGGTCAGAGAGAGCATGTGACACACCAGGATAGGGCGACTAGGTCACATGACCGAGGGCAAGCTGGCGGCGCCCATGCCAGAGCGGAACGGAAGCACCACCAGGTCTAACCAGACCAGAGTGACAGTATGCCCGCACAGGACAACGCGCAGCCAATGCACCCTGCCAGATACCAGCGCCACCACCAGACGGCCCTCGCCATAGCATCCTCACAGATAATACCTGCCGGGCGGCATGCCGAGAACCCCTGGTCGTGACAGTACCCCACTTATGAGTGGCCTCAGGACACTCACCAGGCTTCTCAGGATGTGTAGAATGGAATTTACTGATGAGCGCGGGAGCATGAATGTCCCAGGCATCGGTCCAGCAGCGTTCTTCCGGGCCGTAACACTTCCAATCTAGGAGGTACTGCAAACGGCCTCTGAGGATACGAGAATCCAGGACCTAAGAGACCTCGAACTCCACTCCTCTCTCAGTCTGGATACGAGGTGAAACAGGGAGAATTTTGAGAAATTTGTTCAGAATCAGAGGCTTGAGAAGGGAGACATGAAATGAGTTTGGAACTCTTAAGTAAGAGGGGAGTTGAAGGCGATAAGCCACAGGATTGATGACTTCTGTGATGGAGAAGGGTCCAATGTAACGTGGGGCAAACTTCATGGACGGGACTCTGAGGCGTAGGTTCCGGGTGGACAACCAAACCTGGTCTCCAACTTTCATGCAGGGTACCTTCCTGCGCCTCTTGTCTGCTTGTAGTTTGTAGCTACAGGACGTCTTCTCCAAATTAGTGTGCATTTGGGCCCAAATGGATGCAAATCTCTGTACTGTATCCTCCACGGCTGGAACATCAAAAGCTGGTAGGCTCCAAAACTCAGGAATTCGAGGGAGAAGCCCGTAAACCACCTGGAATGGAGTTTGATTAGTAGAGGAGTGATACGAGGCATTGTGCACGAATTCCGCCCAGGACAGTAACTCGGACCAATTGTCTTGGGACGATGACATGAAAATTCTTAGAAAAGTGTCAAGGTCCTGGTTGACTCTTTCTGTGGATCCATTACTCTTTGGGTGATAGGCTGTGGAAAAATGTAGTTTTATTTACAGAATGGAGCATAAAGCTCTCCAAAACTTTGCCACAAAATGAGCACCACGGTCCGAGACTATTTCTGCAGGAAGTCCATGCAGGCGGAATATATGCTGGACAAACAGATGGGCTAACTCAGAAGCTGTGGGTAATTTCTTTAGAGGAACGTAATGCACCATCTTTGAAAATCAATCCACCATGACCCAGATGGTGGTGTAACCCCCAGAACTTGGCAGGTCCGTTACAAAGTCCATGGAGAGGTGAGTCCATGGACTTGTTAGAATAGGTAGAGGCAACAATTCACCGGCGGGGGCTTGACATGAGGATTTGTGTTGGGCACATGGGATACATGAAGAGATAAACTCCAATACATCAGTCTTCATCGAGGACACCAATAGGACCTTTTCAAAAGTTCCAGGGTCTTCCATGTACCAGAATGATCTGCGAAGCATGAGGAGTGAGCCCACGTGAGCAGCTGCTTCCTTAACTCTGGGGCCACAAAGGTTTTCCCACTAGGAGGCTGTAACTGTATGGTGGCAAACACCCTGGATTCCAGCACAGGAGTACTGTGGGAGACTTCAGTATTGTCACAGGAAAATGATTTAGACAGAGCAACTACTTTCTGATTGAGAGCTCCGGAGCGAAAAGTCAGAGTAAAACGGAATCGGGCGAAGAATATTGCCCAATGGACCAGACGAGGACTTACGCACTGGATATTTTTGAGGAAGAGGAGGTTTCTATTGTCGGTGAATACAGTGAAAGGGAATTTAGCCCCTTCCAACAGGTATTGCCACTCTTTAAGTGCCAGCTTAACTGCCAAAAGTTCTTGTTCTCCAATAGCGTAGTTCCTTTCAGCAGGAGAGAATTTTTTGGAGAAGAAGCCACAAGGGTGAACTCGGTTATCCTCATACCGTTGAGATAGAACTGCTCCCACTGCCTCCGATGATGCATCTACCTCCAACAGAAAAGGTCTATCCACATCTGGTTGTCTTAACACTGGAGCAGTGATGAAGGCTTGTTTCAAGAGCTGGAAGGCTGTCTTGGCCTCAGGAGTCCATAGCGTAGGATTAGCACCTTTACGAGTCAGTGCTGTGATGGGGGCCACCAGAGACGAAAATCCTTTGATAAAACGTCTATAGTAATTAGCGAATCCAAGCAGTCTCTGGATGGCTTTCAATGTCTGCGGTCGGGACCAATCTAGAATCACCTGAACCTTTTTGGGGTCCATTTCCAGACTGGAGCCAGAGATGACATATCCAAGGAATGGCACACTGGGTACACTGAAGACACATTTTCCAGCTTACATTAGAGATGATTTCTTCTTAAACGAGACAGCACTTCCTTCACATGTTTATGATGCTCATCTAGAGAAGAGGTAAAAATCAGTATATCGTCCAAATAAACGACTACAGAGACATACAACAAGTCCCAGAAAATTTTGTTGACAGCAGGGGAATTGCATAAGCCGAAGGGCATCACAAGGTATTCAAAGTGTCCGTCTCTGGTATTAAAAGCGGTTTTCCACTCATCTCCTGCACGGATATGTATAAGGTTATAAGCCCCTCGTAAATCTAATTTAGAGAAAATGGTGGATCCCTTGACCCTGTCAAATAGCTCTGTAATCAACGGAATAGGGTATCGATTCTTGACTGTTATATCATTAAGGTCTCGATAATCTATACATGGTCTTAACCCACCATCCTTCTTCCTGACGAAAAAGAATCCAGCACCAGCAGGGGACGTAGAAGGATGAATAAACCCTTTCTCTAAATTCTCCTGGATGTATTCAGACAATGCTTTAGTCTCTGGCATGGATAGAGGATAGGTGCAACCTCGAGGAGGCATCTTATCAGGCAACAAATTGATGGGACAATCCCATTCCCTGTGAGGAGGTAAGACATTAGCTTGTTGTTCCGAAAAGACATCAGCAAACAGTTGATACTCCTTGGGGATAGCTGGAGGTACTAGCAAGACTGTTTTCCTCACAGGTCGCATCTTGGGAAGACAGGATTTTTGACACTCGACTCCCCAGGAAAGAATTTGCATAGAGCACCAGTCAATCCTGGGATTGTGCAGATGCAACCAGGGTAACCCTAGAATGACTTCTTGGGAAGCCTCAGGAATCACGAGAAACTTTAGATGCTCAGAATGTAGTGCTCCAATGCGGACCTGCACTGGCTGAGTTTCAACTCCGTTAGCCAGAGGACGTCCATCTACAGAAGTCAGCGAGATTGAATGATCCAGGGTAGAACAGGGAATTTGTAATTTATCAACGAGACTGGAGGTCATAAAATTTCCAGCTGCTCCAGAATCTAGTAGAGCAGTGACAAAGGCAGGTTCAGGCTTGACATCTAAGGCCAAGATCAGGACAAAGTCTTTAGAAGTTGGGGACGGACTAATTACTCCTAACTTGATGTCCCCAGGGTCAGTTAGGAGTGGGCATTTCCTGGCTTGCGGGTACAGGAGACCACCAGGTGACCCGGTTCTCCACAGTATAGGCAGAGGTTTTTTGATATTCTTCTCTGTCATTCCTCTCTGGAGAGATGGGTATGATTCACCTGCATTGGCTCTTCATCTGTAGGAGGGGGAGGTGGACGGATAGGGGAAGGAAGAGTGACTGGCTTAGTACGGTCAGTTCTTTGCTTCTCGACCTGACGTTCTCTGAAGCGTAGATCAATTTTGTTACAGAGAGAAATCATATAATTTAGATTATTAGGAAGGTCATGGGTGACCAAGTGATCCTTCAGTCGGTCGGAAAGCCCATGCCAAAAAGCTGAGGTGAGGGCTTCCTCATTCCACTTGAGCTCTGATGCCAAAATCTGAAACTGTACTACATATTGGCTGACAGGGCGGGTTCCTTGTTTCAGAGACATAATGCTAGACGATGCTGATACAGTTCGCCCAGGTTTGTCAAAAATCCTCCTGAATGATGTTACGAAGTCTGTATAGTTATCCAGCAGGGAATCTGAAGCTCTCAGAGTGGGGAAGCCCAATCCAAGGCTGTGCCAGACAATAGAGACACCAGGTAGGCCACTTTAGTTCTAGCAGTGGCAAAGTTGTCAGGCTGTAGGGTGAAATGTATATCACATTGATTCAGGAATCCGCGGCAGAGCTTGGGATTGCCATCGAATTTATTTGGCATCGGAAGGTGTAGCCGAGGGGATGCCCTGTAACTGGTATTGTCAGGCGGGGGAGTAGAAGTAGAAGTAACCTTAGTTACATTAGAGGTAGACAGATTATCCTGTCGTTAGAAGTTTGCAGATTATCCTGTCGTTTAGACATTTCTTGAAGAAACTGAGCCATTTGATGCTGCATAGTTTTTCAGGTCTTCCAAACAATCTGCAATACATCGGAATAAGGGGGTCATTCAGACCCGCTCGCGAGCGAAGGACGCTCGCAAGCGGGTCAATGTTGGGTGCATGCGCGAGACCCGGCGAGCGACGAGGAATACGTCGCTTGGGGTCTCGCACCAAAGGGGGCGTGCTGTCGATGTTGAGTGACAGCACGCCACCTTTGGTGGGTGTGCCGGGGGCGTGGCTGCCAGACAGAGGCGTTCCCATGGGAACGCCTACCGTCTGAGTCCGGCCCCACTTACATCAGTAATGATGTCAGTTGGAGTGATTTTGGCTCTGATAGAGCCAAAATCACTCCTGGGCTTGCGGCAGCTAGACCCTACCGCAGGGTCTCGTCGCAAGCCCGATGGTCGCGATGGTCAAAGACCATCGCGACCATCATCATGGCCACTCGCTATAGCTGTGGGTGGTCACCACAGCTATACGAGTGGCCAGGAGGCCGCTCCATTTTTAGGGAGGAGAGCCCTGATTCAGAGCGAGCGCTCTGGTCAGAGCGTCTGGCTCTGAAACAGGCCCTAAATCCGCTCCAGACTCCTGTTCCGTGGCCGGGTCCATCCGGCCAGTGCAAACTGTGAGGTTCTAGTTTTGTTGTGGGCCCGGGGTGGTAAAAGGAGCAGACACTGAAGCTGATTTAAAAATAAACGTGAAGTTTTTAATGAGTGGCAAAACAAAAAGTCCGGGTATAGCACTGAAGTGCACATGGGGAACTGTAGTGAAGCATTGGGAAAAAGTCCAGGTAGTGATAACAGAAAGTAGTCCAGTAATCCAGGTTTTGTGAGGTAGAAATGATTTGCAGGCTGAAGTGAAGTTGCAAGCTGAATTGAATTTGCAGGGAGAAGGCAAGTGGAGGCAGGGTGCAGGGTAACAGCTGACACAGGTACTCAGGCAAGGGAGAGGCAATGGAGGAGGCAGAAGAATCCAGGGGGCTGGAACAGGCAGGGAGAAGCAGGCTAGGCAATGATCAGAACAGACAGGTGAAAACACAGGAACTCTCTCTCTCAGCTCACGCAGAGAAACACGTTGCACTGGCAATGAAAAGAAGCTCTGCACTCCCTTCAATCCCCAGTGCCAGACTGTGACTGGCCATCGAGAGCATGTGACACACCAGGATAGGGCGACTAGGTCACATGACCGGAGGCAAGATGGCGGCGCCCATGCCAGAGCGGAACGGAAACACCACCAGGTCTAACCAGGACTAGGTGCAGCCAATGCACCCCGCCAGATACCAGCGCCACCACCAGACGCCCCTCGCCATAGCATCCTCAAAAGGGAATACATGCCGGCCGGCATGCCGAGAACCCATGATCGTGACATGTGGATGACCTACTCTTATATATCTCAAATCCAGAGATTACCATGCCTAAAATTTTAGACAAAATGGCACTTTACCCTAAAAAATCAGGTTTTAAAATGAATCCTGATCAATCAAAGGCCTTACATTTGGGCGCAAAGTGAAACTGGTTTGGGGAGACTCTTACCCTATTATGGGCTAAAAGATCTCTTAAATACTTAGGAATTGAGCTACCTAGACACATTGAAGATCTGTATGATCTCAGTATGAGACACCTAATTGATAAAGTGATAGGGGAGTTATCTAGATGGATACATCTTTTATTATTCTACCTTGGTAGAATTTATCTGCTGCAAATGATTTCTTTCCCTAAACTATTATTTCCCTTACAAATGTTACCTGTTATGTTCTGGGTTGTTTGTGGACCCGGGGTGGTAGCAGGAGCGATCACAGAAGCGGGTTTGAATAAAAAACTAGGATTTTTAATATGTGCTTGAGTAGACATAAAATATGGCAGTAAATAAAAGTCCAGGAATATATAAATGTGCATAAGAGTTCTGTGGTGGGAGTAATGGGTTAATGTCCAAGTAGAAACAATTAGAGCTGTCCAGGTGTGCAGGTAGTGAGACTGAAAATGATCAAGCAGGAATGCAGGTAGTGATGCAGGAAATAATAAGCCAGGTATGCAGGTAGTGAACTAAGGCAAATGAGAAGGATGTCAGCAGGCTCAGGCACTCAGGTATGGGCAAGGGTGATGGAGGAAGCAGGGTAGTCCAGTGGAAGCTAGGAGCTGACAGGCAGACTGGCAGACAGCAAATTCACAGGAACAGGATAAGCACAGAGAACTCCCTCTCAGCTAGGCTGAGATACACGTTGCCCTGGCAAAGAAGGAAGGCACTGACCCTTCCTAAATAACCCATGCCGTGCTGTTACTGGCTGGAGGGAACATGTGACACACCAGGATTGGCCAGCGCATCACATGGCCAGAAGGCAAGATAGCTGCGCCCATGCCAAACGGAACGGAGACGCCGCCAGGCCTTACCAGCGCAGAGTGACAACAGGCTCGCACAACAATGCGTACAGCCAAAGCCCCCCGCCAGACACCAGCTCCGCCACCAGACAGCCCGCGCCAGAACGACCTCACAGGTAACACCCGCCTAGCACCATGCTGAAATACCCTGGCCGTGACAGTTACCTATTTTATTGACAGCGATGGATGAGAAGCTAATATATAAAAGTTTCAGGACATTGATACCCCTTTTCCACCTAAACTCCGGGTCTGACCCCGGGGTTGGAACAAAGTTCCTATCCGGATCAGACCCAGAATTTTGCCGACTCGGGATTTTCCCGAGTCAGCGCCGCTCACACCGCAGTCGCGTCTGCATAGACCCGGCTTTTGCGGAGTGAAAGTGGTCGCTTGGAGATGACGTCATCTCCAAGCGCCAATGAAGCCGGACCAATCGGCCGGCTAGCAGCGCACTCCAGGTCATCGTGACCCGGAGTGCGCTGTTCTCACAGCAGGGTTTCACGGGCTACACCCGTGTTAAACCCTGCTAGTTACCTGGGTTGGATTGCCGGATCACTCGACACCAGGGAGCTGCCCGGGTTAACCCTTCAAAAACCCAGGTTTTAGCTCCGGTGTAAAAGGGGTATTATATGGAAGTCCAATCGTCCCCGTATAGGACTGCTGAAACTTCAACAGACCCGAAATAATAGGGGAGTAAACTTACCTAACCTTAAACTCTATAGTCATGCTGGGATTTGGAAACATAGAGATTGGCTACATAAAACAGATCATTATACGGATTCAGTTTTAGATCAATCCTATACTCCTCGTTGCTATCTATTAGTGCTTTTGCATCTTCACAAAGAGGATTACCAGAGGAAGTTACTCGCAATCCTCTAATAATTTCAGCTTGGCGAGTATGGCATTTTACACGAAAACAGAGAAACTTCCATAGTCATTATTCTTTATTTCTCCCATTAATACTTAATCCCGAATTTCAAAATGGTGCTGCTGAATGGGGATCTTGTGGGTCCGCACGCTGGTTGACACTGAGACTTGCGCACCGTTGCGGGTGGCTGATACTACCACTAAATATAACCTACCTCAATCTCACTCTTGGGTGGTCCATCAAGCTCAACATTATGTAAACTTGGTAATTAGGGTGTTCTCACCTTCACTCGGGTCTAACTCTCTAGATTTTTTATTGGCTTGCCCTATGGGGGAGGAGGGATGATATCCCTACACTATAAGATTCTTCATCCTCCAATGGACCATGAAAAAATAATCACAGGTCTCTCTTCTTGGTCAAAGTTATTCCCTCATTTATCTATGGCTAAAATATTGAATTCACTTCCTATTCTCAATCTATACTCTCAGCAAGTATGTATAGGGAAATGTTTTAAAATATCTACCATAATGGCTATATTTCCCAACATCGCAGGTTTGTGATGGGAGTGTCGGACACTAGCAATTGTCCTAAATGTGGGGCTGTGGAGGCAATTTTTTTTCACTGTATGTGGGAATGTACCCTGATACCACAGTTTTGGTCGTCAGTCAATAGATATGCCTCTTCTTGCCTGGTTAACTATTTACCCCTATCGGCGGAATGGGCAATATCGGGCATTTTACCACCTGATATTCTAGCTCCACCTGAAAGTAAGAAATTGTTGATGAGAATCTCTGCAGTGGCCCGTAAAAGTATACTCCAAATGTGGATTAACACATTACCTCCATCGATTTCACTATTTAGGGATAAATTGTTTCATGTCTTTCGGATGGATTGGTTAGAATCCACCTTCCAAAAAGAGGTTAAAACAATTTTTTTTTTCCAATTATGGGAGGGGTTTATAGACTCGCTATCTACATCTATTAAACAGCAAATTTTCAATTGTTTTCGATACACTTCATGGTATGAAACTAGTATATTGCTTAATGACCCTCCGATTCTTTTTAACCCTTAATATTAAAGATATCTCCTGCATTTGACATAAAATTACAGTATACTCCCAATGGGCCCCATAACAGTTTTTCATCTAGGTGCTTAGGTAATACATAGGCCCTTTAAAGTGTATTGTGCAGGTTTATTCATTATTTAGTCTCAATTTACAAATAAATTACTTATGCTGGGCATACACAGCCAGATAAAATGTCTGTCAGACCGACAGACATTTTATCTGGCTGGCTACCAGCCTCAGATGTCGCCGGCATACACTGTGAGAGAAATCTCACAGTGTATAGCCCGACATCCGCGCTCCGCCCCCAGGGGAGGAGACATTTCCCTGTTCCTTCTGTAGGTAGGAACACAGGAAATGTCTGTCTGTCGGCTGCGCTGGGCATACACTGCCCGATGCGGCCGACAGTTACCGGGTAAATATCGCATCGGACGGGCATGCTGGACAATCCTGCATGCCTGACCGAGCAATATTTAACCCTCGGTCGCCTGCACACACGCTACAATTTTCGGGGCGATCCGCCGATATCAGGCGGATCGCCCCGATAATTGTAGCGTGTATGGCCAGCATTAGGGACATATCTCAGTTATTTAATTAGTTTCTAATGAATTGGTAGGCTGCATTGCAATAATATTAGCTTGGCCCATAAAATGACTGCCTCCATTGGATATAAATTACAAAGTTCACTGCAAATCACTTTCCACTGCAAAGGGATGGACCAATAAGAGCACTTTAAAGATTCATGCATGCCATACTTCCCAACTGTCCCACTTTCAGCTGTGTGTGTGGGGTGTTTGTGGGGAGTTTGGGGTTAGCACATGTGCACGGCATCTGTTCACAGTGCGTGCAGAGCCTGGAGGCAGCTCAGCATCTCCAGGAGTGCTGGGCAAGCCTCAAGAGTGTTGAAAATGGGGGCGCGCCACAAGATTATGCCCCTTGCCTTGAGGCCCCACATTCTTTTTGGACGCTTGCACCTTCTGCGAGTCTGGGATCTTGATTTTCAATCCAAAATGTTTGGAAGTCCACAAAAATCAATTTCATTTATGGAGAGAACATGGCCATGCACCTCTCCAATCAGCACTTCTACACCTATACTCTCTCCAATACTTCATCTCCCTTCAATCATTTTGGGGCCTATTTATCATATAATATTTGCAGGATATCCCCCGAAAACACCCATTTTAGGGGGTTACCCACAAATATTAAGTATCCCCCATAGACAACATGGAGGGAGCGCAGCAGATATCTTCAGATGGCGTTAGCCACTTTAGCCTATTGGCTACACTTTGCAGAAAAGACCAGAAGAAGCTACTGTGGGAACCCTCCCCAGCAAAGCAATGGCCACTCGTGCATGTGTGGTTAGCAGACCTCACTTGCATAGTAGCACTGAAGGAGAAGTTAAGTGATCGCTTTGATGTATCCAACTCTTTCCTAAAAATATTATATAACTGACCACTAAAAGTGGCAGCATAACCATGGCTAAAGGAGGTTCCTGAGCATGCTGTTTGATGCAGGCACATACGTATGCTACTTGTTCTTCCACATTAGCTGTAACCAGCACAGGCTAAGGGGCATATCCAATTGGGCGCAAGGTTTAGTGAGGCAAAAACCTTGCGCTCCTCGCGCCCAATTTAGAAATACTGCGGGTATGCGTGGTCCCGATACCCGCGGTATTCAATTCCAAAAATACTGGTCGCGGGGTTTTCATTTCTGAAAACCCCACGTCACGTATTTTAAATATTAAAAGAAATATATTACTTACCTTGCCGGGGGCCTGCAGTAGTCTCCGCGGCTCCCGGTGGCCTCTCCTCTCTCTTCTTACTGGAGAGAGGGCTGCTGGGAGTCCTTGGAGGGGCAAGGGCTGCTGGGAGATGTAGTTCTCCCAGTGCCCATTCTGGGGGGGGTCACACAAACACTGCGGGGGCACACTGATAGTGGGACACACACTCATACACATACACACACACACACTCATACACACTTACATACACCACACACACTGACATACTCACCACTGCTGCAGAAGAGCCGGCTCCCGACACAGGATGAAGAAGACAGCGCTGAGGAAGGTGAGCAATTAAGGACTAATTAAGCTAATTGGATACTTCCAATTGCTTAATTAGTGCTCAGGGTGGTGCCGCGGAGGTGTCAGAGAAAGTCCCGGTGATTTTACCTAAATCATCGATTTTAGGGAAAAAATCATGCTTGCTCAGGAGGTGCGTGAAAAGAAACTTTCCGGCGCGTGTTTTAAAAAAAACACGCACCTAATAGAATAGCAAAAAACCCGCACCTGCAGGAAAAAGCTCGCAGGTGTGGGTTTTTGCTAATCTCGCAGCCTATTGAATTTGCCCCTAAGAATGCTATTTTGTGGTATCTTTTTACATATTGGTTTGGGACTCCAAATTCTATTCTAAAGGAAACCCATATTGTTTGTTTGGCAGAATTATTTCAGTGCTACTTTGTAATTCTATCAGTTGTCAGGAACCATCCAAATATACACTAGCTTTTATGCTATTTGCATAAACATGACATAAAATATTTAAAATGACTGAGAGGCTTCCTCAAGATGAACAGAATGTTCTATCTACAGGAACAAGGAAAACCACAAAATGTGCATTTTATTTTTCCAAGAAAAAAAAATATTAATTTATTTTAAATTATTTCTTTCAGCTAATTTATGGTCTGGTCCCAGCAGTTGTAGAATCACCAGACTTGTAGGGTGTGCAGCAAATGAAAGAAGTACAGCATGACACTACAGCCAGTGTTGTACTGGGGCATGAAGGGCTCACCAGGAAAATGCAGTGTCAGGGGCCAGCTGAAGGGGCGTGACCAGCCACTGGGTGGGTATTGTCAGCCAGCCCAGGGGTGTAGCCATTCGATAAAGAATATAGAGTAATTTTGTGCAGGCACAGGACTGTGCAGGATGCTCCGGCATCTGTGTACTCAAGATACACTACACCCCTCAATGTACGAAAACTATGATAAACACACAGCCTAAACACTAGTTTAACTCAAATAAACAGCAAGAGGGGTGTCCCCCAGATGTCCCCCATCACACTAAATTGTACCCGCAACAATACTTGAAAACTGTACAGTAATAAAAATTCTGAGATATTTGTTGCATGCATTTGCAAATACTTGGTAAGCCACCAAGCCAACTTCATGGCTTCTCTGATAACTGGTGGTCCCTACACTGCATCATAACAGTACCCACTATGGACCATGTAATTGTCTATTGTAAAACCTCATGATAAAGGCACATACATAAATACATCCAAATTGAGAGCCAGCTTACCTGGGTGTCACCCTTGGGAACTCCAATTAGCCCTCCAAATGCTGGTTCCATCTATGCCTCTCAAAATAGCAAACATAACAAAGTGGAAGTTGCTCAAATCAATTTGGCAATACTCTTCTGGTGCATGAAAAGGAGGGGTCACACTAAACAAAAACAAAAAACAGAAAGGGGGGGTGACCCCAGCACACTAAATTGTACCTGCAACAATACTTGAAAACCATATGGTAATACAAATTCAGAGATATTTGTTGCATGCATTTGCATGTATGTATGTTATGTTTACTGAGATGTGATTCATTTACTGCCGTGAAGAATGCTGGCCGTCAGAATGCGAAACAGCAGAAGGCCGACCCGGGACTAAAGATAGGCTTCGAAATGCCAATGCCTATCTTTAGCCCCACACCGAAATCCGAATGAGGTAAGCCGGAGATGGTTGTAGCTGCGGAGGATTAGGTTTATACAACCCCAGGGGGGACTTAGGGTTAGGTACCCCCCGGGGAGGGTTAGGCTAGGGGAAGGGGGGGCTAGGATTAGGCATCTGTGTACTCAGACCCTATGTCCCCCAGGGGGACATAGGGTCAGGCACCACCCCGGGAGGGTTAGGGTTAAGGGGGGACAGGGGAGGGTTAGCATACTTACGAGCCGCTGTCAGGATGTCCTCCCTTCGGGCTTCTGGCATCGGTATGAGAACCGTGGCGTCGGTATGACAACCGTCGGCTATTCAGCCGTCTGCATTTCATACCGATTCCATGTTTACTAGTTTAACTTAAATTTAGTATGTCAAATTGGTGAAAGGATATGATCACGATTGCACAAGTAGTTAGCTATGGGTTGTGGGTTTGATCTCTATAGACTTTGTACATTTATAAATAAGAAATATAAATAAACAGTTCTAGAATTATACAATTATCCTACAACTAGGATAGAGCAGATTACAGATAAAAAGATAAGTTTACACTGAGCTGTAACTAGACATTTCTGCCCTGGGCTCAGAGCCGGCCCTAGGCATAGGCATTATAAGCAAATGCCCAGGGGTGACTGGAATGCCCCTATTCCAGGGCTCTGCTGCTGCCCCTTCCCCCACCTGCCGCTGCCCCCAACTACCACGCTGTCAACCCCGCCGACGCTGCTACTCTCCAGGCACGCACACACCCTTGATGGACCAAATTTATTTCTTCAGAGATGGAGACAGTCTCCATCTCTGCACTGGCCGCGGGCACAACTGTGCTGTCCCGCGCTCACAAGCGGGTCGATGTTGGCCAAGTGCGCATGAGCACGAGGGAGCCGGCTCCGTCGTGCACCTGCGCGAGACCCGAATAACGATGGGCAAGCCGTCACTATGGGTCTTGCTACAAAGGGGGCGTGCTGTCGATGGTGAGTGACAGCACGGCCCCTTTGGTGGGCGTGTCGGGGGCGTGATAGAGCCGAAAGCACTCCAGGGCTTGCGGCAATGAGACCCTACAACAAGTGTCTTTTCGCAAGCCCGATGATGGTCAAGACCATCGCAACCATCTTTTTGGCCGCTCGCTATAGCTGTGGGTGGTCACCAACAGCTATGCGAGTGGCCAGGAGGCCGCTCTAAAATTCAGAGGGATGGCCTTGAATCAGAGCTAGCGCTCTATCAGAGCGTCCGGCTCTGAATAAGGGCCTTGGTCCTCTACACTTCTCCACTGACCACCTCACCCACGCTCCATTTATCAGGTACCTTCACGCTGACTGCCTGGACCTCCCCCTGTAACAGTAAAATATGTCTGTTCAGCTCTGGACAAATTGTACTCTGTGTGTATGTATGCTGTATATGTGTCTATCTATCAATCTATCAATCTATCAATCTATCTATCTATCTATCTATCTATCTATCTATCTATCTATCCTGTGTGTGTATATGCTGGGTGTCTATTTGTAAGTATGCTGTTTGTAAGTATGTATATATGTATGTATGCTGTCTGTGAGTAATCTTGTGTGTGTATGTATGTACAGTATGTATGTATGCCGTGTGTAAGTGCTTATGTGAGTATGTAAGTGTGCTTATGTGTTGGTGTATCTGTGTGTGTATGTAATGCATAAGCCTTCTTATAAATTATGTGTGTATGCATATGTGTATGTTTATATACATAGAATATATATATATATATATATATATATATATATATATATATACTGTGTATATATATATATATGTGTGTATATATATATATATATATATATATAATGTATGTACGGAAACTCCCCCTTAAAAATCCTGCATTTGCTACTGCAACTCCCTCTCTCCCAGTGCAGTGCCACGATGATTGGGGATCTCCGATCGGGCAGCGCAGCAGGTGGCCAGGCCGGTCATGTGACTGTGACCGTGATCCGCATCCACCCTTAGTCAGAATGAGCTTCTGCACAGAAGCTCATTCTGTCTACAGGAGAGAAGATGGCCACGGGAGAGCATGCTGTGCCACTGCTCCTATAGGCCTTTGCGGAGCAGAGCCGAGAGTAACAACTCACAGCTCTGCCTCCGCCTCCATCTTAGACGCCCAAGCCCAGCCATCGTGAAGAAGGGGCAAGGCGAGTAACAACAGCATCATTAAATTTAGCTATGCTGCACCAGCATAATTTAAAACAAAGGAGGCAGCCAGGTGAATGAGTGCTTTCTCACTCTCTGGGTATATTAGGTGTGTGTGTTAAACTTAAATAAATCAGGGGTCTATTTACTAAGCAGTGTTAGGAGACAGAGTGAAAAGTGATAAGGTGACAGCCAATCAGCTCCCAACTGCCATCTCACAGGCTGTGTTTGAAAAATGACAGTTGGGAGCTGATTGGCTGGCACCTTATCACTTTTCACTCTGTCTCCTAACACTGCTTAGTAAATAGACCCCTGTTTAGCTGGGTCTGGGAGAAAGGTGGACAACCATGACAGGGGCCCTGGGGCTGGGGGCAAAGAGTGGTGTTGTCCAGACCAGTGAACAAAGTGGTCCGCGCTCCAGGTCTTAGAGGGTATGTTTATAGGGATGTGTGGGGGAGGGGGAATGGGGAGCAGGATGGGGGGAAAAAAAGGGGGGGGTTTCCGGGTGGGCTGGGGCGGAAAGTGGGGCTATGGTGGTGTGCACGTGGAGCAGGAGTACCAGATCCTGTTTGTTACAAGCTGGACGAGGGGGGGGGTTTCACGTGCGCTCCTATGTGTGAATGTGTGCTGGGAGGGGAAAAGGATTGAATATATAAATATATATTGGTGGGGTGGAGGGTGGGAAGGAAAGGGGGGGTGGAAAGGGGGGGTGGGGAAGCGAAATGTGGGGGGTATGTAGTATCAAGGGATGGCGTGTATTGGTGTGTGTTTTCAGTGTAGGTGTTGTTGGTGTGTAATGAAGAACCAGACACTTGAGATTGAATCCAACCTGTTTATTGGTGAGACACAGTGCTCCCCAGGTGGTTCCGTGAATGAGGTTGGGGTTGAGTGGCGGGTTAAGTGGTTTCCTGGTCAGGGAGTCGGTGGGCCCTTTTAGGGGGCTCCTTTCCGTGCGGCCCTTACTTCTGCACGTCCCCTTTGCTGGACCTATGGTCTCAGTCTTAGAGGACCAGGATGTTGATGATGACTATGAAAAGTCCCGTATAGTGACAGTAGCGGCGTCCCGCACTGATGTTATAGTTACCTACCGGTAGGTTGCAGTCTCTAGTCCGTGCACAGTTGTCGTGTACTCTGGTATTGGTCCGGTGGTCACTGTTTCGAGATGGGGGATGATGCGGTGGTCCGCGTTTATAACTCTGTGCCACCTTGCCATTAGCCGGGGGTGTGGCAAGTCATGTGACACATAGACGCAGGCATCCCCTTGCTCCGAGCGTCAAATGGTGTTCATTAGCCTACCAGGGAGGTGATTCCCGGTGGCAGCGTCATGGTCTCCATGGTGACGCTAGCTTACCGGGACCTGGCTCCAGAAGGTGCTGTATGCGGCAGGCGTTCCGCGTATATCGCTTTTGATGGGGGGTTTGGTTAATATGGAGAGATAAATAAATAAATATATGAATGGTATTGTATGCCTGCACCGTCATATGTATGGTATGTGGGTGCGCGTGATGGGAATCGTTAGATGGGTGGCCCGATAACGCCAATCTGCGGTGTGTGTGTTGAGATTCTGGTTATGTCTCCTGTGTATAGGTGACCTGATTATATGTTAATATGGGTAGGTGCCTGTGTCGTGGAATCTGTTATTCTGGATGTGTCAGGGTTGGAGTTCAGTTGTAGGGACATGGTGGTTACGGGGGGGAAGGGGGGGGGGGAGAGTGGGGGGGGGTTTGCTTGGAGATTGATATCTAGGTGCGTAATCTGGTGACTGTGAGATGGGTGGCTTGATACCACCAATCTGTGGTGGGTGCGTGGGGATGCTAAATCTTAAGAATTGTGTATTATGTGACCTGATCAGATGTGCATTATTGGTGGGTGCGTGTGTGGTGGGGTGGGATCTGATTCTTGGGTGTGTCAACACTGCTATCCAGTGTCGGTGATGTGGAGACGGTGGTTGTGAGGGACGTGTCGTAACGTACTGCTGGGTGTTAAAAGTGTCTTATGTTGGTTGGTGTGGGAATTGCCTCATGGTGCGATTTGTCATCATGTGCATGTCTGTGTCGTTTGTGAAGGTGATGTATAACTTACTAAATGATGTGTGTGGGGTGGTTTTATAGTTGTGGTGTATGTACACGCTCGTGGTGTAGCGGAGTGTTGGTGGTATTTGTGAGTTACTCTTGTAGTGTCGTGATGTGAGTGCATTGTTTATGCATTATGTGCGATGGGGTTCACAGTGGTTCACCTTCTATGTAGTAAAATGATTGGGTGGTCTCGGGTTACTGGTGAGGTGTGGGTGTGTTGCAGGGTCCGTACCTCTCCTTGTGGGTTGAGTCTAACGGGTTATTACTGATTTCATTTCATTGTCGATGTTTAGGCCTTTTGGTGCGAATGTTTGCATGGTGCAGATCCACTTCAGTTCTTCTTTATTTAATCTCTTTAGTATGTCCCCTCCTCTCCTGTTCTTACTCAGAGCCTTGATGCCTATAAAGGTCATACCTTTTGTGTTGCTGGCGTGTTTTTCTTGGAAGTGTAGAGGGACGTTGTGGGTATCTGTCTTGTTTATTATGCCTCTGATGTGCTCTGTGATTCTAGTTTTAAGGGGTCTGATGGTGCATCCTATATATTGACGGTTACAGGGACATTGTAGCATGTATATCACGTGATTGGTGTTGCATGTTATGTGTTCTCGGATATTGTAAATGTTTCCTGTTTGTGATGAAGAGAATGTGGTGGTTGGTTTGGTGCTCCTATGTCCTAGTGTTTGGCAGTTAGTACATGTTCCACAATGGTAGAAGCCCTTCTTCAGGGGTTCTTGATCTAAGGTGATTTGTGTCAGCGATGTCGGAGGTATGTGGTTGTGAACCAATTTGTCTTTGATGTTTGGTGCTTTGCGGTAGATTACCTTTGGGTGCGTGGGAAGTATTGCAGCCAGGGTGTCGTCCTTAAGTAGTAAATTCCAGTGTTTCTTGATTACCTGTTTTATCTTGGTGGCACTGGTGTTGTACTGCGTTATGAAAGGTATGTCATTCGTGTGTTGTTTTTTGTCAGGTTTGTATTGTAATAGGGGTGAGCGTCCCTCGTTGCCTATTTTGTTCAGAGTGTCTTGGAGTGTTTTGTTATCATACTTTTTGGCTATGAATTGTTCCTTCATTCGTATCCCTTGTTCGTGGTAGTCTGTTAGTTTGGTACAGTTCCGCCTGATGCGTTTGAATTGGCTGTTGGGTATGTTTTGAAGCCAGTTTGGGTGATGTCCACTATCTGACAGAATGAAACTGTTGACGTCTACTGGTTTGTGAAATGTCTTGGTATGTATTTTGTGTTCGTCGATGAAGATATGCAGGTCCAGAAAGTTGATGTCTGTTTTACTGTATTGTGTTGTGAAGTTCAGATGTCTGTCATTGTCATTGATGTGGGCTAGGAAGTCTGTGAGAGTGTTGAGTGGTCCTTGCCAAATGCAAAACACGTCGTCTATATACCTCGTCCATAGGATCAGATTCTTCCCCCAGTCATGCCCTGACCAGATGTGAGTCTCCTCCCATCTGCTCATGAACAGAGTGGCATAACTGGGGGCGAATCTGGTCCCCATGGCGGTCCCTGTCACCTGTCGGAAGAAGTTGTTGTCAAACCACAAGTAATTGTGTTGTAGAATAAAGTCTATTCCGTGGAGTATGAATTGGGTTTGTGAGGGGTCTAAAGTCGTGTCTTGATTAAGAAAGTGTTGAATGCTGTCCAGGCCCTGTGTGTGGTTAAAGACCGTGTACAGCGATGTGACGTCACTGGTTAGCAGCCAGTAGTCGTCCTGCCAGTCTATCTTGTCGAGGATTTGGAGTATCTGTGTTGTGTCCTGTATGTATGATTTTTGTATTTTGACGTATGGTTGTAGAAAGTGGTCTAGGTATCTGGAAAGGTTTGCGGTCATGGAACTGATATCCGACACTATTGGTCTTCCAGGGGGGTTTGTAGTGTTTTTGTGTATTTTGGGGAGGTAGTAAAATACCGGGATCATGGGGTGTGGGTTGTATATGAAGTCAAATTCTTTCCAGGTTAAGATCCCTTCTGAGAGTCCCGATTGTAGGATAGTGAGTAGTTGTTTGTTGTAGGTTTTGGTTGGGTCTTGTGTAAGCATCTCGTATGTTTGTGTGTCCGATAGTATCCTTTGCGCCTCTGTGGTATAGTCTGCTTTGTTGAGGATGACTAACCCCCCTCCCTTGTCCGCTGGTTTGATGACAAGATGGTTATTAGCTTGAAGTTGCTGCAATGCCTTTTGTTCATTCTGGGTGAGGTTTTTGATGGTTCTCCTATTTGGTGTAGCTATTTTATTGATGTCTTCCATAACTAGTGTCTTAAAGGTATGGACCAGGTGTCCCTTGAGGTGGCTGGGGTAAAACTGAGAAGATGGTTTGAGTGTGGAATGTTTGAATTTGTCTGTCTCTGCGGGTTGTTTGATGGCCGGTTGTGAAAGGAAATATTTTTTGAGAGTGAGTCTCCTAACAAACCGTTGAAGATCCAGGTATACTTCAAATTTGTTCAACTGTGTGTGGGGTGCATATTTGAGACCTTTCGTGAGTAATGACGTGTCATCTTTAGATAGGTTGTATTGACTGAGATTAAAAATGCCTGTAGAGGTTGGTGTTGTGTCCTCTGGTTTGTACTTTGATGCCTTTAGTTTATCTCCTCCCCTACAGCCTCATCTCGTTGGTTGAGTTTTCTTTTTTGCCTCATCGGTGTTAGGTTTTCTGTCGTTGTTTGGCAGGCGAGGTGACCTGCCTCTAAGTCTAAAAAATGTGTTGCCCATGGGGTGGAGTGCTGGGAGTGGGATATGTTGTGTATTATTGCCGTGGTGGGGGGAGCTAGGTCTGGATGCGTGACTGGTTGCGTATTGTGGCATGTGTAATTCCCTCTAATGGGGTTGATCCACCCTTGCTCTAGTGAACGTCTGGCTAAGTTTGCGTACTGTGAGTTGTCTGTGTCCTCCTCTATCTCATGTATGCTAAATGAGATATTGGAGCTTGTGGCTGAGCTTGTGGGTGAGGTGGGGACTGGTAGTGGGGGTGGGTGGATCTGTGTGGTTGTGGGTATGTTCTTTGCTCTGTGTATCTTGGTCATGTACTGCTGGTATGTCAGTTGGAGTTTCGTATATATGGGTAATTCCTGGGTGGTTGGTGAATACTTGGGGTTCTGTAGGGGAAACTTGGTTCTGGTTCCTTTCTTATTATTTTCAGAGTCGTTGTTGTAAGGGTCTGTGTTCCTATGGGTTGTTGGGTTCCTGTTCCTGTCTCATAGGATTTTAGACTTCTTACGTTCTATGATGTTTTCCTCTACTTTACTAATTTTGTTCCTAGCGATTGCGACAAGATTCTTGAATTCTACTTCCTCCTTGTATGGTTCTAGGGAGGTGTCCAGTTTGTCGATGTCCTGTTCTAGTGTTTTCAGTTCTAGTCTGTGTGTTTCAATGATCAACTTTACAAATCTCTTAGAGCAGTCGTGGAGAATGTTGTTCCATTGGTTCATGAATGATGTATTTTCGGTGCTATGCGAAGGTGATTTGTGTATCAAAAGGCCCTTGGGAATGATGTCATGGTAGTTGTACCATTCCAAGATGTGTGTGTCCCACCAGACTTTGGACTCTCTGGTTATCAGTTTCTCTAGTTTGAGGTAGGTGTTGCAGAATGTGTCGCTGTTGTTTTGTAGTGAGGTCCTCTGTTCCAGTTCTTGTATGAGTGTGTGTGCCCTATCAAACCTATTGGTTCTAAACTCAAAAAGTCCCATGTGATAGTGTTTGGAGTTGGTGTATATGTGACACTGTAAGGTTCCGTCCTGTTGTAATGTTTTGAACCTGTGTTGTCGTTGTCTATGGTTGTTTGTGTGTTCCCACTATTGCTGGTGCTGCGGATCGTGGTACAGATTTGTTGTATAATGAACAAAGTGGTCCGCGCTCCAGGTCTTAGAGGGTATGTTTATAGGGATGTGTGGGGGAGGGGGAATGGGGAGCAGGATGGGGGGAAAAAAAGGGGGGGTTTCCGGGTGGGCTGGGACGGAAAGTGGGGCTATGGTGGTGCTGCACGAGGAGCAGGAGTACCAGATCCTGTTTGTTACAAGCTGGACGAGGGGGGGTTTTCACGTGCGCTCCTATATGTGAATGTGTGCTGGGAGGGGAAAAGGATTGAATATATAAATATATACTGGTGGGGTGGGGGGTGGGAAGGAAAGGGGGGGTGGAAAGGGGGGGTGGGGAAGCGAAATGTGGGGGGTATGTAGTATCAAGGGATGGCGTGTATTGGTGTGTGTTTTCAGTGTAGGTGTTGTTGGTGTGTAATGAAGAACCAGACACTTGAGATTGAATCCAACCTGTTTATTGGTGAGACACAGTGCTCCCCAGGTGGTTCCGTGAATGAGGTTGGGGTTGAGTGGCGGGTTAAGTGGTTTCCTGGTCAGGGAGTCGGTGGGCCCTTTTAGGGGGCTCCTTTCCGTGCGGCCCTTACTTCTGCACGTCCCCTTTGCTGGACCTATGGTCTCAGTCTTAGAGGACCAGGATGTTGATGATGACTATGAAAAGTCCCGTATAGTGACAGTAGCGGCGTCCCGCACTGATGTTATAGTTACCTACCGGTAGGTTGCAGTCTCTAGTCCGTGCACAGTTGTCGTGTACTCCGGTATTGGTCCGGTGGTTGCTGGCACCCTGCGAGCCCGCAGGGTGTACCGGACGGGCGCCCGTCACTGTTTCGAGATGGGGGATGATGCGGTGGTCCGCGTTTATAACTCTGTGCCACCTTGCCGTTGGGTTGATGATGGGGTACAAAGTGGGGTGGTGCAGTAGTCTTGTGTGGGGGTGTGTTGCCTCCAACGCATTTCGGCCTTAAGCCTTCTTCAAGGAGTTACTGATAGGTTGACTGAGAGTATGTTATATAGGTGGAAGGTGGGTGTGTGGGCGTGGCCTGTGCTTTGGTTAGCCTATCGTAGCAGAGGTGTTAAACAGGTGTGGGCTGTATCGGGTAGGATGGGGCAGTGTGGGTGACTGACACTATTACTGGCTAATCAGTGGTGGTATTGGTTTAACACGCAGGCGGGGGGTGTGTGAGTCAGCGCGCGCATTTATCTCCACGCGGTGATGGCCGGGCTGTCTGGCGGTGAGCGCTGCCGTGGGAGCGTCGGGTAGCCCTCTGACGTCACCTCCCACGTGCGCGTCACTGTCATGTGGTCCGTGTTAGCCGGGGGTGTGGCAAGCCATGTGACACATAGACGCAGGCATCCCCTTGCGCAGAGCGTCAAATGGTGTTCATTAGCCTACCAGGGAGGGGATTCCCGGTGGCAGCGTCCTGGTCTCCATGGTTACGCTAGCTTACCGGGACCTGGCTCCAGAAGGTGCTGTATGCGGCAGGCGTTACGCGTATAGCGCCTTTGATGGGGGGTTTAGTTAGTATGGAGAGATAAATAAATAAATAAATAAATATATGAATGGTATTGTATGCCTGCACCGTCATATGTATGGTATGTGGGTGCGTGTGATGGGAATCGTTAGATGGGTGGCCCGATAACGCCAATCTGCGGTGTGTGTGTTGAGATTCTGGTTATGTCTCCTGTGTATAGGTGACCTGATTATATGTTAATATGGGTAGGTGCCTGTGTCGTGGAATCTGTTATTCTGGATGTGTCAGGGTTGGAGTTCAGTTGTAGGGACATGGTGGTTACGGGGGGGGAAGGGGGGGGGGGGAGAGTGGGGGGGGGTTTGCTTGGAGATTGATATCTATGTGCGTAATCTGGTGACTGTGAGATGGGTGGCTTGATACCACCAATCTGTGGTGGGTGCGTGGGGACGCTAAATCTTAAGAATTGTGTATTATGTGACCTGATCAGATGTGCATTATTGGTGGGTGCGTGTGTGGTGGGGTGGGATCTGATTCTTGGGTGTGTCAACACTGCTATCCAGTGTCGGTGATGTGGAGACGGTGGTTGTGAGGGACGTGTCGTAACGTACTGCTGGGTGTTAAAAGTGTCTTATGTTGGTTGGTGTGGGAATTGCCTCATGGTGCGATTTGTCATCATGTGCATGTCTGTGTCGTTTGTGAAGGTGATGTATAACTTACTAAATGATGTGTGTGGGGTGGTTTTATAGTTGTGGTGTATGTACACGCTCGTGGTGTAGCGGAGTGTTGGTGGTATTTGTGAGTTACTCTTGTAGTGTCGTGATGTGAGTGCATTGTTTATGCATTTTGTGCGATGGGGTTCACAGTGGTTCACCTTCTATGTAGTAAAATTATTGGGTGGTCTCGGGTTACTGGTGAGGTGTGGGTGTGTTGCAGGGTCCGTACCTCTCCTTGTGGGTTGAGTCTAACGGGTTATTACTGATTTCATTTCATTGTCGATGTTTAGGCCTTTTGGTGCAAATGTTTGCATGGTGAAGATCCACTTCAGTTCTTCTTTATTTAATCTCTTTAGTATGTCCTCTCCTCTCCAGTTCTTACTCAGAGCCTTGATGCCTATAAAGGTCATACCTTTTGTGTTGCTGGCGTGTTTTTCTTGGAAGTGTAGAGGGACGTTGTGGGTATCTGTCTTGTTTATTATGCCTCTGATGTGCTCTGCGATTCTAGTTTTAAGGGGTCTGATGGTGCATCCTATATATTGACGGTTACAGGGACATTGTAGCATGTAAATCACGTGATTGGTGTTGCATGTTATGTGTTCTCGGATATTGTAAGTGTTTCCTGTTTGTGATGAAGAGAATGTGGTGGTTGGTTTGGTGCTCCTATGTCCTAGTGTTCGGCAGTTAGTACATGTTCCAAAGTGGTAGAAGCCCTTCTTCAGGGGTTCTTGATCTAAGGTGATTTGTGTCAGCGATGTCGGAGGTATGTGGTTGTGAACCAATTTGTCTTTGATGTTTGGTGCTTTGCGGTAGATTACCTTTGGGTGCATGGGAAGTATTGCAGCCAGTGTGTCGTCCTTAAATAGTAAATTCCAGTGTTTCTTGATTACCTGTTTTATCTTGGTGGCACTGGTGTTGTACTGCGTTATGAAAGGTATGTCATTCGTGTGTTGTTTTTTGTCAGGTTTGTATTGTAATAGGGGTGAGCGTCCCTCGTCGCTGACACAAATCACCTTAGATCAAGAACCCCTGAAGAAGGGCTTCTACCATTGTGGAACATGTACTAACTGCCAAACACTAGGACATAGGAGCACCAAACCAACCACCACATTCTCTTCATCACAAACAGGAAACACTTACAATATCCGAGAACACATAACATGCAACACCAATCACGTGATATACATGCTACAATGTCCCTGTAACCGTCAATATATAGGACGCACCATCAGACCCCTTAAAACTAGAATCGCAGAGCATATCAGAGGCATAATAAACAAGACAGATACCCACAACGTCCCTCTACACTTCCAAGAAAAACACGCCAGCAACACAAAAGGTATGACCTTTATAGGCATCAAGGCTCTGAGTAAGAACTGGAGAGGAGGGGACATACTAAAGAGATTAAATAAAGAAGAACTGAAGTGGATCTTCACCATGCAAACATTCGCACCAAAAGGCCTAAACATCGACAATGAAATGAAATCAGTAATAACCCGTTAGACTCAACCCACAAGGAGAGGTACGGACCCTGCAACACACCCACACCTCACCAGTAACCCGAGACCACCCAATCATTTTACTACATAGAAGGTGAACCACTGTGAACCCCATCGCACATAATGCATAAACAATGCACTCACATCAAGACACTACAAGAGTAACTCACAAATACCACCAACACTCCGCTACACCACGAGCGTGTACATACACCACAACTATAAAACCACCCCACACACATCATTTAGTAAGTTATACATCACCTTCACAAACGACACAGACATGCACATGATGACAAATCGCACCATGAGGCAATTCCCACACCAACCAACATAAGACACTTTTAACACCCAGCAGTACGTTACGAAACGTCCCTCACAACCACCGTCTCCACATCACCGACACTGGATATCAGTGTTGACACACCCAAGAATCAGATCCCACCCCACCACACACGCACCCACCAATAATGCACATCTGATCAGGTCACATAATACACAATTCTTAAGATTTAGCGTCCCCACGCACCCACCACAGATTGGAGGTATCAAGCCACCCATCTCACAGTCACCAGATTACGCACCTAGATATCAATTTCCAAGCAAACACCCCCCCCACTCTTCCCCCCACCCTTTCCCCCCCCCCCCCGTAACCACCATGTCCCTACAACTGAACTCCAACCCTGACACATCCAGAATAACAGATTCCACGACACAGGCACCTACCCATATTAACATATAATCAGGTCACCTATACACAGGAGACATAACCAGAATCTCAACACACACACCGCAGATTGGCGTTATCGGGCCACCCATCTAACAATTCCCATCACGCGCACCCACATACCATACATATGACGGTGCAGGCATACAATACCATTCATATATTTATTTATTTATCTCTCCATATTAACCAAACCCCCCATCAAAGGCGCTATACGCGGAATGCCTGCCGCATACAGCACCTTCTGGAGCCAGGTCCCGGTAAGCTAGCGTCACCATGGAGACCAGGACGCTGCCACCGGGAATCCCCTCCCTGGTAGGCTAATGAACACCATGTGACGCTCGGCGCAAGGGGATGCCTGCGTCTATGTGTCACATGGCTTGCCACACCCCCGGCTAACACGGACCACATGACAGTGACGCGCACGTGGGAGGTGACGTCACAGGGCTACCCGATGCTGCCACGGCAATGCTCACCGCCAGACAGCCCGGCCATCACCGCGTGGAGATAAATGCACGCGCTGACACACACACCCCTCGCCTGCATGTTAAACCAATACCACCACTGATTAGCCAGTAATAGTGTCAGTCACCCACACTGCCCCATCCTACCCGATACAGCCCACACCTGTTTAACACCTCTGCTACGATAGGCTAACCAAAGCACAGGCCACGCCCACACACCCACCTTCCACCTATATAACATACTCTCAGTCAACCTATCAGTAACTCCTTGAAGAAGGCTTAAGGCCGAAACGCGTTGGAGGCAACACACCCCCACACAAGACTACTGCACCACCCCACTTTGTACCCCATCATCAACCCAATGGCAAGGTGGCACAGAGTTATAAACGCGGACCACCGCATCATCCCCCATCTCGAAGCAGTGACGGGCGCCCGTCCGGTACACCCTGCGGGCTCGCAGGGTGCCAGCAACCACCGGACCAATACCAGAGTACACGACAACTGTGCACGGACTAGAGACTGCAACCTACTGGTAGGTAACTAGAACATCATTGCGGGACGCCGCTACTGTCACTATACGGGACTTTTCATAGTCATCATCAACATCCTGGTCCTCTAAGACTGAGACCATAGGTCCAGCAAAGGGGACGTGCAGAAGTAAGGGCCGCACGGAAAGGAGCCCCCTAAAAGGGCCCACCGACTCCCTGACCAGGAAACCACTTAACCCGCCACTCAACCCCAACCTCATTCACGGAACCACCTGGGGAGCACTGTGTCTCACCAATAAACAGGTTGGATTCAATCTCAAGTGTCTGGTTCTTCATTACACACCAACAACACCTACACTGAAAACACACACCAATACACGCCATCCCTTGATACTACATACCCCCATATTTCGCTTCCCCACCCCCCCTTTCCACCCCCCCTTTCCTTCCCACCCCCCACCCCACCAATATATATTTATATATTCAATCCTTTTCCCCTCCCAGCACACATTCACACATAGGAGCGCACGTGAAACCCCCCCCTCGTCCAGCTTGTCCAGACCAGTGCTGCTTCTGACTGTGAGAGGAGAGGGGGTGGTGTCATCTGTGTGTGTGTATGTGTATATACGAAACTCCAAAAGATTGAAACGTTGAAGTAAAGAAGTTTAGAACTTCATCTGTTTATTGATTTATTACTAAGGAGTGCCACTGCTACCACTTTCTACACTACAGTTTTTTGTTACTTGCGGAGGGCACCCGAAATCACTGACTGAGGAGGAGTGCCAAGCTTTATGCCATATATATATATATATATATATATATATATATGTATCTGTATGTATGTGGATACACACACATATATATATATATATATATATATATATATACAGTCAGGTCCATAAATATTGGGACATTGACAGAATTTTCAGATTTTGGCCTCTATTCACCACCACAATGGCTTTGAAATGAAACAAACAAAATGTGATTTAACTGCAGACTTTCAGATTTAATTTGAGGGTAATTACATCTAAATCAGGTGACGATGTAGGAATTACAATGGTTTCTATATGTGCCTCCCAATTTTTAAGGGGCCAAAAGTAATGGGACAAACTAAACAATCCTAAATCTAACATTCACTTTTTAATACTTTGTTGCAAATCCTTTGCAGGCAATTACAGCCTGAAGTCTGGAACGCATAGACATCACCAGACGCTGTGTTTCATCCCTGGTGATGCTCTGCCAGGCCTCTACTGCAAATGTCTTCAGTTCCTGCTTGTTCTTGGGGCATTTTCCCTTCAGTTTTGTCTTCATCAAGTGAAATGCATACTCAATCGGATTCAGGTCAGGGGATTGACTTGGCCATTGCATAACATTCCACTTTTTAGCCTTAAAAAATTCTTTGGTTGCTTTAGCAGTATGCTTCGGGTCATTGTCCATCTGCACTGTGAAGCGCCGTCCAATGAGTTCTGAGGCATTTGACTGAATATGAGCATATAATATTGCCCGAAACACTTCAGAATTCATTCTGCTGCTTTTGTCAAATACAAGGGAACCAGTTCCATTGGCAGCCATACATGCCCACGCCATGACACTACCACCACCATGCTTCACTGATGAGGTGGTATGTTTTGGATCATGAGCAGTTCCTTTCCTTCTCTTCTCATCACTCTGGTACAAGTTGATCTTTGTCTCATCTGTCCATAGGATGTTGTTCCAGAACTGTAATGGCTTTTTTAGATGTTGTTTGGCAAACTCTAATCTGGTCTTCCTGTTTTTGCGGCTCACCAATGGTTTGCATCTTGTGGTGAACCCTCTATATTCACTCTTGTGAACTCTTCTCTTCATTGTTGACTTTGACACCTATACATCTACCTCCTGGAGAGTGTTCTTGATTTGGCCAACTGTCGTGAAGGGGTTTTTCTTCACCAGAGAAATAATTATTTTGTCATCCACCACAGTTGTTTTTCATGGTCTTCCGGGTCTTTTGGTGTTGCTGAGCTCTCCAGTGCGTTCTTTCTTTTTAAGAATGTTCCAAACAGTTGATTTGGCCACACCTAATGTTTTTGCTATCTCTCTGATGGGTTTGTTTTGATTTTTCAGCCTAATGATGGCTTGCTTCACTGATAGTGCCAGCTCTTTGGATCTCATATTGAGAGTTGACAGCAACTAATTCCAAATGCAAATGTCACACCTAGAATCAACTCCAGACCTTTTACCTGCTTATTTGATAATGAAATAACGAGGGAATAGCCCACACCTGTCTATGAAATAGCTTTTGAGTTGATAGTCCAATTACTTTTGGCCCCTTAAAAAGTGGGAGGCACATATTGAAACTGTTGTAATTCCTACACCGTTCACCCGATTTGGATGTAATTACCCTCAAATTAAATCTGAAAGTCTGCAGTTAAAGCACATCTTGTTTGTTTAATTTCAAAACCATTGTGGTGGTGAATAGAGGCCAAAATCTGAAAATTCTGTCAATGTCCCAATATTTATGGACTTGACTGTGTATATATATATATATATATATACACATAGTGTGTGTGTATATACAGTGTATATATATATATATATATATATATATATATATATATACACACACAGTTATAAACCAATGTGTTATTTTTGGCGTCCGTGTATAAACAATAAGATTGGTGGTGGGATTATCTGCTAGGGGGCACCAGTCAAAATTTTACCTAGGACACCAAATTGGCTAGGGCCGGCTCTGAGGGCCTCAGTTATTATAAATGCACATAGGACATTTATCACTATTTTATGGTACCTAAAAGGCCTGGTTCTTGTATTGTGTCACCCATGTCACACCTTCAGTTGCAGCACAAATAAGTCATTCACCAAGGATAAAGCTACTGCCTTATAATAACAACACTCTTTCATGCCTTTCATTCCTAGTGAAGTGGGCAGAATGGGAAGAATTTCCACGGCGATCGGGGTCTCCGAGTAGGGGATGGGGCTTAATGATAAGATTATACAAGAATCACGTCATTTGGCCCCACCCCTATTTAAATATGCGCTAATCGATGCAATTTGCCATGAGGAGGTGGGGCTTAATGACACAAAACATTAGGCCCTGCCCCTCATTGCCGCACACCTCCTTCTCCTCCCCGGGCTTCTCCCTTGGAGGAAAAAAAAAGTAGGCAAGTATGGATTTACCTTTTGTTTCATGTCATTGTATGTAATTTATGTCATCCCGCCAATGTGCAACGCTGTGTGCTATGTCAGCACATTTAAAAAAGTATAATATAAACTCCTGATTAAGGCTTCGTCAGGGCCGGATTGGCCTGAGGGTCCAATCCCTCCTTTAGGGAACAGGTTCCAGACTTTGCACTTGATTTATACTGTACAGGACTATTGTGGCTTTTCTACAATGCACTGCTGTTATTAATCTGGTACATTATCATGCATTCACTAGCAGTATTTACTATATATATGTATATATTTAAAGGGGTCCAGACCCCCTCTGGAGGCTGGCCACACCCTTAAGTATGGGCCCCTATCACTGCATTCCTTCGGTGGGCCCTTCATGCCCCAGTTTGACACTGGGCTTCTTTATCAGATTAATGAACATATATAGGTTGGGATTGTAATGTAGTATAATTTACTCTGTAGCATGATAGCAAGACCTATGCTCAGAGCCAGGAGTGTAGAAAGATCTATGGAAACCATACTTGCCGACATTCAGCTCCCTTCTCCTCAACGCGAATCGCATCATCGGTCCCCCCCGCTGCGGGGGTTTCTGGTAGGAAGTCGGGGGGGCAGGCTGCAGCCGGGAGGCTTGCCTGCCTTTCCGGGTGAACTGGAGCGGCACCCGATAATCGGGAGGCTCTCGACCAAATCAGGAGGGTAGGCAAGCCTGATGGGAGCCCAACAGCAAAATCACTCCCACCCTGCTACAGGGCAGCATATCCGCTGTCACAGGCCCAGCCAGCTCTATCTCTATTTGCTAATGCTGGGAGGAAGAATGGCCAGAGGTGTAGCCAAGTCACCAGCTAAACAGTAGGGGTAGAATTGGATTATGGCCATGTTATATAATACTCATTAGGACCAACAGTCTGGTCTGGAGTTGGATCCCTGGAGGACTGGGCAAGTGTGTACTCTTCTTAAGTCATGCATCATCAGATTAATAATTTGCTTTATCTATTATTTCTAAATTAAAAACTGCAAATAAAATGGTAGGAAGTGTCTGGAGAGGTAAGGGTGACAGGCCAAAAGTTGTTATATGGTCCTTACCTGAAGATCTTATTCAGATTCTTTTTCTGAAGATGTTGTTGTTCAGGACCTTATTGGAAGATGTAATACAAAGTACTTATCGGTAATCAGTATCCAAAGTTACTTAAATAAAGCAGGAACTACTCAGAGAGGACCAGTGTAGGACTCAATGTCACCACAAAATGGCTGCCAGTAGCGGAGTATCTTTTATATAGGGCTGTGACCTGCATTGTGACATCACAATGTATGCAGGGAGCAGCTAGAGATGGCTGTAGCTTAGATCAGGTCTGGGCCATACCAGCCTCAGTTATATAACATCAGTAAATTTTGTGAAGACTGGTGTCTACTCAGTGACTGCTGCCATGAGCAGCCTAGCTGGTGTTCACGAGATGTTAGATTACAACTGATGTAGGTCTGGGCATTTTCTAGACATCACAGTACAGCGACACCACCTACCATTACCTTTACATACTGCTATCCCATAACTTTTGGCCATGCTTGCCAGCTCTCTCTCATTGTAAGGGAGACGCCCTGAAATAGTAGCAATCCTTGACTCCCTGAAGAGTCTAGCACCTTACCCCCATTATGTAGCTGTATATAAAAAAAACAGAGATATATACATTCAAATGGGATCATTAGTATAACTTCCCTGCATTGGTTATAACTTATAAGGCATAATGATCCCTATGGCTACATGCATTCTCTGAAAAATATCAGTGTGTTTTCATGTAGATCTTATTAACTGCTTTTGGGCTCACTTACATTTGGTCGAGGGCCAAGTGAGTTTATCCACCCAAGGCATGCGCAGAGCACGACTGCACTCCACAGAGTGGTTTATTTATCTTATACAATGGCCCCTGTTGTGACAAAATAGTTCTGTGGAGATGACATAGGGTGAAAGATATACAGAAAAAGAGTTCAGAATAGGCTGTTTAATTTGAATATTTTTTTATAAATAAACATGTAACTGCATAACAGTGTAAAGCTGGCCACACATCTAAAGATTATCTATCCAACCACCCAACTACTTGATTGGTTGGAATGAAAATCTGGTAACGTATGGAGTAAATGATGATCAGCAATTTGCTCCTAAATGCCAGAAAACAGATGAAAATGGTCGGTCAGACAAGTTTGTTAAATGCTTGATCTAAACAATTTGTTCAAACAACAGTTTTTGTCCATTTTCCGGCGTTTGGGAGCAAATTGCTGATCATCAGTTACTCCCATACCTTACCAGATTTTCATTCCAACCAATCAACTAGTTGGCTGGTTGGACAGATAATCTTTAGATGTGTGGCCAGCTTAAGTGAATAAAACAGTTGAACATTCAGAATAGGCGGTTTAAACAGTTGAACATTAATGACCACTGTCACTTTAAGGGCTCTATTTATTAACATTATTTTTACTAAAATAAAGTAAAAAAGGGTGTTTTCACACTCTCTTCACATTATTTTAGCATCACCTAAATTTACTAAAGGGCAATTGGAGTAGAATTCGTAAAATTCTACTCCAACCCCTAAGTATCACTTATTTTTAGTAAACAGATCGCATTTCCCATAATTGTAATGGGAAATGCGATCTGCCTGAAATTTACTAAAATAAATTGTGAAAAAATACCGGGGGAGGCCCTGTGATAATAACGCCACCTGGAGATGGCGTTATCCAGGGTCTCCCCTGGTTACTGGACTCCTGCTCTGCTCTAACAGGGAGAGCAGATCCGGGCTCCAGTGATCAGCTGTGTGGTCTAAACGGACCACAAGCTGATTACTGTAAAAAAAACAAAACTTACCTGCTAGAACAGCTGACCGGGTCACAGTGCAGGATGGGAGACAAGCTGACCGGAGCCACGGAGATCACCGGAGCACCGAAGACCTGACCGGTGGTAAGTGAAATTAACGGGGGAGGGGGATAGTGGCGGCATGTCGGTGCATGCGCGGCTCCTTGTTTTTCCAAAAAATACAGTGATGAGGCTTCGGAGGGGATTTGCAGGGACAGAGCTTTATCTCAATCTCTGTCCCTGCAAGGGATTTTTAATAAAGCTCTGTGATATTGCCTGAATTCGCAATGCGGATTGTAGTAAATAGAGCCCTTAGAGACGTTCATTTTGGAAAGAAAGCATGTGTTGCACAGTGAATTGTACTAACAGGAAGTTCAAGGCCAAGACTCTTATGTCTACTCATTGATGGCTGTGCTGGATTCTGAAGAGGATGCTCAGGTAAGCCCTGTTCAAGTTCTTTGAATAGATCATCATTGTACCAGTTATCTTTGGTAAAGATTGATATCAGGTCCTGAAATTTTTTTAAAAATGTGTATTTCTGTCAGTGATGTGCTGCTTTTCTGTGAGCAGTGTCGTTGTGAGAGATGTTATCATTTACACTTGTGGCGTGCTACAACTGTGGCTTTGTGATGAGGTTTTGATAACAGTGGGAAGTCAAAAAAACACTTGAACGCAAAGTCCCCATTTAGCCCATTGGGGGATCAAACAAATTCAGCCCAAATGGGGGCTTTGAGTTAAAGTCGTTTTATAAATATAATGCCTTTTTAAATTGTATTCTATTCTTGGGCTATATATTATTAATGGATTGTTTTATTTTTTATGTCTGTCTCCTTGGTTTCCAAATGTATCTGAATTGTCCCTATAAATACATCATAATATGGATCTATGCTTTGAATTAAGTTGGATCATCTGTGAATGTGAATAAAACCGTTATTTACAAAGATATGTCTGTATTTATGTGGATACTAATGAACTTTTGAACAATACTGAGCTATTAATTTACAAACAAAAGTGTTTATTAAACGCTTTGGATGAAGGAAGGCAACCAGGAAGTTTTTTTTGCGCTCCAAATTGATGGTGGAACGCAAGTTGTAAGGCATAGAAAAAGATCCAGGGGCCATCTTGTTTCCAGTTCCAACAGTAACCATATCCTGACATGCGCACATGGGGGGTGATTCACCTTAGGACGGAATTGGAAGCAGCTTTGCAATTCCATCCTTGCTAATATGCGAATGCAGCAGGTGTATGACACCCCCTGCTGTATTTGCGATTCCAACACTGTGACTGATGTCGCAGGCTGGGATCACCACTGCGACCATCAGTTGAGATTGTGGACGACGCCAGGCCGTCGGCCAGCTGAGTAAGCGTCAGCTTGCACAGGCTGGTCGGCTTGCGAAGCCAGGAAACTGCATCCATGGATACATCCCCTGGCCTGGCTACTCCTGGAAAACAGGGTGGACACGCCCCCTCATTTCCGGGAACACCGGCCGTCCCCGGATAATCTGGAATCTACATTCAGCATTGCACTTATGTGAAACGCTGAATTAGTGGTTATGCACTTCAGCCTGCAATGGAAAGCACGCTGGAGTGCAAATAAAGATCCGTCGGCCATTTGCATTTCCGGTCCGGGAGTTACCGCAACCATATGTCTATAGCCTGTGCAAGTTTTTGTACTATTAAATATTTTTGAGTGTCAAAAGGTTCCTTCACCATTGGATATCTTCTGTTTTTTATGGTTTTATCTTGCTGAGTGAGAAGCGATTCACATCTGATGAAAGAAGGGAGATGTGGTAGTTTTGGAAACATCAATAGTGAAGTGCTACTGATCAAGTTGCCATCTAGTAAGGGTCCACCCTTAAAGGGGACAAGATTATTTTTTAATTTTCGAGTCTGAAAGTGTCACCAGCGTGCCATTTCATTCACCTGAGTGTTCTCACCTTAGCTGTACAATATTGCCTGATTCAGACCCGGTCACAAGCGATGAGCGCTCGCAACCGGGTCGATGTTTGCCCACTGGAGATGAGCACGACGGAGCTGGCTCCGTCGTGCGCTTGCACGAGACCCGGTTAGCAACGGGTGCTCCGTCGCTCTGGGTCTCGCACCAAAGGGGGTGAGCTGTCGATGGTGATTGACGCCTGCCGTTTCGGGCGGCCCCACTGACATCACCAGTGATGTCAGTGGGACAGCTTCCGGCTCTATTAGAAGATAGATGGCAAGCGAGTGTATCTTGTAATGCTGCTGGATTAGGGATGGAAACAGAGTAGTCCTCTGACCAGTACGGTGGTGTTAACTGAATGCCGGGCAGCACAGGTAAGGGGAACACACTGACATGCAAAACCATGGGATGGGGGTGGGGGAGGTGCACTGGCATGGGCAGTAATATGGGCAGGTGGGATGAAAAAGTCAATCAGTGGATGGAGTCCATTGAAGTAATGAGGACTAGGATTAGCACTCCTGATGCAATTATGGGGTAGTGGTTTGTCTGGTGGTTAGGTGCTGAGGCTGCTTGTAATGATGCGTGTGGCTAAGAGGACTGATAACTTACTGGTCAGAGTAGTAGTCAGTCAGCCTCCTGCTGCTCTGGGTGTGGGGATTCCGTCCCCGGCCATAGTTGTCTCTGTGCAGCACACCCAGGGCCAGCGCTAGGCTGTGCTGTGCCCAGCGCCGTCCTGTGTTGCCACCCCTTCCCTCCTCCGCTCCCTCCCTCCCCCTGAGCTTAAATATATATACTATAGCGCTGGGAGGGAGGTGGGCTTTTCCTGTGCTCTCCGGAAACAGTAGCGCTCCGGGCGACGGACCGGCTTGCCCATGCCTGGAGCCGCTACTGAGCACACCAGCTGCCGGTAGTTTCACCCCTGCTGGCAAGCGATAAGACTAATCTTAGAATCGCTCAGCTGCCCAGGTGACCATTTTTCTTTTATGAAATGCATAAAATAACATTAGGGAAATCTTTAGTCTTCTTAATAGACCCAATGGTTTGCTTACAACTCCAATGGCGGGTGGACTGGACATTTGTTCACACAGTAGCCCCAAGCCACACCATGATTGACATGCTATGGCAGGGCGGGGACAGGGCGGCACTGCCTGCGTTTACAGACAGCAGCGATGACGACCCCATTTTCTGAGAGTGCTGAGACCAGTGCTGCATCTTTCAATGCAGATTTACTGGTCTCGCAAGTGAGCAGGAGGTGGTCATTCTGTGTAAGCCATGAGCACCACTCAGGAGGTGGGTGCAGCACAGGGGCTGTTATCAGACCCCCCAACATGACCCCTTCCATCAGGTACAAAATGCTCTGCACCTGGACTTCCTTCTTAATTTATGATTTCAGCCACCTGTGGTGAAACAACCTTCTCCTCAGTGAATTAGTTCAACACAGGTGACAGCAATCATAAATTAGGTGTGAAGTCCAGGAGCAGAGCATTTTGTACCTGATGGAAGGGGTCATGTTGGAGGGTAAATGTAAAGGCCCCCACACACGGTACAATTTGCAAATGATCCAATCTCATTTGCGATTTCCCTTGAACTCCTGAACACTCCTGGACAAATGATATTGTGCCTAGACATGGTACAATTGTATAAACGACCAAATGATACCAGGATTTTGGTAGTTACCGATAAATCCCTTTCTCCGATTCCACAGGGGACACTGGAGGCTTCAAGGCAGTGGGGTATAGATGGTGCTAAGTAGAACTGGCACTTTAAATCTTTTGAAGTGTGACTAGCTCCTCCCCCTCTATTCCCCCCTACAAGCCCCAGTCTTAGGAAACTGTGCCCGGGGGGAGCTGAGAAAAAGACAACTAGAAAAGGAGGAGACGAAAGTACACAAAACATTTGAAAAGGTTGAAAAAAACAGAAATACAACAAGAGACAACATACAGGTCTCTAACGTCCCAAAGCTCCCATCATGGGCGGGAGAGCGCTGAGCACCCTGTTAAACAGACCGGCCACACTGTGCTGCAACAGCCGCAAATGTGTCAAATCTGTAGAAACGAACAAAGGCATGCCGGCACGACCAAGTAGCCACCCGGGAAACCCCGCGAGCAGCCACCCACGAGGCACCCACTGAGCGAGTGGAATGTGCTGTAATAGAAGGTGGAGGTTCCCTAGATGAGGCCATATATGCCTGTCTGATGGTCAGATGAATCCAGCGAGCCAGCGACTGTTTGGAAGCTGGCCGTCCTAATCAGCATCATACAAAACAAATAGAGTGTCTGTTTTACATATGGCTGCAGTCCTCTCCACATATATCCGAAGAAGTAAGCCGGATTCTTAAATTACCCTGGTAGGATCCCTTTACGTCTTAAGATGGCCCTTTCAACAGCCACGCCATCAAACGTAGCCGCTGTAAGTCTGGATAGACTAAAGTAATAGATCTTCTCTCAGTGGCAGGGGCCACCGATCGTCGATCAACAGAAGATGAATGTTGGAATACCAAGCTCTGCGAGGCCAGTCAGGCTACCAATAGAACGTTGACCTTCTCCCTTCTGATGCATTATAGGATTCGAGGGAGAAGAGGGAACAGATAGACAAATTATAACTGCCACGGTGCTGACAGTGCGTCCACTGCCACCGCCTGCGGGTCTCTCATCCGAGAGCAGTAGAGAGGCAGTTGATGATTTTGTCTGGATGCCATGAGGTCGACCCATGGAAGACCCCACCATTGGACTAGCTAGTTAAAAACTCGAGGATGTAGTGCCCATTCCCCTAGATGCACGTCCTGCCGGCTGAGGTAGTCTGCCTCCCAATTTCCGACGCCTGGAATGAAGATTGCTGAAATTGTCTTGTGAACTTTTCCACCCAGATTAGAATCTGGCTTACTTCCCTCATAGCCACTCGACTTCTAGTGCTGCCTTGTCTGTTTATGTATGCCACTGTCATGGCGTTGTCTGACTGGACCCTGACTGCTCGGCCCTGCAACAGGTGAGCAGCTATCTGGATAGCGTAGAAGACTACACTTAGTTCCAATATGTTTATCGACAGACTTGCTTCCTGTGATGTCCAGCGGCCCTGGAAGTGATGTCCTTGAATCACAGCCCCCCAGCCTCTCAGACTTGCGTCTGTGGTGGGAAGAGTCCAATTCCACACTCCGAATCTCTTTCCCTCCATTAGGTTCAACCACCAGAGAAGGGATATCCGAGTTCTGAGACTTAACCTTACCCGTTGGTGAAGGAAAAGATGGGATCCTATCCATTGTGAGGAGATCTAGCTGAAAAGTCCTGGAGTGAAAACGACCATAAGGAATGGCCTCGAAGATCGCCACCATCTTCCCTAGGAGTCGGATGAAAACATACACCGAAACCTGACGATGTTGAAGGACCTTCCTCACCATCTCCTGTATGGAAGTTACCTTTTTCTGAGGGAGGAACACACGCTGAGACAATGTGTCCATGATCATTCCCAGAAATTGTAACCTATGTGTCGGTTGCAGATGTGACTTGGGGAAATTTAGAATCCATCTATGACAAATGAGAAGGTTGTGTGTCACTGTGATGTTCTGCAGTAATTGGTCCCTGGAATGTGCCTTCAGCAGTAGATCATCCAGGTAAATTGATCCATTGTATCCAAAGGAGACTCATCATCACAGCCATGACCTTTGTGAATACCCTGGGGGCTGATGATAAGCCGAAGGGTAAGACCTGAAACTGGAAATGTGAATTCCAAACTGCGAATCTCAGAAACGCCTGGTGAGTTGGCCAGATTGGGATGTGAAGGTAGGTGTCCTTGATATCTAAAGATACCATGAATTTGCCTTCCTCCAATCCAATTTCAACTGGCCACTTCACTAATTGAGGTAGCCAGGGCATACTCATGGACTGCCTGACTGCCGGCTGTGGTTGTGACTAGCGGGGGACTCAGTGCACGCTGTGTGTAGTGGCATGCAGTACACCCAGAGACAGTGTTCTCTTCATGTAGTGAGGGACCCCAGGCAAACTGCAAGCAGTTGCGAGCAGTCCCTGTCGGCAGTCTCCCACGGAGCAGACAGGCAGTGGCAGATGCTGCCTGTCTGTCTGTCCTCATTCTGCCCCCCTGCTATGCTGTTTTTGCAAATGCATAAGTGCGCTGTGAGAGGGAATAGCCCACACAGCCGCTACTCTCTGACGAGTGACTCCATTAATCAGAGTGCTGCTATAATAAATAACCTCCTGCTGTTTCAGCGCAGCAGCGCTGTGAGAAAAATCTAAAACCCAAAGGAGAACCTGGTATACACAACCAGCTCCACTCAGGCACAAGCTAAGGCAGGGGCTTGTAGGGGATAATAGAGGGGGAGGAGCTAGTCACACCTCAAAAGGTTTAAAGTGCCAGCTCCACTTAGCACTGTCTATACCCCACTGTCTTGAAGCCTCCAATGTCCTTGTGGATGAAGGAGAAATAGATGGATCGAACTGCCGATATCTTTCTGCAGTTTCAATTGATCAGCGACCACGATCAGCGAAAGCGTGCATTGGCATCGTTATCATGGTAACACACGGCACTTTTTAAATGATTTGTCGTTCCAATCGTTTGAAAATGGCCAAATTGTTTAAAAAATTGCACCTTGTGTGGGGGCCTTTACTAAAATGACCAATGCTGGAAATATTGATCTGGTCCTGCATCTTTGAATGCAGGCATCGGTTCTGAGATGCTGGCAGGAGGCGTTTTTATCCTTCAGGCGCCTCCTGTAGGTATTACCATATTTTTGCACAACAGCTGCGCTGTGCAAAGCGTCCATCTCTGAATGAGACCCTACAGCCACACCACCCTGCGAGACGATTCCCGGCTAATTGCATTGCTCCCTATGAATGGCTGCTGTTAGTGGCAACAAAACAAACATCAAACAAACTGCTCGTGTAGTGAAAGGGGCTTCCCCAATTGTTTGCAAAGTAATAGGGGATGCTTCAATTAGGGGAGAAGTCTTCTCCCTTCATTGAAGCATCTCCTATTACTTTGCAAACTCTCCCCTAATTGAGCATCCCCTATTACTTTGCAAACAATTGGGCAAGCCCCTTTCACTACACGACCAGTGTTGCAAACTATGAAATGAAAAATAAGCAACCAATAAGTATATAACAAGCCCAAACCAATCATAAAAAGCCCAATAAAAAAAAGGCCAATTTATTGGGGTGTCTCTTTGTCCTCACTATCTACCTGCCTAACTTCCTTTATTCCCCCTTCACTAACCTAAATATTTTAGTGTATGCACAACCTTATTATCTGTCTATATTGCTTTTCTCCCTCTACACCAGCCTCCATATTTTTACCTCCTCCCTCTTTTCATACCTCATTCCCTTGCCAGTCTTCAGCTGGGTACACACTTGCCGATGTGTGAACCCAGTGAAGCGACGCCCGACCACGCGGTTGAAACATACTGCACGATGTGGTGACCGAACACCCGATATGAGCACAGGCTCCATCCACTATGCAAGCGTCGGCATCTGGGTTGTTCCATTGGCCTTACATGCAGGCCAACGGAACGACCCCAATGGACGACCCGTGGGAGTGCGCAGGGTCGTGCATAGTGGGTACACACTGGCCGATGAGGACGATATGTTGGCCCGATCAGCAGGATCGGGTGACATATTATCATCCTTTACCTGACTCCCCATTCCTCTCACCCCTCTTCTTTACCTCCTTCATACCTGTCACCTATTTCCATTATCCCCTCTCTTTAACAGCCTCAGTAGTTTTAACTCACCCAGATGTACCTGCCTCATTTCCATCATCTATTTTACCTCTCCCTCTTGCCTGCCCCCTCCAACTTCACCCTGTCCACTGGGTTAGGTCTAGACTATACAAGGCTGATGGACCTGTGACGTCACACCCACGTGACCCGGTCTGAAAGGGGGAGGGGCGGGGATGCTAACGGGGGACCAAAAGTGTCCCCTCGATGGCTCGCTGCGCTTGCCACGCTTTGGGCATGGTGGCTCGCTGCGCTCGCCACAAATATATATTCTCCCTCTATGCCCTAGTGGATGGTAACACAGGAGCGGTCCAGCCTCCTGCAGCGATCACGTGGTGGATACGTCACAGAGGTCCTTTAGCCACATAGGAAATAGCAGCAACCCTGTCCACTGCTCTCTATTTTCCCCCCCTCGGGTGCCTCAGCAACGAACCAAAAAAAACAAGCCCAAAAACAAGCAACAAGCAACCCTAATAAAAAAACAAACAAGCAACTCGGGTAAAAAAGAAGCCCAATTCCGCTTGTTATAAGCGGACTTGGCAACTATGTAACACGACGTGTTATGTGTTGCTGCTTTTTTTTCAATTAAGCTTTGTAGAAAAAAAAGTGGCCACATGACAAAATGCGGCAATTTCTATGGAGAGCGGTGTCCCTGGTAACCGGTCACTAAGGAACGCTGTAGCTTTGTTGTCACTTCTCAGAGCTGATCCCTGTCCATAGAGGAGCCCGGAGCCTGGGACAGCGGTATGTGAGGGCGGATGGTGAGGGGACCCGGGGTGACGGTGTCACATGCACTAGATTTAATGGGGATATGTTTGACATCCACCCTCCTGTGTACCTGAAATATCGTTCTGGCTTATTGGCTCTCACACGTGTAGGATGAGTGATCTGCTCCTATTACCTGTGCATGTCAGGGGAGGCACCGGGCACTGGCGGAGACGCTCCATCCAGCAATGCTGCTCTCACTCCGAGCACTCACATGCTTTATATAAGGGGGAAATATGCGATGACAAAGTTACTTTCTGGACGTATACACTCTCCGTATTGCTGCTACACAGATGACATAGTTCCCGATTTCTGTTTCCGTATTTAAACATTTTCTGAAGAAGTTTCTTAAATGTTCTATTTCATGCCTCTGATTTTCTTAGATGTTGCATAAAAGCACACTGGTGTTTATGCTGCTTTAATGATCTTTTCTTATTCTAGAGATGCTTCTCTGCATGTGTTTCGTATTCTCATCATGTGCATTTATTTGTTTATGTCATGTTAGTGACCCTTGTCTACCTATGGTTAACATTTTTCTGTTACCATACCATAAACTTGGGGTTGCTGATAATGATATTTATGTAGAATTGCTTAATTGAAGTAAGATAGATAGTATTTGTCCCAAGCTAATAACTTTGCACATTGTAAACGTTTAAAAAGTAGATCTACTACCAAAGCACATGAATTTGTGTGTAATTACCGCATTAGGGCCTGATTCAGAGATTGACGCAGTTCCAATATTTACGTAGTTGAGCAATGTTTTGCTACTGCAAATGCGTGAAAGCTTCTACTCAGACTGGTCGGTGCTGCCGCCATCGCGACCGATTATTGTGATCTGAGGCAGCGTCTATGGTCACTATTGCTGTCAGGAGGTGCCTGCTTCCTATAGACGCCTTCTGTAGTATTTTAATATTTGCTGGACGGTATTGTACAGCTGCTTCCTTGCGGCTGTGCAATACTGTCCGGACCTGAATCAGGCCCATAAATCACAATATTTTCCTCATATTCAAGTTTATGTACAATATATTTAAGCAATAGATACTGTACATAGTCTTCATAGAACTGTGGGATATACTATATTCATAAGATGGGAAGCAGTTATTTTGTTCTATGGTTACAATGTCGTTAATTACAATGTGGACAGTGTAACGCCGACGGCATAATGCCGACACAGTACTAATCCTAATTAGAACCCATACAATACACAGTGAATATAATCTACAATTTAAGTGAATGAGATCTATAACACCTTTTGATATCATTATACTGACAAACCAACATGGTTCTGCATGCTGTCTTATGCAGTTGATAACACAAAGTCTTCTGTTTAGCAGCATCCCTGGTTGTATGAAAAAACCACTAGGAAAAACTAAAAAGATACAGCCATGACGTCTGTATTGACCAACCAGAAGGAAATGGGAAGTGGAACGTACACTTTCTCCAGCCATCCAAGGGTTGTTCAAAATCGCAGAAAGTATCGAGGAATAGAGCCACTAATGTGAGTGTAATATCCCTGTATTGTATGAAACACAACAAGATTCTCCAAAATAATAGAACAGTGGCTCTCAGACTCTGGGCCTGATTCAGACTTGGGAATAGAGAGATATCTCTCTCAACTGATCATCTTTGTGAAACCATGCTGCACTGCAGGTGGGGCAGATTTAAAATGTGCAGAGAGATTTAGATTTGGGAGGGAGGTGTCCAAACTGACATCTAAAGTGCAGTGTAACAATAAAGCTGTGCAGTATTTGTGGTCTACATACAAAAGCAGCCAGTATTTACACTACATGCAAAAAAATTTTTATTTACACCCCTTGCATTGCAACATGGCTTGCCCAGGTACACAGTTAAGTGCTATCTCTCTCTCTATTCCCAACTCTGAATCAGGCCCTCTGTCCTCAGGATCCCACACAGGTCATTTTTTCCAGGTCACCCAGCAGCTGCACAGGTGTAGTCATTACTCACCGACACATTATAAAAGATCCACAGACAAGATTATTATTTCACTTGTTTTTCTGTGATGAGACCTGGAAAACATGCACTGTTCGGGGTCCTGAGGACCGAGTTTGAGAACCTGTGTAATGCATAGACAAAAGATATTCATGGGATCCATTCCTGTGCAGGCTAAAATGAAAGGACTGTGTCATTATCACTCCAGTTTGTCATAAGTGATATTGACATTTTTATTTTATTTTATTATTTGTTTGCTTGGGTGGACTTCATGAACCCAAAGTGCCTATTAAACATGCCAGTGATAAAGTAAAATTGTATCAATTTCCACGGAAATATTCACAAAATGGAGGTAGATATCCATGTCAAATGTTTTCAAATGGCAAGTGAATTAATAAATAAACTGCTTTTTTTAAATCCTTAAAAATAAAAACATTGGTGATGCCCAATGAGGTGTAGAATTGGCACTTAAACACTTTGCAATTAAAGGTTTATAATAGGGGCTTAATTTGAAATTAGGGCCAACAAAGTTTCTAGGAGAGGATACCGTCTCTTTTTTTTTTTTTTTTAGAAAATCACCATTGATGTCTTTATTAGTCATATTATGCTATATAAACCCTTCATTGGGCAGGGTGTATCAGAGGTTCTTCATTGTGTCCTGACACTTTTACCTTAAAATAAAGATTTTCACCTGCTCAGGGGATGCTCCCAAAAAAAGTTGAATTTCCTCTGAAAACGCAATACACCTTTGGAATTGAAATGCAAATGTTACTCGCAGTGCAAGTTGGGTCCTGCAGCAAACTTGCAACTAATAGGATTGAGCCAATGTTTGCAAAGCATCAATGCAGATGTCCAATCCCTAGTTGGCAGTCAAATAGAATGGAGCTAATTGACCACAGTCTTATTTTTCTCTGATACATCAAAGGGGACCAGGACCCTGTAGACGGATTCCAATCCGGACCCATTGTGAAATCTCTGGGTTTCAGGATTAACAGGATTAATCCTGGGTTTATGATTAAAGGAAAACAAGTGGTATAAAAAAAGTGTTATCAAAAAACAGTAATTTTGCCTCATTTTCTATTGCAACCACAATTTGGAAGATCCATCTCTGATTGTGTACACAGTGTTTATGCTGTATTTTTCTGATCTAACAGCTCCAGAGTCAGACTGCTGGAACTGGAGTCCAGTGAAGTATCTTCCAAATAAATGTGACTGTAATACCCCTTTCACACCGAAAATGAAATTACCGGGTAAATTAGTTTTATGCCGCTTTCACACTGAAATAAAGGGTTTTACCCGGCTTTTGAATGCTGGGTGGATTTGCCGGATCGAGCCTTTATACTGAAAATTAAATTACCGGGTAAATCACTTTTACACGGTAATTTGCTGAACTACACAGATTTTTTTACCTGTGTGAAAGGGTCATCCCGGGACATAATTCCCGGGTCTCCGACCCTGCAAAAAAACAGGGTCGGAGACCCGGGAATTATGTCCCTCGATCCAGCAAATCCACCCGGCAGTCAGAATCCGTATTTCAGTGTGAATTTGGCATAAGCTACATTCTTTTGCACTAACACCCAAGCACAGCCCGACATAGATCTGCTAGTGACACTTGTTAATGTGTTACACTATCTCCCCCTTCTGATCTATAATAATACTGCTGTGCCGAAAAATCTCTGAACCTCAACATATCAGACAGTGCCACTCACTTCTGCAGTACTAATTGTACCCGCAGTTATATCAAATAAAAATACATTATGCTACAGTGCTGCTGAGCTCCATTCCACAATCAATGACAGTCATTCAGCTGTTATGCTTTGGCACTGTCCATATTATTTGCACTTTTTTTATATCAGCTGCACTATGACAGATATCATTCATGGCACTTAATTCACACTGCCTCATCCCACCCTATACTATATGAGCATTATTGGTTAGTAAGATGCCAATGACTGAGCCACTAGCTAGAACATAGTTTATCTAAACCACTGTTTTGTTTTGTTTTTTAAACACATTTTCAGTCGTTTATTGTAAAATAGAAACATGCTATTTGTTTTTTCGTTGTATAATAGACACAATGCATCCTTTCCATATTTGTATTTTGGAATAGTTGAGAAACTACAATTTTTACAGTGAATGTAAAAATAATAAAATAAAAAGCTCTAGAGCCTGAACAGAAAAGTTTTTCTTGGACCTAACTATTAATTGAAGCATTTCATAATGGAAATTTTCTTTAGTTTTACTCTATCTGAAAGATATATTTCAAAATATGAATTGGTCCATCTCTTTCATGACGCCCACCTACCAAGTGAATTAGGAGACCAAGGAGTTGGATAACGCAATACACATTGAATCACTTTATCATGGCCCCACCCCCACAGTACAATACAGTGATCACATCTTTGAAGAGCAAGGGGCAGGACCATGATGAAGTAATAGTGGCACCATCCCTCTCCCGCACATCAGAGCTGGATGCTCCTTACAGGAAACTCCTGGAGGGAGCCCGTTTAACGTCAGCAAGTATGCACAGGAGGAGTGGGGACCATTATTGGCCGCTATGTGGCAAGTCACTGCTTTCTGTTTTCAGCCAGTATCATCAGGGAAATAAAAAAAAATAAAAAAATAGAAAATATTTTTTTTGGTGATGGAAAATAGGACTTGTTTGGTAAATAGATCCTTAAGGGGTGAGTCAGAGGTGGACACAGGGAAGCAATTGGCCGATTGTTTCCCTCTGCACATGCTTCTCAGCTGCACTGCACATGCGTCCGATGGTTACTGCACAAACGCAGATCGAAATTGCATGCAGGTCCTTGCAATTTCGACGGGCGTTTCTGGATGGTAACTGGGAGACTGTGTTTAAAGACTCAGTTGCACTGAAACCGGCAGCCATGTTCAGTTGGACATTGTGCACCCGTCATAGAGCAGATGTCCGATGGTGTGGCCAATGGTAAGCCGATAACCCTGAATCGCCCCCTTACTTGTGTGTTCCTATAATGCTCACAAGAGATTACATAGTATGACCATTCTGGCTCTCATATAAGGAATGCGTATGTTTGCTTTGTTTCAGGTTTGAAGAGACCTATAATTATGGAAACATTATGTATGACCCAAGAGTGGTGCGAGGCAATACCTATGCCCAGCATATGTTACCTCTGGTAAGCAGAACACGCAGTGCTTTGTTTGTGATTTCTAAGCTGTTTTGTCTTACTACTTCTCACACAAGAATCACATCCATTTTACCGTAGCAGTTTTTGGGAGATATTTAACAATTCCCTGAAAACGCACCTCAGACAAGGTACCTCAAATTCCTGCGCTATTCTACCAAAGTTCCTGGCGCTATATGGGAAATTTGATGAAAAATGACTGCACAGAAAGGGTAGTGGATAAGTGGACTAGCCTCCCATCAGAGGTGGTAGAGGCTAATACAATAGAGCAATTCTAGCTTGGGTTAGACATAAGGATAGCCTTACAAGGAACTAGGATCATATTGGGTTTGAGGTTACCATAAGGTTAAAAAAAGGGCAGACTAGATGAGTCAAGTGGTTCTCATCTACTGTCAAATGCTATGTTTATATGCTATATAAATATATATTAAGACATAAATCATTTCAAATTAAATCCTGCAGTATTTAGAGTTTATTGCCAATTTATCAGAGCACAACGGGACCTCCTGTGCAAACATCTTCTCAGTATGGTATTAAGTGGGGGCGCCCAAATGACAAATGCTTAATTATTAAAATGTTGCATTTGTTTTCTTTTTTTTAACCCTATTTTTCAATTGCTTCGTTTTTATTTTTTAACAAACTGTATTTTATTTAGTTTTAATAAATCTAGCATGTTGGGCTTAAAGTTCCAGTACGCATATGGGAGCTGGTACGCTGTCTCATGCATGCTCATAGACTTCTGACTCGCCAGCCGATCAGTAAGGCTACTCTTACTGCTGCCAGCCAGCGTAGTCTGGGAGGTGACAATCGCTCAGCTACTTCGGTGACTTTGTTTGGTAAATAACACAAAAATACATTTTCTATCCCAGCGATGAGCAACAATAGATACTCTTTGTTTTAGAGGGGGGGTCTTAATAAATAGATAAATTGTATTAACGTTAGTGATGAGCGGTTCGGATTCTGAGGAATCCGAACCTCTCCGAACAGGTGGAATCCGAGTCCACCCGAACGCAAGTTCGGGTGTTCCCGCCTGACTCGGATTCCACCTCGAGGCCGAACGTCACCCGTCCGGCGTCGGATTCTCGCGAGAGCCGAGTGACGTTCGGCCTCAATAAAAAGGCGCGGCGCCCGGCAGTCGGCGCCATTTCTCGCGTGACGCGTAGTTAGGTAGTTAGCTAGTGCGCTGTCTGTTCTAGTGTTAGATAGATTAGAGTAGGCAGTGCTCTGTGACTTTACTGGGCATAAGCCCTTGTGTGTGCTCTGTGACTGGGCATAATAAGCCCACTGTGTGTATGTGTACTCTACTACTCACTGTATTATACAAGCTCCATGACAACTGACAGGGCATAGCCCACTGAGTGTATTATACAAGCTCCGTGACAGGGCATAGCCCACTGAGTATTATACAAGCTCCTTGACAGGGCATAGCCCACTGTGTCTATTATACAAGCTCTGTGACAGGGCATAGCCCACTGTGTCTATTATACAAGCTCCGTGACAGGGCATAAGCCCACTGAGTGTATTATACAAGCTCCGTGACAGGGCATAAGCCCACTGAGTATTATACAAGCTCCGTGACAGGGCATAGCCCACTCAGTGTATTATACAAGCTCCGTGACAGGGCATAGCCCACTGAGTATTATACAAGCTTCTTGACAGGGCATAGCCCACTGTGTCTATTATACAAGCTCTGTGACAGGGCATAGCCCACTGTATCTATTATACAAGCTCCGTGACAGGGCATAGCCCACTGAGTGTATTATACAAGCTCCGTGACAGGGCATATGCCCACTGAGTATTATACAAGCTCCGTGACAGGGCATAGCCCACTGAGTGTATTATACAAGCTCCGTGACAGGGCATAGCCCACTGTGTCTATTATACAAGCTCCGTGACAGGGCATAGCCCACTGGGTCTATTATACAAGCTCCGTGACAGGGCATAGCCCACTGAGTGTATTATACAAGCTCCGTGACAGGGCATAGCCCACTGTGTCTATTATACAAGCTCCGTGACAGGGCATAGCCCACTGTGTCTATTATACAAGCTCCGTGACAGGGCATAGCCCACTGGGTCTATTATACAAGCTCCGTGACAGGGCATAGCCCACTGAGTGTATTATACAAGCTCCGTGACAGGGCATAGCCCACTGTGTCTATTATACAAGCTCCGTGACAGGGCATAGCCCACTGAGTGTATTATACAAGCTCCGTGACAGGGCATAGCCCACTGTGTCTATTATACAAGCTCCGTGACAGGGCATAAACCCACTGAGTATTATACAAGCTCCGTGACAGGGCATAGCCTACTGTGTCTATTATACAAGCTCCGTGACAGGGCATAGCCCACTGAGTGTATTATACAAGCTCCGTGACAGGGCATAGCCCACTGTGTCTATTATACAAGCTCCGTGACAGGGCATAAGCCCACTGAGTATTATACAAGCTCCGTGACAGGGCATAGCCCACTGTGTCTATTATACAAGCTCTGTGACAGGGCATAGCCCACTGGGTCTATTATACAAGCTCCGTGACAGGGCATAGCCACTGAGTGTATTATACAAGCTCCGTGACAGGGCATAGCCCACTGGGTCTATTATACAAGCTCCGTGACAGGGCATAGCCCACTGTGTCTATTATACAAGCTCCGTGACAGGGCATAGCCCACTGAGTGTATTATACAAGCTCCGTGACAGGGCATAGCCCACTGTGTCTATTATACAAGCTCCGTGACAGGGCATAAACCCACTGAGTATTATACAAGCTCCGTGACAGGGCATAGCCTACTGTGTCTATTATACAAGCTCCGTGACAGGGCATAGCCCACTGAGTGCATTATACAAGCTCCGTGACAGGGCATAAGCCCACTGAGTATTATACAAGCTCCGTGACAGGGCATAAGCCCACTGAGTATTATACAAGCTCCGTGACAGGGCATAGCCCACTGTGTCTATTATACAAGCTCCGTGACAGGGCATAGCCCACTGAGTGTATTATACAAGCTCCGTGACAGGGCATAAGCCCACTGAGTATTATACAAGCTCCGTGACAGGGCATAAGCCCACTGTGTCTATTATACAAGCTCTGTGACAGGGCATAAGCCCACTGTGTCTATTATACAAGCTTCGTGACAGGGCATAGCCCACTGAGTCTATTATACAAGCTCCGTGACAGGGCATAAGCCCACTGAGTATTATACAAGCTTCGTGACAGGGCATAGCCCACTGAGTGTATTATACAAGCTCCGTGACAGGGCATAGCCCACTGTGTCTATTATACAAGCTCCGTGAAAGGGCATAGCCCACTGTGTGTATACAAGCTCTGTGACTCCAGTTCATAGTGATAAAGTAATATGGATCACGAGAATGAACTGAGATTAGAGCAGAAACAACATGTAAATGCTAGCATTGCAGCGGCTGGAAGTCCATCACTTTTATCTAAAGCTGATGCTCAAGGGCGTAGAGGCTTTAAAACCTTAGGGAACCTGAAATCAAAAAATTTAGATTTTACAGGGGTAAAGACAAAAAAAAAACCTCTAAAGACTACTACTTTTGCAGAGAAACAGAAAATTGGCAACATACCATTCACCACACGTAGCGGCAAGGAAAGACTCAGGCTTTGCCCTTTATTTCTGAGTGGTGGTTCTGCAGCTGTCAGTGAGGCATCTTGTGCCTCTCGTGATGATAAAAGACCTTTTCAATCAGACTATAGAAGTGTGAAAAAATTTAAAACCAATAAGGCAGTCGAACAAACTGTGTTTTTTGAAACACAAATGTCAGAAATCCCTGAGGAGAGTCTAAGTGGGTCCACAAGTGGCATTTCTATGTGTAAGCCTGACCTTTCAGAGAAGCCGCCCTCCACAGTTTCTTTTCCATCTGTAGTTGTGGGGATGAGCAGTATTGCCGAGGACATAGAAATTGAGGATGCCACCGTGGAATTGCAAGAGGATGAGAGGAATATATGTGCAGCTGATGCTGGCACTAATGAGGATGTTGAGGATGAGGATATTATTTGTATAAGTCAGGCACCAGTGGAAGCAGCTCTTGGCCAAGATAAGAAGGCCATTGCCATGCCTGGGCATAGAACCAAGAAATCCACATCTTTTGTGTGGAATTACTTTTACCCAAACCCTGACAACGTTTGTCAAGCCATTTGTAGCCTCTGTGAGACCACAGTTAGTAGAGGTAGGGACGTTAAACATCTAGGAACCTCTACGCTATTACGTCATCTGCAGCGAGCTCATGACAGGTGTTTGATAACAGAAACTACTGCAAAAAAAATAACAACAAGCAGTCCAGCATTAGCTAGATGCCTTCTCTCTACTAAATCCCAGCACCTGCAATCTCCACCGACAACACCTTCCTCCTCAATATCCTCAGGAATGATCAGTGGTAGTACAACATCCAATTTATTAGTGCTAAGTCACGGTGACTCCTCCAATTTCCAGGACACCTCAGAAGAAACTGAATCTTTGAGCGCTAGGCCTGCTGCTGCTGCTGCTGGTGGATCTTCATCCCAGAAGTGGACAAAGAAGACTACTAGTAGTATACCAAAAAAACAATTGACTGTTAAAGAATCTCTTGCAAGGGGAAGCAAGTATGACAGCTCTCACCCTGTCGCACAGCGGATCACTGACGCCATGACAGCTATGCTAATATTAGATCTGCGTCCAATATCCTCAATTAATGCAGTGGGATTTACACAGCTAGTTGAGGTCATGTGTCCCCGGTACCAAATTCCATCTCGGTTTCATTTTACCCGAAAAGCCATTCCTCGGCTGTACCAGGACGTTAAACAGAACCTAATTATTGGTCTGCAAAATGCTATTGTACCCACTGTCCACTTAACCACAGATATGTGGACAAGCGGTAGTGGACAAACTAAAGATTACATGACTGTGACAGCCCACTGGGTGGGTGAATCGCCTTCAGCAGCAGCAGTATCTAACAAACAACACCAGCTCATTCAGAGGCAGGCAACTCTGTGCATCACCGGATTCAATAAGAGGCATACCGCTGACAACCTCTTAGAAAAACTAAGAGATGTCATAGAAACATGGCTTACCCCACTTGGACTCTCCTCAGGATTTGTGATTTCTGACAATGCTACAAATATAGTGAAAGCATTACAGCTGGGTGAATTCCAACACATCCCCTGTTTTGCTCACACAATAAACTTAGTGGTGCAGGGTTTTTTAAAAAACGACAGGGGCGTTCAGGAGATGCTGTCTGTGGCCCGAAAAATTTCGGGACATTTTCGGCATTCAGCAACAGCGTGCAGGAGATTGCAGCACCTGCAAGAGCAGTTTAATTTGCCCTGCCATCAACTGAAGCAAGAAGTGGTAACGAGGTGGAACTCAACCCTGTATATGCTTCAGCGGATGGAGGAGCAGCAAAAAGCCATCCATAGCTATACGACAAGCCATGACATTGGGAGAGGAGGGGGAATGTACCTTACCCCAGCACAGTGGAGAGTACTTTCTGTCTTGTGCAAGGTGCTCAAACCATTTGAAGTTGCCACTTGTGAAGTGAGTGCTGACACTGCTAGCTTGAGTAAGGTGATTCCCCTGATTTCGCTTTTGGAAAAGCAGCTGGAGAAATTGAAGGATGATATTAAACAAAGTGATTCCGCAAAGTATGCTGGACTGATAGATCAAGTCCTTTGTTCGCTTCGCCAGGATCCACGGGTGGCCAAGATCTTGAAATCTGATCATTATATTTTAGCAACCATTCTTGATCCTAGGTTCAAGTCATATGCTGTGTCTTTCTTTACAACTGACCCAGATCTTAAAAGAACCAAAGCGCTCCTGGTGAGCAAGTTGGCAGCTGAAGTGACACATGGCACTACGATGACGTCTCCTTCGGTTTCTGCAGCAGCAGCCAGAAAAAAATGCACCTTTTCCAAAAGACCCAGTGGTGATGCAGATAAGTCAAGTCAACATTTTGACATCTGGTCGGGTCTAAAAGATTTGCCCAACACCAGTGACACCTCTACCGCAACTCCATCTAATACGATTACCATCCAAAGAATGGTGGAGGATTATTTTCAGGACACCATACACGTAGACATGTCACAGAGTCCCTTCGAATATTGGAAGAAAAAAAAGGCAATTTGGAGACCCTTGTATAAACTGGCTTTGCATTATTTAAGCTGCCCACCCTCCAGTGTGTACTCGGAGAGAGTTTTCAGTACAGCCGGGAACCTTGTGAGTGAACGACGAAGGAGGCTACTTCCACAAAATGTAGAAAAAATGATGTTCATTAAAATGAACTGGAAATTTCACGAGGAAAACCTTTCCCACCAATCACGTCACAGTACAGATACTTCTGTAATGGTAGATTCCAGCGGGGATGAACTGATATTGTGTGAGGAATCGGATGATGTACACACTGATGAGGGTGAGGATGGCAATGATGGTGACATCATGCCACTGTAGACCTGTTGCCTTTAGTAGATTGGAAGATTTTTTTGTGGGGGCCCAAACAAACCAAGCACTTCAGCCACAAAGTGGCAGTACCTGTCGCTGAAATGCTTTGTTTGTTAAAGTGTGCATGTCCTTTTTAAGATCCAACATAAAGGGTGGGTGGGAGGGCCCAAGGACAATTCCATCTAGCACTACCTTTCATTTCTGCCACTGCTGTGTGGCATAGTTTCATAGATGTGCTTTAAACTGTGGTGTCTGTGCCACTGCGCCGCTGCTCTGACGCTTGGTCACCAGTCAGCTCACTGCAACCTTTGGCCAATAATGGTGAAACGAATAATTTAAGCTGTGAGGTGGTCTAAATTGACTGTAAATGACTGGAAATTAATGTTATTGAGGTAAATAACACTCTAGGAAGAAAAAAAAGCCCAATTTATGTAATTTTAGCTTTTTTTGCCAATTTTGGCAAAAAATCCAAATCCAAATCCAAAGCCAGTCACCGCAGTTTGGCAAATCCAAATCCAAATCCAAAGCCGGATGACGAATTAGAACCAAATCCAAATCCAAATCCGCCAAAAATGGTCCGGCGCACATCCCTAATTAACGTTAATACTTCAATGGTCATTCAACTATGATAATTTCTCCATTAGGATCCTCTCTGAATGTCCATCATGTGTTTATGTCAACCTATGCAAAGTAATATTGTACAGCCCTGTGAATTATAGCATGGTTGTATCAGTAAGAAATATAATACGAATAATTTATGTTTATTTAGCGAAGGACTTTCTGTTTCTGGCATTCAACCTTACTAGTCACACTGTTGCTGTTAATATGCCACATTATAGACAATGATATCGGGATCAGAACATTGCTTGTGAAGCAATATATTTAACTTCAGATATTTTTATGTGTATCTGTGAACATTTAACCTTCACAAAACCATGTTACACTGCAGGGGGGTCAAATCTAAAATGTGCAGACAGATTTATTTGGAAAGAGGCTACGACCTAGCTCAACTCTAAATTGTAGTGTAAAATGAAGCTGCCCAGTTCATGTGTACTACATGCAAAAGAAGGCAGCATCTTCCCCACATGCAAAAAAACCAAATGTTACCCTTCAGCTGGTGCTTCTAACTCTAAATGTGTCCTTAGTGTGCCGCCATAACTGTGTATGAGAAGCTACTGAGACGAGTCACTTTTTGTACATTTATTACAGGCCTTAATCAGTTCAGGACACACACTTTTTTTTATCAAACTGTTTATGAGTCTCTAACACTAAAGGAAGATATAAATTATCATAAGAAGTAAGGAAATTCACTTTTATTATACAATACTCTTATCTTATATGCAAATTGTGTTTCAAATGATCTGCTCTGAACTTTACAATTTACATATAATATAGTTAGACATACGACCTGAATATATGTATAATATATATATATATATATATATATATATATTATCCATGCTGTATTGGGTAGTGCATTTTCGTCAGGGTACAGCATTGAAACGTCGGTTACTCACCCTGCTAGTCTGTCTTTTTTTCCTGAGTGCCGCCAACATGGATATATGACATCTTCTTTGACAGCTATTTGGAAGGCACCAGATCTGAGGTATTTATTGCAGTGATTTGCACATATTGAGGAGTGCTGCTCACTTGTGGTTTATATTTATATATATATATATATATATATATATAACAGGGACAGCATGCTTTCACATGAGGTTAACGTGGAGCAGCAGGTTTGTGCAGAGGTGGATATAAACAGCATGCTAATGAGATCCAGTCCAGGTTTTCCTGGGATCAGTTGTAAGCCACAAGGCACGGCTAATTAGCAGCATCTGTTATCTGTCTTTAAAGTTGTGTCAGTGCAAATCCACAATGCTTCCGATGTTGAATCAGTATCCTGGACGATAGGCTTGGGCCAGGGGTGTATTAAGAGGGGAGGGTGCCTGTGCAGTCTCTGTCCAGGGCCTCCTCTTCTCTCTCTGGTGGCCGGCAGTGCACTGAGCACAGCGCCATAGCAGTGAACTCTGGGCTGCGACATCCATTTTCCAGGCGATTTTCACAGAGCTGATCGCTCTGGTGTGGGACTCTAGAGAGGTAAGTATTAGAAATCTGGGTGCAGGGTGTGCAGTGTGGGCCCTCCTGGACCCAGGGGCCTGTGTACAGGGCTGGAAAAACAACTCGTTTGGTGGTCAGCATGGCTGCTGTAAGCATTTCCCCAGCGGAAACCACCTTGTTTAGTTTGATGGTGCAAGTGGAAGGCCGGGAGATTGGGGCCTTAGTGGATACTGGCAGTGAATGAACTATCATCTCTGCCAACCTGGTTCCACCCGGGGCTGATCAGGTGCTACCCCCGGTAAAGATTCTATGTGTACATGGGCATGTAGAAGAATGCCCCGAGTACACCTCCGGGTAGTGATAAAAGGGCGATCTCTGTAGCTGGTAGCCACCAGACCACCCTACCCATTGGTGGTTGCTTGGCATGATGACAGCAGATGGACCACGTTAGAGGTGTCCCAAGAGCCAAGCTCTGCAGTATACCAAAGTCTGGTGACTGTAACACCTTCCTTGGCCAGTGAGCAGCAGGAGGGGAGTGAGACAGAGGCAAAGTGGATTCCCATCGGCAAGGAAGTCTCTTTACAGAACTTTGGCCAAGACCAACAGTATGATGGGAACTTGATAAACACATTTGAAAATGTTGTAGAGATAAATGGTAAGGTAATCACGGCTTCACCAACAGAAGGTGTACCATACTTTGCATTGAAAAGTTATTTGTTATATCGTAAAACATATTTGCAGGGTAAGAGAGTAGACCAATTGTTGGTTCCCCAGGAACACAAGCAGTTGGTGTTGAGGCGGCTCATACACACCTGTGGTGTAGCCATTTAGGGGAGGAGAAAACTCTCTAGCATATTTAGTTAAGATTCTTTTGGCCAGGTATTCATGCAGCAGTAAAAAAAATGTCAGGAATGTCCAGTGTGTCAAAAGACAGCACCCCTGCCAGGGTTTCGGGTATCCTTGATTCCCTTCTATGTAATTTCTGTACTTTTGAGAGAATTGGTATGGATCTGATAGGGCTGGTGGAAAAATCTTCTCATGGTCATCAATACATATTAGTGGTTGTAGATTACGCCACAAGGTACCCGGAGGCCATACTGCTACGTAATATGATTCTAGCACTATTGCCCGGGAGATATTGATGCTATTTACTCATTTGGGAATACCAAAAGAGGTGCTGACGGATCGAGGTACCCCTTTTGTATCTAAATTAAAGATTTGTGCCGACTATTAAGGGTAGATAGAATTACCACCTCAGTTTATCACCCGCAAACAGATGGCTTAGTAGAACGCTTTAACCAGACTCTTAAACAGATGGTAAAGAGGGCGTGTGAAAAGAAAAGCGAGATTGGGAATTACTCCTGCCTTATTTAATGTTTGCAGTTCGAGAGGTGCTCCAATCCTCCACGGGGTTCAGTCCCTTCAAACTCCTCTATCGGAGGCAGTCTAGAGGGATTTTAGAGGTTTTAAAGGAAGGGTGGGAGCAACAGTCATGCTAATATCGTTCAGTTTGTGTTCCAATTGTATGGCCGGTTAAGGCAGATTGCGCCACTACTGAATGAACATATGAACAGAGCTCAACAGCGTCAGAAACGCAATTACGGCATTGCCACAGTCGACCGGTCTTTCAAACCAGGAGACAAGGTTCTTGTGCTTGTGACTACTACTGAAAGCAAATTGTATGCTCAATGGCGAGGCCCTTATGAGATCATAGAGGCGATGGGACCTGTAAACTACAGGATACGACAGGAGGGTAGAAGGAAGGAGGCACAAATTTATCATGTAAATCTTTTAAAACTTTGGAAAGTAAGTGCCAGTCAGCCCTCTTTAGTGGCAAAGAAAATTCCAGACTGTCAGGTACCCAATGAGGTCAGGAAGTGGTGAGCTTAGTAGCATGAAACCAAGATGTATTCTCTGCTATTTAAGGAAAGACCCAACTCATACAGCTTGATATTGTTACCTCTCCCGGGGTGAAAATAAAGCAGAGATCCTATCGCATACCTGAGGCAAAACGGGCAGTGGTAAAATGAGGGGTGGACGAGATGCTGCACTTAGGGGTCATAGAGGAGTCAAACAGTGAATGGAATAACCCCATTCTCTTAGTGCCTAAACCTTCGGGGGCTTTAAGATTCTGTAATGACTTTCGCAAGTTAAATAAAGTTTCTCCTTTTGATTGCCCCGGGTTGACGAGCTGGTGGAGAATCTAGCAAAAAGCCAGTATCTCACCACTCTTGAGTTGACAAAAGGTTATTGCCAAATTTCTTTGACTGAAGCTGCTAAAGCAAAAACTACCTTCTCTACCCCAGAGGGCTTGTTCCAGTACAAAATGCTGCCTTTTGGTTTGCATGGAGCCTCAGCAACATTCCAGAGGGCTATGAATAAGTTGCTTCGGCCCCACATGAAGTATGCTGCTGCATATTTAGATGACATTGTCATCTTTAGCTCTGACTGGGAGTCACACCTTCCAAGGATAGAGGCAGTGTTACAGTCTTTACGGGCACATGGGCTTACCACTAACCCTGAGAAATGTGCCATTGGAATGGTGGAGGCAAAATACTTCGGATATATCGTAGGCAGAGGGCAGGTGAAACCTCAGCCCAGTAAAATGGAAGCAGTCCTCACCTGGCCTAAACCCAAATGTAAATCACAACTCAGAACATTGCTTGGTCTGGTGGGTTATTACCGCAGAGTCATACGTGATTTTGCACTAGGGCGGCTCCACTGACTGAGTGCCTTAAGAAACAACCCCCAGACCAGTTAATGTGGTCTAGGCCAGCAGAGACTGCTTGGCAGGATTTAAGAGAAGCCTTGAGTGTAAAACTTGTTTCGCAAGCTCCTGACTTTATAAGAAGCAGTTTGTGTTGCAGATACCTCTGGGACAGGCTTAGGAGCAGTCCTTTCCCAGGAGGTAGGTGGGGAGGAGAAACCCATACTCTATCTTAGCTGGAAATTGCTGCCCAGAGAACGCAAGTGCTCAACTATAGAACAGGAGTGCTTGGCGATTAAGTGTGTAGTAGAGTCGCTAAAATATTATCTGTTGGGGCAAGAATTCCAGCTAGTCACAGATCCCTTACAGTGGATGCACACAAAGTGAATGCCCGTGTTACCTGCTGATTTTTGGCTTTACAGCAATTCAAATTTGAGGTACAGCATCAACCAGGGAAACAGCACCTCAATGCTGATGCTCTTTCCAGAAGATTTGTGGGTCCCGAACCTCTGAGCAACCATATGGTGAAGCTAGAGGAGGAAGAGGGGGTGGAATGCGAGCTCTGGAAAGTTGTAGACGATTGTGTTCCGATTGGATAACACAAATAGAGGTGAGTGAGGCAGAGAGCTTGCCTAAAAAAGTTTTAGATTCACCAGGGTGATTTAAGCTAAGGGGGAAGAAGTGTGACAGGGACAACATGCTTTCACATGAGGTTAATGTGGAGCAGCAGGTTTGTGCAGAGATGGAGCAATAAACAGCATTGTAATGAGATTCAGTCCAGGTATTCCTGGGATCAATTTTAAGCCACAAAGCAAAGCTACTTAGCAGCACCTGTTATCTTTAAAGTTGTGTCAGTGCAAATCCACAATGCTTCCGATGGTGAATCAGTCACCCGGACAATAGGCTGGGGTTGTGGGATTATGATAGAAAGTCATATGGATGTGTTACCAACTTGCTTGTGAACTGTAAACTGCCATGCTGTGAAGTACGAAATTTACCTGATGCTGTTCACCTGCCTGAGAATAAAGGAACTGCTGGAACCTTTTAATCCAGCGTATGTTATCCTTTTCACAAATTATATATATATATATAATATATGTGTGTGTATATGTAACTTATTCAGTAGCCTTCAAATAAATATGGTAATGGTGGGTTTATGTGATTTATGTTGTGGCAAAAGATTTAGTTGCGTACAGAGGGGATGTAGTTATGAGATTGGCGGCCGCAATGCCGCTGGTCTCAATACTGACATCGAAATCCCGACAAGGGACTTAAGATAAGCGTTGAAATACCGACACCTTTTTTAATCCTGATGCCGGAATGCCAAAGGACGCCAGCCTGAACAAAGTAAGTCCGGGGCGCCCTTAGCATTAGCCGCACAGGGGTGGAGGGTTAGGTTTAGGGAGTATAGCGGGGTTAGAGTTAGGATTTTTGGTGGGATGTTGGGGTTAGGCACCACTGGGGGGGGGTTAGGGTTAGGCACTAAGGGAGGGAGGTTAGGTTTAGGCACTAACAGGGAGGGTGAGGGTACGGGGTGGGGAGGTTTAGGGTTATGCTACAAGAAGGGAGGGTTAGGGCAGGAAGGGGGGAGGGTAAGTATACTTACCCGACTCCTGTCGGTATACCAACCATCGGGATATCGCTGTCAGTATTCTGACACGAGGCATCCCGACAGTCGCCATTACATACCCATTCCGTACAGAGCAATGTAGAGTTAGGGACAGATTCGTTGTTTTATGGACAGACCTGCAAATTTTCACACTGCGCATGTCTCCAAGCTAACCATACACAACTATGAGCAACTACGAGCGATTTGAATGCATGTAAGCCGCTTCCCAACTTGTGGCTGAATGAGTGAAACTTGGGGCAACTGGGCATTCACATCTACTCTGAGGGTCCTGAGGGAATATTGTGTGCATGTAGGTGGTACTGAGGGCTATGCAGAGATGAGTGTACACAGATCAACAGCAGAGTATTAGAGAATGTTTGTATTATAGTGCACTTAGGCTACACAGACAACCGTCTGATTTCTGACAGATCTCTTGCACCAGGTATAGGGCTGTGCATTCATGAGCTGATAGTGATGAGGTTACTTTTTCAAGCAAATGGATAGGGGCTGTGCGGCTGTATAAATGCCTTAAACTCTAAATACAGTTGGAGATCCGCATTTATTTCCTGGCAGGCAGTGCGTATGCATGAGGAAAACTAAAGGAAAGTGTTTACATTTACTCCCAATGGTGATGATCAAGGTCATATATTAACTGGCGAGGAAATGGACTTGTGTGTTTTCCATAACACAGAACTTCAGTATTTACTGTCGCATAATCATATACAAAGTGATCAAATGAGTTTCTTTATTTTCCCAGACTTTGTCTGTGGTGTCTATAAATCTTCCACTCTTTCCATCTCTGAAAACTAATGATAATAATTAATGGTATAACTCATAGGTCTATAAAAGAAGTCGCTGAAAAGTTCTATGACTGTGTATCAGTGGCTTTTATATATTTTTCACAACTTTGAGGTAAGTTTTCATATAATATAATTTCCAATCGGCAATATATTTATTTGTCCTTATAATGTAAATTAAGCTAAGAAACACTGAAGCAATACACTACTATTCACCACATATACATGTATTAGCCACCTAACTACTTCATATCCAAATATCCCTCCAGGGAAACCCTGGGCCGGCACCCTCCAGTCACGTGACGTCCCAGAACAAAAGTTAGGTTCCAGGCGCGTCATTAGGATGCAGCCTGTGTTTTTTTATGTAGCAAAGTAAGCAGTTGTCCTCAATGCAGTGGCTGTGCCGCCAACCTCTGCCTTACATCCTGGGCACCAGTCATGCACCAATCGTTACGACAAATCGTGTAAAATATGCCCAAATCGTGAGTGTCCACTCACGATCACGATGCCGATGCGCATCTCCGCAGGTCGTACATCGCATCTTCAGATCTGCCGTGCTGTAGGGCAAATCTGACAATCTGGGTCACGATGCACTGGAATAGTTAGGAGGCACGATAGATCGTTTGTCACATTGGACAGTTTTTAACACCAATCGTGCCCACGACTGCCGGGGAGCTGCTGGGGAGAGTTCAAGGGGAAATCGGACACAATGTCGGATCGTGAGCACATCGCCAAGTGTGTAGGCACCTTTAGTCTGTCTCAGAATAAAGGGTATAGAATTGCTCCTTAAAGCTATGGCCAGGAATGAGGAAGGACCTATATGCTACATGAAAGGGAGATGATTTTGTTAAGACGAGTTGTCCAAAAATGGACGACCTGTACAAGATAATTAGAACATTATATTATTATTGTTTATATATAAAGTGCTGTCATATTATGCAGGGTAGTTGATTGAGGTGATCCTTACACAAATGAAAACAGAATATATGGGAATTAGAGACCTACAAGGAGTTATGATTCAAAATAAAAGCACAAGCCATGTGCTTTGTATAAGGCACAGAACACTGCTTACAGTAGATGATCATGTTATGCACTTTATTGATGGCTATTGCTTAATAACCCACAGTAATTGTATGCATCCCTATGAAGGAGCTAACTTCTGTCAATGGATTTTGATCAATCTAAAGTTTGTAGCCTTATTTCCAGAGAGAGACCTTTGGTAAATATGAAATAAAACCCTTTCTGCTGCAGGAGATAATGAGCAGCTCATGACTCAGGCCACATAGTGCGGAGACAATTATAGTAACAGTATCAGAGTGGTTACGTGACACAGCAGCGAGGAAGACTGGTTGCTATTCCTGGGTATTTTGTTTTGGTTTTATGTAATCCTATTAGAGATAAGGAAAGACCTACACCCTGTATGAGATCACTGTAACTCGTACTTTGCCACTAAACAATTGGATCTTACAATGTGGATTGTGTCATTTTCATTTTAACATAGAAAAGCCAGGTTTTTTTTTTAGTGTGCCTGAAAAATAATATTAAATAGTAATTCACATTTTGCTGCATAGTCAGCAGTCACACTATCTATGTATACAATAGAAAATGTAGTGTGTTCTGAATATTTAATAGTAACATTGCTTGCTTCAGAATAAAAATCTGACATCGTATTATGCACTTGGGCGTGACGACCATAGGTGCAAGGGGTGCAGCTGCTACGGGGCCCAAAGCTGATAGGGGGGCCCATCTTCCTTGTCACAGTTACATGTGTTATATACATTTTTCACCATTGAGTGGTACATAGGGTCCCTTACAAATACCTAGTTACACCCCTGCACTTGACGTTAATATTTATGGTAGAACACAGGTCACTGATTACTTACTATTTGCGCTTTAGTCTGCTCAGCCAGATCCAGTGGAGATTCAGAGGAACCAGGAGGCACGGAGGAGAGCACTGGCCAAGAAACGTGCCAAGGAACTGCTGAGGCCCAGGACACCGGAGCCTGTAGAGGGCAGGAAACACATACACGTGCAGACAGGTTAGAAGAATAAAAGGTCTGAATTTTTAACAATTGTTTATATAGCACACACATATTCTGCAGTGCTTTACAGAGTATATTTAGTCATTCACATCATTCCCTGCCCCAGTGCAGCTCACAATCTATATTACCTACCACAGGGACAAACCTACATATACTCAAGGGTTAATTTCAGAAGCAAATTAACCTACCAGTATGGTTTTGCAGTGTGTGAAGAAACTGGGGTACCTGGTGGAAACACACACAAACACAGAGACAACATACCAACACTGCATAGATAGGACTCTGGTTGGAAATAAACCAATGACCCTAGTGCTGTGAGAGTGCAATGATAACAACTGTGCCACTGTGCTGTCCACGATTGGTTTCGAACTTTTTAACTGATGCTGTAAGATGACCCTGAGCTTTTCATTTCTCACCCTGTAAACAAGGCTCTGGACCATTTATAAGCATAATATAGTTATTAATAAAAGTGGATTGTTTGTGTAAGCTGTAGAAAAACAAACCACATAATGTAATCTATGTTACCGTTTTTCCAGAGCTGTACCTGGAAGAGCTCAGCGATCGCATTGAGGAGAAGGACACGGAGTGCCAGACAGATGCTTTCCTGGATAGACCACCTACACCTCTCTTCATCCCAGCTAAGACTGGGGCTGATGTAGCAACTCAAATCCTGGAAGGAGAAGTAATTGGCATTTCTTTCTTGAAGCTAATTGTTGTTTTGCATTATTTAACCGCAACAAGACCAGGGACACTTGCTCCTCCCTCTGGGAATGGACCCATTTCCATGCTTTTGCTGTACATTAGTTATGTCAGAAATAACGTTTTAATTTATTATTCTAGCCAAACAAATTTTATACTTTTTTTTTTTTTTTGGGACTCATAGTGGTTTCTTCTGGTGACATATTAAAATCAATCACATTTTATTTTACGTACATACAGTTATGGAAAGTATCACAAGAGAACAATTTTTCATAATTTTTCCCAGTATTATGTTTACATGTTCAATATTAGCCCATAATATAACTCTGTACTGTATTTTTTTTTTTAGTTCTCCTGTATAATTAGAGACCAAATATTGCAGTTCTGCATCTAATAAGGGTCTTAGCAAGGACTCAAACATGCTACCCTGGAGTAAACCTCTCTTGATGTCCCTGTGGCGAGATCTGTGTTGATGATGAACATCTCTGATCTGAAGATCTTGCTGTAGGGAAGCCGACGGACGTAATCCCGACCGCCGGCTTCCCGACTGTCTAATCCCAGCAAGGCATTAATGACAGGCGTCGATATTCTGACACCTGTCATTAGACCTATGCCGGGAGCCCGACACCTGGCTTACCGATCGAAGGTAAGCCGGGCGCGGACAGCCGTGGGGAGGGGGAGGGTTAGGTAAGGGGCTTCTGGAGGGGTCTTAGGGTTAGGCACCCCCCCTGGGAGGTTAGGTTTAGGCTAGGGGAAGGGGGGGTTAGGGTTAGGCACCCCCGGGGGGGAAGGTTAGGGTTAGGCACCCCCCCAGGGGACTTAGGTTTAGGCTGCGGGGTCGGGGGGGTTAGGTTTAGGCACTTAGGGGGGGGATTAGGGTTAGGCACTTGGAGGGGAGGTTAGGGTTAGGCACCCCTAAGGGACGGTTAGGGGGGGAAATTAGGTTAGTTATACTTGCCCTAAAGACGATCGGGATTTCCTTCTCTGTCGGGCTGCTGCTGTCGGGATTAGAACCCATCATACTGAATCCCTTGTTGTAATAATAAATTATAAAAACACAGCATGCCCCCCCTTCCCAAAAGGTGCAACCATCACTAATGTACATAGCCCACTGATGAAATCGGCACAAAATGTGTGTGATCATCCTGAGATTCTTCCTTCCTACACCAGACTATGCCAGACAGGATTGGTGGCACTATAGCTGAAAAACATGCAGCATTGGGTTCTCCTTCCATAATGCTCACCAGGCTAAGGCTGGTCAGCATGGAACTGTATTTTCTGGGGGAATGCCCCCACCCACAAACTTAAAATCAACTTTGTGCTGACAGCACTATGGCTATTTCCAACACCCCTGGTTCACTACAGATCCTAGATTGCTCAGTCCACATTTACATGACGGTGTATCCTGGTGGTTGTAGTACTACAAATGCCAGACCATGCTGGCACTTGAGAAAACCTACTGGGACTTGTAGTACGCCAAAGTAAAATAATCAACGAATGCACCGACTCCCCTTACATAATCCACATAATACTTATTATCTATTGTATTGCACACGTGGTATTGATCAGCCATTGTGTAAATGATATTACCTTTTTTTAATTTTTTAAAGCTTTTTGACTTTGACCTGGAGGTAAAACCAATATTGGAAGTGTTGGTTGGAAAAACAATTGAACAGGCTCTGCTGGAAGTAAAGGAAGAAGAGGAGCTGGCAAACCTAAGGGCACAGCAGCGAGCTTTTGAGGAGCTACGCAATGCTGAGCTTGCAGAGGCCCAGCGGCTGGAAGAGAAAGAGAGGCGGCACAGGGAGGAGAAGGTAAGATGCTTTATCTTTAGTCAGTAACTATGGTTCTTGTACAAATCCACCCAGTCCTGTATATATAGTCCTAAAACATCCTAACAAAAAGCTCAATGTACAGATCACTGCCCTATTCTTTGCAGGAGCGGCGCAAACAGCAGCAACGTGAAATGCTCCTCAAAGAAAAGGAGACTGCAGAGAAAGTGGCAGCTAGGGCGTTCGCACAGCAATACCTGACTGATCTTATTCCATCCGTATTTAGCAGTTTAAGGGACAATGGCTATTTCTATGACCCTATGGAAAGAGGTTTGTGTTTTCAAAATGTATATTTTTTAAATAATTCACTGTTTCTGCAGCCGATCGCATCTGTGTGTACCTGATATGCTACTATCATCATCATTCTGCCTTATACGAAGTGCAAGATATTTGCCTCCTACAAGGGGTGTTTAGGCTGATGTTGAGGTCTGCATAGGCCACATTTGTGGGAACACACTCTCACTGAACATTGCTTGTATGAGACGCACCTTTACAAATCTGTTTCGCCTCTTCGATGGTAAGAAATTCGATGTCACCGGAATGCTTACATCTCTGCATCATGCCCATTTCTGAGCATGCAAACTCTGACAGGATATGATCCACGTATGTTCCACTTCACATCATCCCCATATTCTACAGGATTTATAGTGTTCTCTGCTCAACATTCACAAACTACGTGTCGACAGAAGCTATGGGCATTTTTTAAGATACAAGTTAAAGAGATTACTATTTGACTAGGAAATGTCTACCATTCATTTAACATGGCATGGCCACAATATCTGCGTTCCTCCCCTAGAGAGGAAACCTTTCCCCATTCCTCCCCTGTGAAGGAGCAGGGTAAATGATGGGCAGTTGGCCGCGGCAGTGCATACACTGTAAGATAAGCCCGACCAATTGTCGGAACGCAGCAATACACTGTTCAATTACACTGGTCACTGAATAGTGGCTCTAGTGCACTTTTAAATTCTGAATTCAAATATGTGATTAATTTTTCCATCAGGCATAGTGTGTTTGTGACCGTTACTTTGATTTTTTTCACATTTTAGTGTTCTTTATGGCCTGTCATACACACACAGACAGACATACAAGGGCATACAAACCATATTTGTACCTCGGGGTCCTTAGGGATCCACAGGGATACCTATACCTTGGGGTATAGGTCTTGGCTCCAGCCATGATCACCACAGAGTTAAAATATGTCCTCCCAGGATGCACCGGGCCCTCTCCTATACCCCGCCCCCAGGCCAAGGCACCTCAGTTTCAGTAGGTGCCCGGCCGGGAGCCGGTCATCGCAGAGGGGGGCTGTGTATAACAGCCCCTGAAGATCTTCAAGAGCAGTAGCATAGGACTGTCCAGCGGACGTCCATGCTACCGCTTCGACACCGGTAGCGGGGAGCTCGGCGGGCTCTTGGGGGTTCCAGCTAGCGGAACCCCCGGGGGCCTTGGACTGTGGCCGGATCTACGAGGGGCTGCATAAGGTAAGCAGCGGGCGTCTGCTTTAGGCGCCCGCTGAATCACAATCTGGTGTCCCCAGGGCTGGGGGCTCCCTGGGGACGGCAGTATAGTGGAGCCACGCGGATGCCTGCGCTCTCCACTAGACCACCAGGGATACGGGGCTGGAGCGTTGCGGAACACGCTCCAGCATCCCGGGGGCTTAATGGCCTGTCAGGGGAGGATGCCTTCCCTGTAGCGCACAGGAGGCTCCTCCCCATCACTGCTCTCCGCCGCCTTACATTAAGGTTTTGGCGGGCTGAGGCAGTGACCCTCCTCAGGCCCGCCTCCCTTCATCCTCCGGTGGCCATCTTATGTGACCCAAGACGCTGTGGTGACAGGGTGCGGAGCCTGGGGTGCCCCTTACATACCTCTCCTCCAGTAAAGGTCAGCGTATGTAGCGCTATCACTGCCAGGCTGTAAGTCTGTGTATGTGATTTAGTGCAGGGTTTTCTGCATTGTATGTGACTTTATGCTAGCGCTGTGTGCCTGATCTTTCTCCTGTCAGCCATTTTAGCTATCCCTATTTCTTCCTCCTGACCAGCCCTCTCAGTGCCAGTACTGTCAGGGTAGGAATTTACCTCACAGTTTTTAGATTTATTTCTGTGAGAGGAGTGTCACATACCACTATGTCCAGTGAGGACTCTGCTAGAGGAGCACCTCTCCTATTTTCCTGCTCCAGATGTAAAGCAGGTGTGGGGGAGGGGGCGGTACTTCAGGATGGGTTATGTGCTGCATGTTTGGCCATCCCTAGTACCTCTGCTGTACCCAGCACCTCTCAGGAGCCACCTTGGGCTTGTTTTGCACAAGCCCTGAATGTTCTGGTAAATAGGCTTGCAGCCCCTCCTATGTTTCCACAATTGGGGTTTGCACAGCAGGCGGTAGTCCCGTCTCCTGTTCTGGGAGTTCCAGGACCGATAGTAATGCAGTGACCCCCGCAACAGGTCCTTAATCAGGCTGACCCAGGTTTGTCTGATTCTGGGGTGCGGGGCTCTCAGCAGGATCAAGCTAGACCTGCTAAAAGACCGTTATTGTCATATCCATCTGCTCAGGATGATGAAGATGACGGCTCGTCTGATGAGGGCGAAATTTTAGATTTTTCGGACACTGACACTCCTCAATTAGGGTCAGAGGCTAAGTCTAGTATTTACATTCCAGGCCTCATACGGGCAGTCCGTGCGGCCATGGTAATTATGGACGACAACTTACCGGCAGCGCCTACTCATGCTTATTTTAAAGAGGTTAAAGGAGCTGCAGCAGTATTCCCTCTTATCTCTTCAGCTAGTTGATCACATGGAGGAGGCCTGGAAATCTCCAGGAAAAAGGTTTCAACCTCACAAGCGTCTGGCTCGTACATATCCCTTTGCGGAAGATTACTTCACTAAATGGGAGTCTCCTCCTCAGGTGGATTCTCACGTGACGCGCTTAGTAAAGAGCGCAACTTTGCCTATGTATATGTCTTCTCTGACGGATACTACAGACCGTAAAGTGGAGGTGTGCCTAAAGTCTATCTATTCCCTTGCTGGAGGAGCATCTAGGCCAGCTATGGCTGTCTGTCTGCTGGGTGGCCCAGGCTATGGAAAGGTGGGCGGACGCTTTGGAAGCGTCATTTGCTTCTGAGGGTACCAGCGAACAGGTTGTGTTAGTGGGTAACCTTTGGGATTCCGCTACGTACATCCAACGAAGGCTCTAGCGATCCAAGAGTCTGTGCGTTCTATGCTTCAGATGGGAGTAATAGAACCTGTTCCGTTATCCCTGAGACCGGACCGGACCGGATATTACTCCAACCTTTTTCTGGCTCAAAAACCAAATGGATCATACCGACCTATACTCAACCTCAAGTCCCTGAATAAGTTTTTAAGGGTCCCTCTGTTCCGAATGGAGACTCTGCATTCTATTGTTTTAGCTATGCAACCTGGGGATTTTATGGTGTCCCTGGATATTCAGGATGCTTACCTGCATATCCCCATTGCCAGGGTTCATCAGCGTTACCTCAGATTTCCAGTGTCGGACCTCCATTACCAGTTTCAGGCTCTACCGTTTGGCCTTTCCACGGCTCCTCGGGTGTTCACAAAAGCAATGGCGGTTATGGCGGCACACCTGCGGTTGCAGGGAGTTCGCCTGTTACCTTACTTGAACGACCTTCTGTTGTTGGCAGGGTCGCTACAAGTCCTTTGCAGCCATCTACAACTGACAATATCTGTATTGCAGGCTCACGGCTGGATAGTGAATTGGAAGAAGTCCTCTCTAATTCCTTCTCAGAGAATGGTCCATCTCGGGGCATTGTTGGACTCTCAGCAACAGAGGATCTTCTTGACGGAGGAAAAGCTAGCCCTGTTGCAGTCCAAGATACGCAATGTTCTAAGCAGTCGCCGAGTATCTCTTCTCTCAGCGATGAAGTTACTGGGTTCCATGGTGTCAACGTTCGACATGGTGGAGTATGCCCAGTTCCATTCCAGGCCTCTACAAATGTTGATCCTGTCCAGATGGGACAGAAATCCCCGTCGAATAAAGACACAGATGATCAGGCTCATTCCGGAAGTGCGCCTGTCTTTGACGTGGTGGTTACAAAAGTCTCATCTCAGCAGGGGACGTCCGTTTTGGATTTTGGATTGGGTCCTTCTAACAACGGATGCCTGCTTTCGGGGCTGGGGCGCTGTGACAGGCCCACACGTCTTCCAGGGACGGTGGACGTCAGAGGAATCGGACCTGCCAATCAATATATTGAAAATTCGAGCAGTGTTCAGGGCGCTGCAGCATGCAAGACCGTTCCTGGTGGACGCTCTGTCGACACGATGGAACTTCCAATTCACGTACCTGTTTCCTCCATTCTCCCTGCTGCCTCGAGTAATTCGAAAGTTCAGGCAGGAATGAGGCAAGATCCTGCTGGTGGCCCCTGCGTGGCCCAGAGGGTGTTGGTACTCGGATCTCGAGTGTCTATCCATCGACACTCCTTGGCTGTTACCTCAGAGGCCGGACCTATTGTCTCAGGGTCCTTGTCTCTACCCGGACCTGAGTCGGCTATCTTTGACGGCGTGGCTCTTGAGGCTTCCATCTTGAGGTCCAAGGGTTTCTCTAGAGCGGTGGTCAATACCATGTTACATGCTCGTAAGCCGGCTTCAGCTAGAATTTACCACAGGGTGTGGCATACCTATTTTGAGTGGTGTCGCCCTAAAGCGTACGATCCTCGCAAGTTTAGAATATCGAGAGTGTTGGCTTTCCTTCAGGCAGGCTTGGATTTAGGTCTATGCCTTGCTTCACTGAAGGTGCATGTTTCTGCCCTGTCGGTTTTGTTTCAACGAAGGATTGCTACGCGGCCTGATATCCGTACCTTTATGCAGGGTGTCCTTCGCATCCAGCCTCCCTATGTCCATCCGGTAGCTCCATGGGATCTGGCTGTGGTCCTGAAGGCACTACAGGATCCTCCATTTGAACATCTGGGTTCTGTGGATCTGAAATGGCTTACGGCAAAAACAGTGTTCCTTTTGGCTATTGCTTCAGCCAGAAGGGTGTCGGATTTGGGGGCTCTTTCATGTCGCCCCCCTTTTCTAATTTTTCATTCAGATAGGGCGGTACTTCGTACCCGTCCCGAATTCCTTCCTAAAGTGGTGGCTAGTTTCCACATTAACGAGGAAATTGTGGTCCCAGCTTTTAATTCATCTGATCTCACAGCTGGTGAGGCTTCTTTGGATGTGGTACGGGCTCTGCGGATTTACGTGGACCGTACCAGTTGAGAAAATCGGACTCTTTGTTTGTCCTATATGGATTTCATAAGAGGGGTTGGCCTGCCAATAAACAGACTTTGGCACGCTGGATCTGGATGGCGATCTCTGAGGCATACACTCATGAGGGACTTCCAGTGCCACCCTCTGTGAAAGCTCATTCTACAAGATCTGTGGGACCTTCGTGGGCAGCTCGACGTGGCGCCTCAGCTCTTCAGCTTTGTAAGGTGGCCACATGGTCCTCTGTCCATACTTTCGTCAAGCATTACGTCTTTGACACATTTGCTTCTCAGGATGCTTCCTTCGAGTGGCAGATTCTACTCTCGTCACAGGAGCGTCCCCTCCCTTGAAGGATACTGCTTTGGGACATCCCCAAGGTATCCCTGTGGATCCCTAAGGACCCTGAGGCAGAAAACAGGAGATAAGGTAATTACTTATCATTGTTATCTCCGTTTCTACGAAGTCCTTAGGGTCCTCAGGGCGCCCGCCCTGACGCCCTGTGCTTCCATAGGGTGGTGTTCTGGTCACCAGTTTCTGTCTCCCTTTTCTATGAGAATGTGAATCTTGTGTGTTCCAGACATTCTTCTTCCTTTTTCGTCTCTCCCGGCCTATGGCTTGATACTAAAACTGATGAGGTGCCTTGGCCTGGGGGCGGGGTATAGGAGGGGGCCCATTGCATCCTGGGAGGACATCTTTTAACTCTGTGGTGCCCATGGCTGGAGCCAAGACCTATACCCCAAGGTATAGGTATCCCTGTGGACACTAAGGACTTCGTAGAAACGGAGATAACAAAGGTAAGTTCTTACCATATCTCCTGTTTTCCCCTGTTTATTTAGTTCTTGTGAAAGAAAAAAAGTTTATTTTTGTAGACCAGAGTTATCGGCCCGATCATACGATAAACGACTGATCAGGCTAATAATTGGACAGTGTATGCCGAGCCTAAGAAGCATGAAGTGAGTTATCAAACTGGATGGGAGTGAAATGGACATCCATGTACTTCATTAGCTCTTTAGGCTATATCAAGACAGACACCTTTTGGAGTGAATTGTATCACTTCAGATATCTTATTAAGATGGTGTGAAAGTTGTCCACCCTCCAGGATGGAGCATCAGGAGAAAATGGTACCCATCAGACACATCCTGTTGTCACACAGAATCGCCTTCCATCGGATATTCACTACATTACACCAACCGTTATTAGGAAACTTTAACCAATTTGCAAACACTTCTGCTTCACAGTGTAAGAAGGCAAAGTTTCCCTGTATTCATAGAGCAGTTCTAGATGATGCGTCTGGACCATGGAAGTATTTTCAAGTACCTTGAACATTTTAAGCAACAGAAATAACAGTCACAGACAGGACCCTGTTCCTGGTTGCAAATGTTACTTCCTGATGCCATGCAACTCTTTCCGGTCATGTGATTAGACCCAAAACTGCTTTTTCTAATTAATCAAATTAGCTGTGAAATGTAAATGCTTCTACAGTGGTCTAAAAAGACTGTCGTAGCACACTTCAGAATTAATGTATTTTTTCAAATTACAATACCCACATTCTACTACTTGGTTTGTGGAAAGCACATCCTATAATGCAGTATTCTCCTGTAACTATAACCATTTTATAAATGTCTGCTGTTGACTGACATGCACAATAATCACCTTGTATGTTGGAGGACATGTAAGGTTTTGTAGAACCATGATGACCTCTTCCACGTCAGCATTAAAGCTCTGTTTGTATCACTTGGAACTGTGGTTGCTGACTGCTGTTTGCCTTTCATCCATATCATAAGCTAACAAGGTCACCAGCTAAATACCTCATACTATCTTAAATAGAACGGCATTATTTATTTTATATTCCTTTCTGTATCTTAGCCAACTTGTTCATAATCTTACTTTTTAAAATCTTGATATACTATATATTCAGATTTCTCTTTTTTGCGATGGAAGAGAATTGCCCATACATGGTGGGAAGCTGGCAATAAGTGAGTTTATGGCCTTGTATATAGAAGACACATATAGCATGGTCAGATGCTGTATTTTTGTTTATCATAAATTACGTACAAGAATGAACCATAACCAGCTTTTAGGCTCTGATATGGCTTTCTGACGAAAGAGGAATCAAGCCACCTGTATCAGTCCTGGGTTTTTAAAAACACTCTCCCTTCTCTAGAAACGAGCATTCATTGTAACATGCAGGAGATTTCAACTGTTTATTATTAAACAGTTAGAAACAGTTACTGGGATTAATTTGTGCTCCAATCCTGTTGATGAATATAAAATCAGATTGACACAATAAAATAAATGTGTTTAATAGTGTTTTTAACACTAGTACAATAGAGGTACATGACTAAAGAACCTATGTTTACGATGTCGGTATACTCTCTGTTATTGCTTGTTTTGGGGTGAGGTTCGGGGTGATTTGCAGACCAAAAATATGTTACAAAACATAAAATTCCTCTTTGTTTGATTTTTTTTTTTTATTGGAATCACTTTGGCATATCACGTCCTCTGTTTATACCTGAGGTTCCCAAACTCCGTCCTCGTTTTGAGCATGCTGGAGCACAGGTGACTTATCTAATACCTCAGTCGATTTGATTTAACCATCTGGACTCGAGCATGGATTTCCTTAGAACCTGGATTGTTATAGCGGAGTTTGGGAACCTATTGTTTATACAATTAGCCTGATTTGGACTTGTTGACTGTTTTTTTTAGCCCTGCGCTTACTCCTGAGCCGAGCGTACGTAAGTATGGGTGATTCAGAGTCATACATAACTCCGTAGCATCTCTATTTGTGGCTGAAGTGATGTAACTGGGTGGTAACGCGGAGTTAATATATAGGCTCACTTTAATGTGAGTATGTAGATGTAGGCTGAGTTTACTGTGGGCATGTAGAGGGCATAGTGTGTTATGGTGAGTCGTGCTTACGCTGAGATCTGTTTTCAGACAGGGCTGTTGCAAGTGAACACTGATAATGATGATTGCTAAGAGACCAAATGTATACATAAGGCAGTGCTTGAAATTTTTTTCTAAAATCTGGGCGCTAGGGTGAAAATGTAGGAGCCAGACCACTGCAAAAAAAATAATTACAGGAGTGAGTAAGGAGCACAGCTCTGTGTGTAATTCAGCTGTTAAACAATTTATATACTAGTCCACAAAAGGGCCACAGTTGAATGGATGTAGCAAAATGAAGGCCCTCTCATTGCTCTGCACAGCTCTCCTGCTCCACCCCCCCATCCCTCCAGAAATAACGGACCACATGTGTACATAAAACATTAGTGCCAGAAAGTACCACCCCCGGCAACATTCCCCCCCCCCACGTTCTTCTTGGGGCCACATTACTGAGCACCTACCCCCGGGCAACCAACCCTCCATGGCCACACCAATAAGGGAGTACCCATAGGCAAACCATCTCTTTCTGCCACAATGCTGTGCAGCTGCCCCCCTTCCCCCGCAGCCACATTACTGAGCAGCTACCCACCCCGGGCACAACACCCCCCCCTTCCTGTGCCCACACCACTACCACTCCGAAGCCGCAATCCCTGGCCAAGCACAAACCCTCTTACGGAAGAGCTCTAAGCAACCGAAGTTAGGTGACAGCAGACAACCGGGACGAACTGGAGGATCCGCGTAGACTCGATCTGACAGCAGAAGTCAGCACAGACTGGGTCTGACTGCAAAAGTCAGCGCAGGCTGGGGCGGACAGACACAGCAGTCACCTCAAGCTACACTCGGCACATGCACTCCTGTGCATGAAATGCCCACCACAATACTGCTGGCACACCCACGAATCTCTGCTGGGGTTGCCAAAGATCTGCTTCCTCCCTTCCTCCCTCCCTGTAAAATCTGGTGCCATGCAGCAAAATCTGGTCACCATGGTGACCTGGCCCCCAGGATTTGTCGAGCCCTGACATAAGGGCAGTGCAATCCCATAGATGTGAACCACTTAGCATACATATATCCACATTTAGGGGCTGATGTATCAAGCAGTTATAACAGTGTCCCATAGCAACCAATCAGCATCTACTTGATAAATGCTTCCTCAAAGCTGATTGGTTGTTATAGGCAACTTCTCCACTGGTCCAGTTCTCCACTCTTTTCATTGCTTGATATATCAACCCCTTAGTACCATGCACGCAATGCAGGTGCAGTTACAGCTGACTAGCATGCAACTCTGAATAAGCCCCTAACCCAGCAATCTTGCCGATGGTTGGGGCGATTTACCTTCACTCCATCATGCCAGATTGCCGGTACACACTAAAAAATTTAATGAACGACGGAATGATTGATCACTCATTCCATCCTTTAATAAACTACATTGCCGCACACACAATATTGTGTGATTGGCCATGCAGTACAGCCAATCATGCGTACACATTAGAGGATGTGCCTAATATATCTTTCAAATCTACCTCAAAGTGATATATCGGATGATATATCGTCTCATGTGTACCCAGTCTAACTGTTAAAAAAAACAGTTATAGCATATTTTGCAGCAAAGTGAAATTGAAACTGATGGGGAAAAAACAACAGCGCGACAGCTCTAACTTCTGACACCATCTATAATAACATTAATTAAGAAAAAAAATTTGCATGAATAAAATGTTCTCTATAGAAAATACATAACAGCTATACCCTTAAACTATGTTTCAACATGAATGTAAATGATATCTAATTTGAATATATTGCTACGTTAATACAACTGTTTTAACATTTTTACAGAGAGTTTATAATGGTTGGGCACAGAATCATGTGCCTTTTTGTTCTAACTGTTCCAAATACTTGACGTGTTCTCTCTCAACTTTTATTTTTTCAATTTGTCTGGTTGTCAATGTTGCCAATGGTAACAAACAACTCCTGTGCTCCTATACGTTTGTATAAAATAAAAATAAAAAATTGTCCAAGAACATCTGCAAAGCAGAAGGCTAACAGAAAGCTTAAAGCTGATGGCTGTTAAACCTCGCTCGAGGTTGCAGCAAATTGTAACCTTTATTTCAGTGTACTACAGGTTTTAGGGTTAAAGGAGTTTGTGATTGACAAAGTTGCTGTGGGCTTAGAGGAAGGACATTGGGGCTGGGTTTAGATTTAGGCTGTTTATATAAACTTAGGTCTGTCTGGAGTGGTCTTATTTGTTCCTGATCATCTCCCACCCCCATTCCTTTATCTGCTGTATTTGGTTTAGCTTGTTTTTGCAGTTCCTGTGATTGGGTGATGTTTGCAGCAGGAAAGTAAGGTAGTTCAGCTGACATATTGTTTTCTGTATTTAGTGCACTCTCCTTCATAATTTGGGTTTGGCTGTTACTGCCATACCGGTGGTCAGTGACTCCCCCCAGCTGTGTAGGGTCAACCATTTAGAGTAAATTGCAACTGATGGTCGATGGTTTTGCCATTGATTGCAGAGTGCAGTAATGTTTTTATATTGTGGGCATAGGAGGAATGGCGCATTGCTCTGCCCTTCGTTGGAAGCAAGTAGACCTGTTTCCTTCCCTGATTGGCTAGCCGCCCTGCTGTGTAGTACAAGCAGGGATGTTCACTGATTGATGGCAAGAAACCGTCAATGGTTTGCACAATGTAAAATTTTGATGGCACCATCGACTTTAACCATCGATAGTTAACCATTCAGTGACCATCACTAATGCTCTGCTCTGTCTCACCATCTCCTTCTCTGATTGGCTATGCTGTGGTCATATGACATGTAAGCCAGCTGCTCCCATTCACTCTTTATTCTCTGCTTTGCAACTGAAAGCATTTGTCTCATTAGGAGCAGCTGGCTATGGGCAGCCCAGGCATACCACCTGACCCTAGTACACACACCACTAGTTGAGAACTGCTGTTCCAAACAGTGAATTTTTTTTATTGTGATTTGTTTTGTTTATATGCATATGTTAATGTTGTAAATCTTTTACAACAGAAAATGGCAAACCGACAGAACAGGTGGAACAAGTTAAAAAAAACAGGATTGTCCCAGTGAAAATAAGACGTATGGTCACTCTGTGTTTATTAAGTTTATCATTTGGAAATTAACTCAGTATTCCCAAAGCATGATATTATGTCTTAGCATAATATTGCCACTTTGTATATATTTTATACAGGTTACAGGATCATTGTTCTTTAAATGTTTACTTTTAATATTTCATATGGTTCATGTGCATTTCTTAAGGCTATATACATACTTGGTTCTCTGCATATTCTATTTACATGCAGATAGATTTTGGTTTTTGAGGCTTTCCTCACTCCTTTCTACATAACCAAATACCTGTGTTTTAAACAGATGTAGAGACAGAACTCATGCCATGGCTGATGGACGAGGTGGAGAAAATACTAGAAAAGAATGACTTGGGAAGAACAATGCTTGACAGTAAGTTGTATACTTGTAACTCCTAAGCGTTCATTTTAGAAGTGCTGTGTAATATAGGAATGTAATCTAATGTATTATTTAAAGGACTTTTGGACCAGTAAACATTATGATTATTAATGATTTGTAAATTATTACATTCCCAGTGAGACTTAAATATGGTTGTCACTATATCATTTAGACATTGTATGTTGTTGTGGTAATAAATGTAGACATTATCCATGTAAAATGTGCACAGTTACAATATCAGCAATGCGGTTTTGCATTGGCGAGGTGAGTATCCCTAACCATAACCTAACACTAAACCTAATCGCAGCCTAATCCTAAAATGATTAAAAAAAAACAGATGCCGACATGATTTTGTCAGCACTATGGCATGTTGGCAGTCTGTTATTGACCAAATGTATGTCGTTCATTCAGACTATGTCGACATTCTAAATGTAATGCTACTGACTGAGACTAGGGAAAAGCCATAGCAGTTCTTCCGTGGAATTCAGTGCATTAGGAAGCAAAAGAGCTCCTTGTGCCTAGTACAATTACCTGGTAAAGTACATACTGTAGCTTATATTGTCATGTCATGTGTGCTAAACAATTCAAGGCCAATGATTTGGAGAGCTATTTTCTAGGACTACTATAAAAAGGTTTATTTGCCTACACTGTTTGCATGACACCACCAATAAGAATGAACAATCATTTTTTCTGGTGGCTGCCAGTGAGCCATATATTGGCTGCATCAAAGTGGTTGTTGTATTAACCCATAACAATTTCCACTTACAAAGCTATTGCTTCGAAAGCAATGTATTATGGCCCTCATTCAGAGCCGTACGCTCTGAGCAGAGCGCACGCTCTGAATGAGGGCCGGCCTCCATGAAAATGGAGCGTCCTTCTGGACGCTCGTATAGCTGTGGGTCACCACCCACAGGCTATACGAGCGTGCATTTTGATGGCCGCGATGGTCGAGACCATCGCGACCATCGAAATTGCGAGCCGGAGCCTGCGGTTGAGGTTTTCAACCGCAAGTTCCGGAGTGATTTTGGCTCTATCAGAGCCAAAATCACTCCCACTGACATCACTAGTGATGTCAGTGGGCCGGCTTTTGACGGGAGGCGTTCCCGTGGGAACGCCCCCGTCAGGGAGGCACGCCCCGGGCACGCCTACCAAAGGGGGCGTGCTGTCAATCAACATTGACAGCACGCCACCTTTGATCGGACACAACGAGCGAAGGACTTTCCTTCGCTCGTCGCGTCTGGCGCATGCGCACGACGGAGCTCCCTCCGTCGTGCGCATGCCCAGTCCAGAACATCGACCCACTTGCGAGCGGACAGCCGCTCGCGAGTGGGTCTGAATCAGGCCCTATGTTTTCTGTTACATTCCTAAAATTGAAGGGCAACTGTACCTAAAACTGAGGTTGGGAATGCACTTTAGTAACCTGGCAGTTCCCACCATTAAACTCAATAGTGGACACCGTTCATTGGCTGAGAGGCGGAAGCACGCCTCTATCGGCCAATGAGCGTTCAGCCAATGCATTTCTATGGGAAATGCAGTGGCTGTAGCATCATTGGCAAAGTACCGTCCTTAGAGGATGGTACTATGGGCCTGATTCAGCAAGGATCGTACGGCTGCGTTCGCACGCAGCCGGTCAATGTTTGCAATATGCGTATGCATTGCAGTGCGAACCGGCCGCAGCAATCGGGAAGTGATTGACAGGAAGTGACCGTTTGATGGTGGTGACAGGGGGGTGGTCAGAGAAACGCAGACGTGCCTGTGCGTTTAAACGCCATTACAGGGGTGAGCACTAATGAGTGTGTGCGAACGCAGCCGTGCGATCCGTGCTGAATCAGGCCCTATGTCTGCTGGATCCGGTCTTGGAGTTTTTTTTATTTTAAGAAGACTGTGGATTCCTACTTGAACCGATGAGGACTGGAACCAAGGATTAGGTGAGTATTTTTATTTACAGGTCCTGATCTGGATTCTACTGGACAAGGGGACAAACTGGTGCTAGGGACAAACTAAGTATGAGTGCAGGTGAGTGTGTGAATGAGTGAGTGCATGTGTAATAAAAAGATTAAAACATTTGGTGTGTGTGTCCTGTTGTGTTTTTTTTTATATTTATTTTGCAAGGGAACTAGAGGTACCAGCGGGCCCTTAATACCCTGCATGCTGGTACTTGTGGTTCTCCAAGTACCAGCATGCAGGAGAGGCTTGCTGGGACCTCTAGTTCTCCTGTAAAGGACAATATTATTTATTCTATTCTTTTACACAATTAACCCGGTACCCACCACCCAGGGGTGCCAGGGATATCCCCCGGCTATCTGTCCAGGCTTTGGGTTCTCCTGGACAGGGTAAACCCCTTTATTTACGGGGGAATCCACCTCCCCAGGGTTCCCCGGCCTGGGCTGACTAGCATGGGGTGCGAATGCTTTGGCTGGGAGATCCCATGAAGCCAGGTGTATTATTTTGCCAGTTGTAGATAAGTAATATTGTGTGAGGTAAAAACTTTACATTGGCTGAGTTGTATGTTTTTCATGGGAAAATATCTGGATTCAAGTTTCGGCATTGAGATTTGTGGAAATGCGAGTAACATATGAGTTTGCATGTTCTCGCATCCCACTATGTTGGGCGAGTTCTAAAAATAGCGCTATACTCGCACTTTTAAAGAACTCGCACCCTATTACATCCCACCCCACATTTGATAAATTATGTTTATTTATATAGCGCCATTAATATTTGCAGTGCTGTACAGACAATATTTGTCATTCATATCAGTCCATGTCCCAAGTGAGCGTATAGTCTAAATTCTCTAGCACAAGAGCAAATACACCAGTGTTAATTTTGGACCTGTGTCCACACTACCAGCCCTATTATCTAGTTTATAGCATTCAAATTTACCATGATGGACCCTAACTGTAAATTAGCTCCTCAAAATTACTTTAGACCCCAAATTTCATTAATAGCCCCCTACAATATCATGATAGCTTTATCAAATCCACATTACATCAGTAGCTCCCTACATTTAATAAAGATTCTTCACATAGCATTAATATACCCCACCATTCCTCATATAACATTTGCATTATATTAATCCACTCCAAATACACTTACCTGCTCATGAATGCTGTCTGAGGCATACACCTTTATTTTCTTCCTTTGCATTCTCTGCACCAGCTCCATGCGTGGATTGAGGAGGGTGGATAGGAAATGACAGCAAGTGGGAGGTAGGAAGGGAGAGCAAGAGAGGGGAACAATCGTTGATCCATAGCACAGACAAATAGCTGGCTAGTCCAGGGTAGGAGTCTTCCACAAGGGAGCACAGTAATGGGAAGGCTCTCCCCCTTTAGGCCAGGACAAGCCCTCATAAACCCGGTCAACCTTGATTAGGGCCCCAGGGCCCTAACAGCACCCCCTTTTTTCTTTTAAAATTAAATAAACACCGGACAAACATGACTTGGAGGCTGTATTTTGTTTAGCACAGGTTTCCAAGACATGTTCCATTGAAGGGTCATTTTGCACCCTAAGTTTGTGTTTACATACAACGAAGAACAAAACTCAAAGCAGCGCAGAGATTAATACAGTATATTACAATGTTAGGCAGTAAAAATCGTAAGCTACAATTATTACAATGCAGCCATTATTAGTAATTATTATTGGTGTAGCATGGAAATGATGGTTTTTATTCTCTTCTAGTATTGATACGTGAAGTAGTGGAAAAGCGGATTTTTGATTTCAGCAAGTTGGAGATAAAAGACCCTGCATCATCAGACATATAATAAAGAACAGACATTGGAAGGTATAAATATATCATGACACCGGATGCATTTTACATGTATTTATAAGTACTATATCATTGTATCAATTATGTATCATACAAGGTACCTGTATATAACAAATACATTAAATGGACTAAGGACCTCATTCAGAGTCGGTCGAAGCGGCCGCACGGTCGTACGCCACCGATGCTCGCTATACTGCGCATGCGTAAAGTTTGCAATGCGCGTGTGCAAACTAGCCGCTACGATCAGAAATTTCTCTCTCCTTGAACACAGCCAGGTCGGTAGTTTGAGTGACAAATTGAGGTGTTTGTGGGTGGTAACAGGGGAAGGTGCTTGAAAACGGGGGAGTGGAGATCCAAACGCAGGCGTGCCTAAAAATGCGAACGGCGTTTTATGGGAGTGCATACGGTTTATGGGAGTGCATAATTAACAAAGTAGCGTCATGTAACATGTGACATGGGAGGTTTTTACACTGACATGATCGTAGAGCTTAAGAGAGGGTATGGTTAACCTTAAGCTCTATGACCAGTTTATTTATTTTTTATTTATTAACAGTTTCTTATATAGCGCAGCATATTCCGTTGCGCTTTACAATTGGAAACATTGATAGAACAAAACAGGGTAATAACAGACAGACATAGAGGTAAGAGAGCCCTGCTTGCAAGCTTACAATCTATAGGACCAGTTCCGATGGTTCCCGATGGTCTCGATTAATGCTTATATGCCCGGAGATGACGTGCAATGCGTACGAGAAGGGGGCGTATTTTTTTTTTATTCCGGCCACTTCCTCCCCTTGGTCGGCCAGCTACCGATCCGAACTTAGGGACGCAACTTGCGAGGGAATCATTTGCATATCCGGCCCCTTTTCCCGTACGACCGTGCGGCCGCTTCGACCGACTCTGAATGAGGTCCTAAATGTGTATGAAATGTTTTGCTGATATTATCAAAACAGAGATCATCTTGTTGTTAGCACATAGCAAAACTCGTGGTTGTCAAAGCAGGCATTTCTGGTGCAGCACCAATAAAAGGACTGGCCTCTAGCATGACATTTTAATAAAATATTAAAAGGTGTATAACAAGGCCATAGAGAACACATGTTATAAAACATAAGTCATTCAGATGTTTACTTTGTCAGCTTAACTTCCATTAAACTGATGAAAACTAAAATCTGACTGGGAGGTAATGGCTACAGCACCTGGTCATGGTGCCACATTAATTACCATTGGGTATGACTCTGATCAGAGTCCTAATCTGTCTGGTGTTCTCCCTGAAGTTGCAGCATGGGTTACCTGAGTGCTCAAGTTTGTGTTTGTTTTATAGGGATTTACAGCAGCAACTGATAGGATGACTACAATTGGTCTCTGTAAAGAATTGCATAACATATAGGCACTAAAGAATACTAGAGAAATATGTAAAGGATAATAGAGAAATAAAATAACTGCTATTGCGATAGTCTTAGGCAACTGTTTTAGTATATACTGCATAATCATCGTTTAATAGGTCATTTAAGTCCACCTCCGTAACGTTCTCACTTTTCTTTTATCAGTGAAAGTCCTTTGTTGGCATTTCATTCTTTCACACGTCATTTTACAAGATTAGAGTCAATTTGGACACTGCCCTAAGGAGTCCTAGACAAAATCTATGGCACACATTGGCTTCCAGCACAGTACTTTTTACTGGGCTGGGATTGTTGGTGGAGTTTGGCCTTTGGGTGGTGCTGATGAATGCTTTCTGTCTTTCCTATAACATTTGAACACTACTAATTCTTATATTGTTTTAGACTGCAATTTTTATTCTGAACAGCAATCCCTGAACCTTGAATACATGAAACAATATTCACTTTTCTGCTGCAGCTGTGTTGTTGTGTTTTTTTTCATATCTAAGCTTAATTACATTGCATGAGTTATTGTCTAGAATTTTAATTTGCAAAGCATCACTATTTGTACACAACTCTAAACCTACTGTACACGAATAGGTCAGTTGTCCTGGGAATATAATATAATGTTTTTAAGTGCATATACGGTACCATAATTGATTTTAAGACATCCGTTAAATTTTGACACCAGTGCGGAGTTCCATAGGTAATTGCTGGTGTGTGCTGTGGACCATGACTGGGGTAATGTAGCTTCAGGGTCCTATTCGGAGGTGCATGCTGATACAGCCGCAACTGCTGCTTGTGACACAGCCTGACTGCGCGTTTATGCCAATGCCGATGATAGCTGTACAGAGACATCCATTGCGTGCAGTGCTAATTTGCTGCTTTGTGCATTAAGATGCCCCATCAGCCTATATCGGTTGCACCACCCCTATGGAGGTGCAGAATCTCCATCTGAACATGGCCATCAGAATCTGTGCAACAGACTTCTGGCCGCAACATGCCCCCGTCTAGCTAGTCACCCCCATTTTTACCACTCAGAAATGCCCGCCAAAACTGCCTCTCTCTGTGTCTAAATTAATTTTGTGGCTGTGGTGAATCGGACACATGTACAGACTGAAAATATTGTCCGTTTGTGTGCGGCATGGACACTGCGTGCACATTGAATCAGTCCCTCTACCTCTGGTTCCAGACAAAATAATAATTTCTTCTTCAGGGTCCATAGGGTCCACAGAATCTACCTTGGGGTATGTAGTTGGAGAGATCCATTGCACCAAACGGTTACAGCTATAAAGCTTCCAGCATGCACTGGTCCTCCTCCCTATATACCCCGCCTCCAGCCCCAGTCATTCTTTTTTTTTTGTGTGGTGCGTGGAAAGTATCCAGACGCACCTGTTTAACAGCGGGACTGCCTAAGCAGTCCCAGGCTTTTTCTTTTATGATTTACCTTAGTTTTTTGAACTTCTGAGTCGAGCAGTGCTAGGTGCCAAATAGGACACATATACTGCGACTCCATCTACCTCTGCCGATGCCAAAACGCCAGTACCGCTATATGCCCTGGGGATTTCGGTGGGCCTCAGCGAAGCTTAGCTAGCGGTGTCGCTGGGGTTCGGACTGCGATCGGATTCATGGAGATGGCAGTTAAGCGATTCCTCGTGAGGGGAATCGTTGACAACAAAGTCCAGGCTTCCGTTGTAGGAGATGCACCAGAGGCGGCTGCGGGTGAAGGCCTTGTGTAACGTATACTCGCTAAGGCGACCGGGGCCATATCGTCGGTCACCAGGGATGGGTAGTAGACACACTACAGTGCACTAGTTAGCGTCTACTACTGTGAGGCCAGCGTACCCGTGCCATCAAAATCGCAGCTTAGGGGAGATCGGTGCTCTCCCGGCAGCTCCTCCCCCGACCCAGATGCAACTTCCGGTTATGAATTCCCACCTCTGGGTTGCTACTTCTGACAACCTCGTGTGTGAGACGCTCGCAGTTCACAGTTGTGCGTACTACTGCAGGCTGGTTGTCTTAGAGGTCTGGTCCGTCTCCCTGTATACCTCTCCTCTGGGTCTGGTATAAAACGCTTTCCAGCAAGCACTTACATTAAATAGAGAACCGTTATTGGCTCCGAAAGAGACTAAACACAAAGCAAATTTGGATAACAAGTACAAAACCTGTATGGTCACCCAATTTAGCAGAGGGGCCAATCCATTGAGGAAAATACTGCAGAGACACTGGCATGTCCTTCAACAAGTTGCACAAATTAAAAATTTTCTTCCAAGCAAACCGAACCTTGTGTTTCGGAAAGCACCTGACCTTAACCGTACTCTCGACATCAACCACATCGCAACGAGGTTACAGATACAAAAAACATTAACCAATCAGAGACCTCAAGGAGGTTTTTTCCACTGTGGACATTGCAAAACCTGCAGATTGAGCCCTATAACTACCAAACGCATAACTTCTTTTACATCAGTAAGAACCAATAAACAATTCAGTATTGGGGAGCACATCACATGTGACACAAGCATAGTCATTTACTTAGCGGAATGTCCATGTGGTCTCCAGTACGTAGGGAGAACCACTAGGAAACTACGCATAAGAACTGCTGAACATGTAAAGAATATCCAAAATGGTTTGATCACACATAATTTTTCAAACCATTTCAAGGTGGCACACAACAGTAACCCCGCGGGTTTAAGACTAATAGGCATAAAAACCCTTACACCAAACTGGAGGGGGGGTGATCTAGAAGTGAGATTAAATAAAGTAGAGCTAAAATGGATCTTTACACTTAAAGCACAGAGGCCCTGATTCAGAGCCGGATGCTCTGACAGAGCGCTCGCTCTGAATCAGGGCCGTCTCTCTTAGTTTTTGGGGCGGCCTCCTGTCCGCTCGCATAGCTGTGGGTGACCACCCACAGCTATAGCGAGCGGCCAAAATGATGGTCGCGATGGTCAAGACCATCGCGACCATCGGGCTTGCGTCGAGACCCTTGCGGTAGAGTCTCGCTGCCGCAAGCCCTGGAGTGCTTTTGGCTCTATCACAGCCAAAAGCACTCCCACTGACATCACTAGTGATGTCAGTGGGGCCGGCCCCAGACGGTAGGCGTTCCCATGGGAACGCCTCCGTCTGGGCAGCCACGCCCCCAGCATGCCTACCAAAGGGGGCGTGCTGTCAATCACCATCGACAGCACGCCCCCTTTGGTGCGAGACCCATAACGACGGCTTGGCCGTCGTTATTCGGGTCTCGCGCATGCGCACGACGGAGCCGTCTCCGTCGCGCGCATGCGCACGACGGAGCCATCTCCGTCGCGCGCATGCGCACTTGGGCAACATCGACCCGCTTGCGAGCGGGTCTGAATCAGGCCCAGAGCCCATTAGGCCTTAACATCGATAACGAGGTAAAATCCATTACAACATCATAAGAGTACATACCATTACTAGTGGTTAAGTTAATTAACAGAACATCCAGCATCAATTGGCTAATTACCTTAGAGTGACTAAATAATAGGTCTAGTGCTTAAATTGCACACCTGGTTTTAATGCATATTATTTATTTGTGACAAGGCTATTATTTGAGCCATGGATTAGATTCCTTATTAGGCTGCACAAGATATACAACTTTGGACAGGACTTGATTATGCATAGCGCATATGAAGCAGCAGACCTTAATCCATCAGTATCCCAGACTATAGACCATTCCTATGGGATACAGGGCATACCCGATCTAAATACACCCAATGCAGATATACGCCCATGTGCCATTACGTCATCATCGGTGACGCTATATAGAGCACCTCCTATTAGATACTTGCATACGTCCCTGAAGAAGGCCATTACAGCTGCTACGCGTTGGACACATTAGACTACGTTTCCCAGCATACCCCACGCCTCCACCTCCGCATCCGGTCTCCTGCACGAGAAGCCGTACCTCTAGTCGCATGGAGCGTAACTAGGCACGCACCCGGACTGCATCGCCGCGGACCAGTCTTCTCCTGAAGGGAGTCGAGCGACCTGTGAGAGGCAGTGGACGGCAGAGGATCACGTGACCTCACGGGATCGTGAGACTCAGGCCGCCCCGCCGCTACAGGTGTCATCCGATATCCTCAGCGTTTCTATCACCCATCTCGCAGGAGCAACGGAGAAGTGAGCAGAAATCCCAGAAGATAAAGGTAAGTTGTCGGATCGGAGGGCACGGGACGCCGCCCCTCCAGAGCGCAACACCCCAGACTTTTATACAGCAACTCTACAGACACTTTTTTACTAATCTAAATTTTTTATTATATATTCTTTTTCTTGTGTGTTGTATTTTGCATTGTTTTCACTCCCCTGGACAGCATACAACCTTCCGGTTAGGAGGGTGAACTTGAAACAATTCTGCATTATATCCTCCCCATTTTTCACCCACCCCCTTCCCCCCATCCATATTCAGCAGGGTAGCACTGTGACTTCATATAGATCCTATTTGTATCTGCTATTCATACCCATCCCTACATAATAAATAATCATTTTTTCAATATTTGGGTTATACATTGTTTCTATTACACCATACCTTCAAGCGCAGGTATTATATATTACTTATAGGCAGTCATCAGCTCGGTCCTTTCGCCCACAGGGTAGGGCAAAGGGACAGTTTTCCCCTAGACAGGATAATTCCCACAGGAGATGGCAGACCAAGAAGTCCTGGTCAGCTAAGCATCCCGCTTCAAGCCGGACTGTAAGCCCACTGCCTGATGGGGCGGGCCTCCATCTGGGGGGTCTCATGGTTGGAGGCCGACTCCTACAGTTTTCTCAGGCCTGGCATCAGACCACGACAGATGCCTGGGTTCGAGAGGTGGTCTCTCAGGGTTATGCCATCATGTTCCTGAGGCATCCCCCGCAAAGGTTTGTTGGTACAACCCTACCTTTAGACCCGGTCAGGTCTTCGGCCTTCCGGGAGTCTAGCCCTCCTGAGGTCGGGAGTCATAATCCCCGTTCCTGTGATGCAACAGGGAAGGGGTTATTATTTAAATTGTTTTTGGTTCAGAAAACAAATGAGTCACATCGCCCTATCCTGAATCTGAAGTCTCTCAATAGATTCATCCATGTGCCCAAATTACGTATGGAAACCCTATGGTCAATTATGCTGGCAATGGACCTGGAGATTTCATGGTCTCCCTGGACATACAGGATGCATATCTGCATGTTCCGATTGCACGATCCCACCAAGGATATCTAAGATTGGCTGATGATCAGCAACATTACCAATTTCAGGCGCTACCTTTTGAGGCTTGCTACAGACCTTCGGGTATTTACCAAAATAATGGCAGTGATGACGGCTCATCTCAGACACTAAGGAGTCAGGTTACTGCCCTATTTGGACGACCTCCTGATATTAGCACAATCACAGGAGTCGTTACAATGTCATCTGCAGATGACCATTGTCTGCTTACAGGAGCACGGCTGGCTAATAAATTGGAAAAAGTCCTCTTTCTCCAACTCAGCGGATAGTGCACTTGGGGGTGCTGCTGGACTCTCTGGGCCAGAGGATTCTCTTACCAGAGGACAAGATTGCGGCACTACAGTCTCGTGTGCGCGGTCTACTGGACAAAGTGTGTCGGTTCACCTGGCAATGCAGGTGCTGCGCTCCATGGTATTCACATTCGATATGGTGGCGTATGCCCAGTTCTACTCCAAGTCCCTGCAGCAATGGATTCTGTCTCATTGGGATGGTCAGTATCATCGGATAAAGTTTCAGATGATTCGCATCTCACCAGAGGTTCGGCTCTCCCTCGTTTGGTGGCTGGAGACGACTCATTTATACAAGGGTCATCCGTTATGGGTCCCAGATTGTGTACTCCAGACCACGGATGCAAGTCTGCGAGGATAGGGTGCGGTGGCAGAGCGTCACACCTTTCAGGGGAGGTGGACGACATCCAGGAAAGTCACCTACCGATAGAGATCTTGGAGCTTCGTGCAGTGCACAAAGCGGTCAGTCTGGCGCAGGTCCTTCTTCACAGCAGGCCTGTCCAGATTCAGTCCGACAACGCGACCACAGTGGCCTACATCAACCATCAGGGAGGCACACGAAGTCCGGCAGCCATGAGGGAAGTGGCAAACATTCTGCTGTGGGCAGAATGCCATTTTCCAGCAATCTTGGCAATAATCATCCCAGGAGTCCTCAACTGGAAAGCGGAATGGGCTCTTCATCTGGATGCCTTTCAACTCCTGGTGGACAGGTGGGGATTACCAGACGTAGACCTCATGGCATCACACCACAACGACAAGGTCCCCAGGTACGGCTCTAGAACGAGGGACCCCCTCAGCTGCCTTTGTGGATGCTCTGGTGGTAAGGTGGTACTTCAGATTGGCATACCTGTTTCCTCCAATATCCCTCCTCCCAAGAATCGTCAGAAATTTCAAGCAGGAAGGATGCAGGTTAATACTAATAGCTCCTGCCTGGCCCGGGAGACCTTGGTTCACCGATCTGAGATGTCTATCTATAGACAGGCCACTTCCACTGCCTCTACGACCAGATTTGCTAGTGCAGGGTCCCTATCTATATCCAGATTTACCTCGGCTGGCTTTAATGGCGTGGCTATTGAGGCTTCCGTCTTAAAGGTCAAGGGTTTCTCTGCTTCTTTGATCCAGACGATGATGAGGGCAAGGAAGCCTGCTTCAGCCTGCATCTATCACAGATTTGGCATTCATATTTTTCTTGGTGTTCCCAAACAAAATATGACCCTAAGGCTTTCAAGGTTTCAAGAGTACTTGCTTTTCTGCAGGCTGGGTTAGACTTAGGTCTGCACCTGGCTATCAGCCTGTGGCTGGTGACGGGGTATATAGGGAGGAGGACCAGTGCATGCTGGGAGCTTCAAAGCTGTAGCTGTTTGGTGCAATGGATCTCTCCAACTACATACCCCATGGAAGATTCTGTGGACCCTATGGACCTCGAAGAAAAAGAGTTATCTAAGGCATGTTATACCATAACTCTGATTTTTCAGTATTTGTTCACAATGTAATTTCTGATGTCAAACTGCTGTGTATTATATTTGTGCTTTATAAAGAAAAAAAACAAAAGTATAAGTGTTCACGAACTGTCCATTTCTGTATTGGCTTCAATTATCCCAGTGCTATGCTAAGTTCGGGCAGCGTTTAGAGATGTCAGCAAGTTGTTTAAAACAGGGATGGGGAACCTTTTTTCTGCCGAGGGCCATTTTGATCTATATAACATTATTTGCGGGCCCTGTGCAGGCCACACTCCCTCTGTGTGATGTCACACGGGGCGGGGCCACAATCGCCGGTGATTACAGCAATGCCCAGAGCATCCTGACGGTGCTGTAAGGGCAGCGGTGTGACCGTCTGAAGCGTCCTAAGGGGATCATTCAGACCCGCTCGCGAGCGCAGGGCGCTCGCAAGCGGGTCGATGTTGCCCCACTGCGCATGCGCACGAAGGAGGGAGCTCCGTCGTGCGCATGTGCGAGACCCGGATATCGACGGGCTCTCCGTCGCTCCGGGTCTCGCACCAAAGCGGGCGTGCTGTCGATGTTGATTGATGGGAACGCCTACCGTCTCAAGCTGGCCCCACTGATATCAGTAATGATGTCAGTTGGAGTGATTTTGGCTCTGATAGAGCCAAAATCACTCCTGGGCTTGCGGCAGCGAGACCCTACCGCAGGGTCTCGTCGCAAGCCCGATGGTCGCGATGGTCTTGACCATCGCGACCATCTTTTTGGCCTCTCGCATATGCTGGGGGTGGTCACCCACAGCTATGCGAGCGGCCAGGAGGCCGCTCCATTTTCAGGGGGGAGGGCACTGATTCAGAGCGAGCGCTCTGGTCAGAGCGTTCGGCTCTGAATCAGGCCCTAAGTGCGCGCCAGGTGGCACTGCTGCATAGATTCTGGCTGCAGGGTGCCATTCCAGGCACCCTTCTAGCCAGATGAGGCTAGCAGAAAAAAAGCTCAGAGGGCCAGACCAAATGATTCTGCGGACCTTATACGGCGCCCGGGCCTGAGGTTCCCCATCCCTGGTTTAAAACATGGCCTATACCACACATGCTCGCGTGGCCTAATTATTTAGACAAGCAGTTTTGAAACCTTTCCTCAGTTCTCACCAGCAGTGTATGTTTTATGGAGCACAGGTGAATGTATTTCACATTGCTTCTTCCGAGTATTATGCCACACTGCTCCTATAAGAATATCAATACGACATACATTATTAGTAATTCTTTGAGAGTCGCAGTAGCAGAACTCCAGGGATCACTGCTTACTTAGTGCTTACTTAGTGCCTGATTTGAAATATACGAGAATGCAATCGCAACTGCAAACTCTCACGGTTGCAATAGCAAAAGTACGCTAATGTTTTCATAAAAATAGGGACGCCCACTGCTGCCTTCTCATATCCGTCTGATGACATGCAACAGCGTAAACATCGATGCAGATAGGGTAGCCACGCTGCCTCTAAGTGAAGTCTCACTTGTCTCAAACACTGTGGGGTTTATTTACTAAGTTGTTTATGTTCATGCCAGATATTTAAAAGGGCAGTGCTTTTACTAGCCAGACATGGCTAGTAAAAGCACTGCCCTTTAAATATCGGGCATGAACACAAACAAAAGTGTCGGGTTTTACAACCCAACACTTACTAAATAATTAGGGGTATATTTAATAAGGTGTGGGTTTTTAGAAGTGGAGATGTTGCCCATAGCAACCAATCAGATTCTAGCTATTATTTTTTAGAAGGTGCTAGATAAATGTTAAATTGAAGCTGTGAGCAACTTCTCCACTTCTAAAAACCTGTACTTTAGTAAATATACCCGTTAGTCTCTACTGACACGCTGAGAGTTCTCATGCTGCGAAGGAGATGGCAATGGTTAATTTATGCACGCCCATGAAATGGCGTGCAGAATAATGACACGCTTGTGTTTCCTTAACCACCGTCCCCGTTACCTCCCCCAAACACTGACTACCTTTGCGAGCAAATCCTCTGTGCAAGTGTAACCGCAAACCAATCGCTACATGTGAGCAGAACGGTTTTCACTCATGCTCAATGGCTAAAAATCGTTCAATGTGAGTAAATATCGCCATTGCGTCTCTGAATCAGGACCTTAGCATTTAGTTATTTATATATAAAAATTACTTTTACCAGTTTAATAAAGAATGATTATACTATGAATTTATATTAATTAATATTTCCTTTTTTTGCAGGAACATCAGTCTAAATCTTTGTCCCCTTCATGCAACAAACATCAATATATAGCTCCAAACAACACACGGGAAAGTATAAATATAAATTCTGCAAGAAAAAAGGACTAATAAAGAACACTATTTTATTGACTGATGTATTTGTGCTGCTTCTCACAATAATATAAAAAGTAACCCACACACACGTGTGTGTAATAGATATACCACTCCTGGGTGTGTGGCCATGAATGCCTTGCTGTGCGTTGTGACACACGAGGCCGAAGGTTCATTCATTAGTTTTCTGGCCATACAATCAGGTCTGCCCTGTAGCTAAGCTACAGAATCTATAAGTGATTAGGCATGATCCACACATTCAGCATGCAGGCTGAGGGGACATATGACTTCAGTTATCACTGGGGTGTGTTAGTGTGGTCAGAAGATGACTGTACATGCAGATTGATAGTACACATGGGATGTACTGTAGTTAAGAGACCGAAAAGGGAGTTAAGATAGGCGGCAAAATACTGGCTCCTATCTTAATCCCGAAGCCGGAATCCAGGAGGACGTTGGCCCGAACGAAGGTACGCCCATAGTGTTAGCTGCGAGGGGGGGGGGTCAGGTTTAGGTCAGTTAGTGTTATGTTTTGGGGGGGAGGTTAGGGTTAGGCACTCCTAGGGGGAAGGGTTAGGGTCAGGTACCACTGGGGGGGTTAGGTTTAGACACTAAGGGGGAAGGTTTAGGGTATTCCACGAAGAGGGGAGACTTAGGGCCTCATTCAGAGGCGGTCGGAGGATGCAAGCGGTCGCTCAGAAACTGGGCGGTCACTTGCATCCTGACCGCCCGCCTCTGTTGCGGTCGTTAGGCTGTGGGTTAACACCCACAGCTCTAACGACCGCTCGGGTGATGGTCGCGATGGTCTCTGACCATCGCGACCATCGGGGCTTACGACGAGACCCTAGGGTAGGGTCTCACTTGTCGTAAGCCCCGGAGAGCTTCTGGCTCTGTCAGAGCCGGAAGCTCTCCACTGACATCACTAGTGATGTCAGTGGGGCCTCCCCCAAACGGCAGGCGTTCCCATGGGAACGCCTCCGTTTGGGCTGCCACCCCCCCCGGCCCGCCTTCCAAACGGGGCGAGCTGTCAATCAACATCGACAACTCGCCCCCTTTGGAAAGAGACCCGCTACGACGGGCGCAGTCGGTCGTAGCGGGTCTCACGCATGCGCACGAGGGAGCCAGCTCCTGCGCACTGGCAAAACACCGAGGCGGTCGACCGTACGGCGGCCTCTGAATAAGGTCCTTAGTTCCTAAACCTAACGGGGAGGGTTAGGGTGGGGAAGGTTCGGGTTAGGCTACAAGAGGGGAGAGTTAGGGGGAGAAGGGGGGAGGGCAAGTATACCTGTCGGGATACCAACCATCGGAATGCCGCTGTCGGTATTGTGACAGTAAGCATCCTGACAGCCGGCATTACATACCCATTCCGTATACATCACCTTTCCTAACCAGACTGCATTTACTAACATGAACAATAAATATCTTATCCTCATTTTGGGCCCATACACAAATTTCTTACTAAATGCCGGATATCTAAAGCCCCATACACACTGAGCGATTTTTATGAACGACAATGATATCGTTGAACAATGTACATTCAAATCGTCCAGTGTGTATGAAATTAACAAAGAATGGGTCGTTAACGATATCCCGTCTTCTGTATATGCAGTCCAATCTGGGGATATCGTTAACTATGCCATGCTGCCGAATGCAGCATGGCCCCGCTAACCCCCACCACCACCCACCGTCGTTGCCGGCATCGGGCCCACCACTGCCAATATTGCTCCGTACACAGATAGTCCAGTGTGTGCGAAGCTTCAGGCAATATTGTAACATGAGTGATCAGCATTAGAAATTGTCTTTATGGGATAAGACAAAAAACATTTTTTTCTGATGTGTTCACTCAGTTGTGAGAGTACTGTCACCAGAGGTGTTAGTAAGTGTTCCCTAGTGAGAATGCAAAATAAAACAGGCACAGAGGGGCTGTTCTCAATTGGAAGTAAAATGGGAGTAAATTTTTTTAAAAGCATGTTTCTGCCTAGAAGAAGCACACGAGATGTGTATGCCGGGATGTAGTTAGCATCCCGGCATGTGGGATGCCGAAGGTCTATATGCCGTCACCAAAATCCTGAAAGCGTTGGGATCCCGGCACCAGTATGCTGACTGCCGCCACCCCGAAGGTAAGTATCGGGTGTTAAGGGAGGGCTAGAGTTAGGGTTAGGCACTAGGGGGAGGGTTAGGTTTAGGGTGCGGGGAGGGGGAGGTTAGGTTTAGGCACTAGGGAGGGTTGGGGTAGGGGTTAGTGCTAGTATACTTACCTATGGATGTCGGGATGCCGCTGTCGGTATTCTGACCAGCGGTATCCCGACCGCCGGCAATCCATACCCAACCCGTGTACGCCATTTCATAGGCAGAATATCTGCCCATTTTCTGACAAGTCGTTATCATCATCAGCGAGTACTTGCATCTTCTTATAGCATGTACTGTACAACATGCCTATGTGAGAATACTTCTTCTCACCACTTCAGTAGTGTTATTGCTTCTAAATTGCATAAGACTGCATTCTCGCATTTGATCCTATTTTCTGAGTTTGCTCAGTGTGAATTCATGAACAATACGCTACCCAGATTGGTGCGAATTCAACTCTGCATCAATGTGGAAAACAATACATTGTTCACTTACATTGCTATGTGTGGACCCCAGGCAGAACGGTGGATGCTTCTGTGTCCAGACCATATTACAGGAATAAAATATTTAAAAAAATTGTATAAATAAACAGAATAATGGCAATATTTAAAGAACTGACCTCAGTAACGATCAAAGAAAATGTAGAAAATCAGTCCATTTTTTTCTGTGCAGAAATGTGATGTTTAATAAAATTTGTGTTATTTCATTTTGGTTTTCTTAGAGCAGCTGTCAAAAACAAAATGCGCCATTTGTGTGGCACAATTTCAGTGACTCTGATATAGGGCCTGACTCAGCAAGGAACACACGCTAGCAGACGCATGCACCCGTCCGCTGCGAGAATATGCTAATCAATGCATACGCATGGAGACCACAGCACAAGATGCAGACGCCCAGCCCCATACTAAGCTGCCCATCTCCCTTTACTCACAGCCTAATCAGATAGCTTAAACAACGGTAACATCGAGAACCATCAGACCTATATGCACAATAGTGGTTGATCTGACCTGCCGCAGGAATATGGGCACTTCCTGTGTACAGGTATGGCTGCATATGCTGCCGCACTGTCTTAATTATGCACGCCCCTATAATGGCGTTATTACGCCTGCATTCGCCTGACCAACCCCCATCACCATCAACAAACAGCACTTCCTGTTAATCATTTTTGGAAAGGTCTGCGTACACACTACATGTAGTCTGCGTACCACAATCTAATCGATGCATGCGCAGAGCAAAAACATCAGCCAAGTGTGTGCGTTCTCTCCTTGCTGACAGGCCCATAGTTTCAAACTAGTGAACAACAGGCTGAAGTACTTAAGGGCATATTCAATTGGGAGCTAGGTATTATCTACGGACCTTGCGCCCAAATGTGATTTACCGCGGGTATGCGCGCTCCCGATACCCACGGTTTTCAATTAAAAATATTCACGCAGGGTTTTTAGCACTGAAAACGCTGCGGTGCGAGAAAAAAAAAACCTACCTGCCTCTCTGGTGGTCTCCACGGCTCCGTGTCATCACCCCTCTATCTTTGCACTGGGGAGGGGGCTGCTGCGAAATGTAGTTCTCCCTGCAGCTGCCTCCGGGGGGGCTCACACAGACACACACATACTGCACACACTAACAAAACATACTTACACACAGATGACCTGGTCCCGGCACTGGAGGGAGGACAGCACTTCGGAAGGTGAGTATTGACTAAACTAATTGGAAATTTCCAGTTGCTTAATTAGTCATTAGGAGGGGTGCTGCTGGGGTCCCAGAGCATTTCCCAACCATTTTTAATTAAAATATGGAATTTAGGAAAATTGGTCGTGCTCTGGAGATACTAAAACAAAAACCTCCTGGCGCACAAAAAATGAAAAATGAAATCGCAAAAATCCTGCACCTGCAGGAAAAACTCAGCAGGTGCAGGATTTTTACTATTCTCACACCTAATTGATATATATATATACAGGCTGAAACATTTTTCCAGAGATTTACGCATGTACAGTAGAAAGGTCTCCATGTTACTGGAGAGCTGCGCATGTGCAGTAGACTTTTGCACAATGCCAGGGTGTACTGCTCTACGTAGGGAAGGGGGCCTGATGGAGGGAGCACATGGACCCCATCCTCTCTTAAACTGCCCCTATTGGGGATGTGGTCGTAATGTTGACAATGACCATGTTGGCATCTGCAGAATGCCGACATTCTACATGGACCTGCAGCAGATTAGTGTTTGGCTGCGTGAGGGAAGGTTAGGGTTTGGCACTAGAAGCAGGATAGGCTATGAGAGGGGAGGTTAGGATTTGGCACTAGGGGGAGGGTTACAGTTAGTCATACTTACAGTGCATCTGGAAAGTATTCACAGCGCTTCACTTTTTCCACATTTTGTTATGTTACAGCCTTATTCCAAAATAGAATAAATAAAATTTTTGTTGTGTAAATAGTTTTTTTGAGATATTTTGCAAATTTAATTAACAAACTAAAAACTAAGAAATCACATGTACATAAGTATTCACAGACTTTGCCATGAAACTCTAAATTGAGCTCAGGTGCATCCTGTTTCCACTGATCGTCCTTGAGCTGTTCCTACAGCTTAATTGGAGTCTACCTCTGGTAAATTCAGTTGTTTGGACATGATTTTGAAAGGCATACACTTGTCTATATAAGGTCCCACACTTGACAGTGCATGTCAGAGCACAAACCAAGCATGAAGTCCAAGGAATTGTCTGTAGACCTCAGAGACAGGATTGTTTTGAGGCACAAATCTGGGGAAGGGTACAGAAAAATATCTGCTGCTTTTGAAGGTCCCAATGAGCACAGTGGCCTCCATCATCCATAAATGGAAGAAGTTCGGAACCACCAGGACTCTTCCTAGAGTTGGCCGTCCGTCTAAACTGAGCGATCATAGGGGGAGCAGGGCCCTTGTCAGGGAGGTGACCAAGAACCCGATTGTCACTCTGTCAGAGCTACAGCATTCCTCTGTGGAGAAAGGAGAACCTTCCAGAAGGACAACCATCTCTGCAGCAATCCACCAATCAGGCCTGTATGGTAGAGTGGCCAGACAGAAGCCACTCCTTAATAAAAAGCACATGGCAGCCCGCCTGGAGTTTGCCAAAATGCACCTGAAGGACTATCAGACCACGAGAAACAAAACTCTCTGGTCTAATGAGATAAAGATTTAATTCTTAGGCGTCAATGCCAGGCGTTCTGTTTGGAGTAAGACAGGCACCGCTCATCACCAGGCCAATACCATCCCTACAGTGAAGCATGGTGGTGGCAGCATCATGCTGTGGGGATGTTTTTCAGCGGCAGGAACTGGGAGACTAGTCAACATAGAGGAAAAGATGAATGCAGCAATGTACAGAGACATCCTGGATGAAAACCTGCTCCAGAGCGCTCTTGACCTCAGACTGGGGCGACGGTTCATCTTTCAGCAGGACAGCGACCCTAAGCACACAGCCAAGATATCAAAGGAGTGGCTTCAGGACAACTGCGTGAATGTCCTTGAGTGGCCCAGCCAGAGCTCATACTTGAATTCGATTGAACATCTCTAGAGAGATCTGAAAATGGCTGGGCACTGACGTTTGGGAGGAATGGGCGAAACTGCCCAAAGATAGGTGTGCCAAGCTTGTGGCATCATATTCAAAAAGAATTGAGGCTGTAATTGCTGCCAATGGTGCATCAACAAAGTATTGAGCAAAGGCAAATACTTCTGTACATGTGATTTCTTAGTTTTTAGGGTTTTTTTTATTAAATTTGCAAAAATCTCTAAAAACTTTTTACACGTTGTAATTATGGGGTATTGTGTGTAAAATTTTGAGGACAAAAATGAATTTATTCCATTTTGGAATAAGGCTGTAACATAACAAAATGTGGAAAAAGTGAAGCGCTATGAATACTTTCCGGATGCACTGTACCACAGATCAGTGTGACCTGTGTATGTTTCTGCCTGTAATGAAAAAAATAAAGGGATAATTATTTTAAAAAAGCCAGTCCTGTTTATAAAAATACAGGAGACAATGTGTAGGGGTCCCCCGTATTTTATGAACTAGCACTGGGCTCTGTGAGCCAGTGTTGGTTTTAAAAATACGGGGACAAAATAGCGTGGGGGTCCCCATATTTTTAAAAACTGCACCGGAGCCGAAGTGTAATGCCACAGCCGGGGACCCTTTCACTGGGTCACTCCGGCCAAAGCATTAACACCCCAAACTAGTCAGCCCAGGCCAAGGATCCCAGAGGAGTTGGGAACCCACCTAATAAAGGGGTCCCTCTCTCCTGAGCACCCCTGACCTGATAAAAAAAAAAAAAACTGGGGAACCCCACATCAGTTTTTTTATATATTGACCCTTTAATAACTCATTATTACACACAAGCAGCCTGCATGTATCTCACTAATATGTGAAGGCTGCTTGCTCGGGAGGGAAACACGGGCAGAAACGATCTGCTACACCATCGGAAAACACAATCCCGTAAATTACGGGAGCTTAATATTTTCCTGGATTTCTTTGAAAAAAAAAAAACCTCCCATGTTTGATTGTTCCTACCCGTGTTTAAACATGGACAAACTTGGCCAACAACACGGAGCTTAGTAAATTTACTCAATATTCACCTAACCTGAGAATTTAGAAAATTTATGGTGCTGGGATTACAGAAAATAGTTCTCAAAACAGAAAGAATAACTATCACAAATTCTTGCTTAAGTGATGAAATATACAATAGTTCTTCAAACTTTCCCACATTTACTTAACATTCTTTTGGGAATAAATATTAAAATAGAAACAATGTCTTTTTATCTTTCATTTGTTACTGCTTAAATGTTTAAAAAATTAGGACGTCTAGCCTTATCAATGCTGTCTCAGATGTGCAGTATACTTGAAAAATTCTCCTTCCTATACCCCTTTCAGATAGCAAATTGAGGGTCACACCCGGGATTTGTGCACGACTCCATCCCGGGTGCGACCAGCCTGAGAACCCTTTCAGACTGGCGGAACGATCCTGTAATAATGCCAGGTTGATGACGCCATCAGCGTCACGTGATGAGCTGGCGCTTGGAGATGAGATCATCTCCAAGTGCCCGCTCCCTATGCAATGAACGGGACCCCGGTTCACCTCGACCCAGGTTACCCGTTCGCACCACGAGCTGGGTTGAACTTGTGTTCAACCCTGCTAGTATGCAATTTCAGACAGGATTCCCTTTCACCTGTTCTCCAATCTTTACATAGGTCCTCACGGATGCTGATATGTTGCTTAGTACCAGCTTCTCAGGGGTATTCAATATGGAGCAAAAACTAATTTTTTGCGATTATTTTGCACCAATGATGCCATTTTCGCTGGTTTTGGTTTTACATCGTATTCAATTTCAAAGACTTTTTGCAGGTTCGAAAAGTCTTTGAAAAAAACCGGGGATAACTTTTCACCACTAAATAGGTGGCGAAAAAAAGTGCAGAATTGGGGTTTAGGGGTGCAGGCTTAAAAAAGATAGCCTGCACCCCTGGGAATGACATTTTAAAAATAACTGTGTCAAAAAAAGTTTTTAAAAAAATAGGGACACCCCAAAAAATTAATTTAAAAATTGGGGTAATAAAAAAAAGGAAAAAAGTATTTAACAATAGGGAAATAGGTTCAGGGCTATTCTGCAAGTATGCGGCAGGTGTTTTCTAGAATAGATTATTAGCGGCAGGTGCATAGTTGCAGAATTGAAAAAAATATGCTAGTACCCATTTTCATGTACCCCAAATTTGATGGGACCACTTCAAAAAATGAAAAAAAATAACCTAAGTGGTCTTCTGCATCACTTCTTCAATGTTGGGAAAAAAACACCTGCTGTGGCTATTTAAATCCCCGACTTTCATTTGCAGGCTAAAACGGGGGTACCCATAATGATCCCCCATGTTTTTACAGTTTTAGGGGGTCCTACAATTTATTCCAGGTAAATTTTGTTTTTTTACTCAGATCCCACTTCGCAGGTTCCCGTTTTCGTAGGTTTTATATTGAATACGGGGATAAAGCGGGCGCGCGCCCGATACTTTATCCCAGTAAAATCTCCGATGTGGAGCGAAAAGTCCAGCACGGACTTTTCGCTCCCATATTGAATACCCCTCTTTGGCAGCATCTTTTCACTTTTTCTTATTAGAGCATTTGGAATAATAAGAAAAAATATATAGCACATCTAGTGCATTATATATTTTTTATTTTAATAAGAAAATTCTTCCACACAGATAAAAAAAATGAATAATTTTTTTTTTCCACACTGATAAAAATTATGCTTATAATTTAGCACAAGGAGCGTCTTCCTAAAACATATCTCTCTAGCAAGTCAGCCTACCTGAAGTGTTAGCTCAAAAAGGGTTGAGCATGTAAAGCAGTTTGATGATAACCCGGGATTCAGCTTTACTCAATCACCCTCACACTGCTGTCTCTATCAGGAAGGGTCCTTGGCATCTGAGGAGGATCACTCTCACCTGCTTACTGATGCGTTTCAACCATGTATGGTCTTTGTCAAGGCACAGGTGAGAGCAACTATGTGGATCTAATTTATGATGAGTGTATGTGTGCTTTTTACAGTGAGTGACAAATAAGATTTAGTGACAGTCCCGAGGCTGTTGAAGATAATGAACTTGCACATCAAAAACAAATTAAAATGTGGAAAAAATTAAGAAAATTGTTCTAATTGACCATCAACTCAGCATCCGAATGAAGACTCAACATTACTACAAAATGTTCTAGCAACTTTGCTGGAAAGAATCAGAAGAAAGAGGCCAGAGTTGTGGAAAAATGGTTTCATCCTCCATCAGGATAACGCACCAGCCCACACAGCTCTCTCTGTGAAACAGTTTTTGGGCGAGAAACAGATTGCAGTGCTAGAACACCCTCCATACTCACAATACCTAGCACCATGTGACTTCTTTCTTTTACCTAAAGTCAAATCTGTACTCAAGGGAACCCGTTTTGCATCAGTTACTGAGGTAGGGAAGAAAATGATGGAGCTGTTGAGACAGCTGACAGATAATGAGCTACGGCACAGCTTTGACCAATGAAAATAAGAATGCAAATGTTTGTGGCTATAGAAGGGGAACAGAGTTAAAATGTACTTAATATAATTAAACATAAATTATAGCATCAGTCTCGTTATTTAATAGCCACACCTCATATTTTCTGTAATCTCAATGCCACAAGTTTTTTTTTTATTTTCTCACTTATTTGCTTTATGGACTGGCATTTAAGGGACTGCAATTAGTAAATGTTCTACAATATACATCATCCATGAGGTTGTTAAAATAAAGCCTGGTAATAAAAATGTAGTTGAAGTTTGAACTGGCTGAGTGCTTGTCCTTCCGTTCACAGACTACCCCCTTTGGCATGGTGGAATGTTATTGACATGTATCTTCTTACTGGTGCTGACTGGGCTGGGACAGAGAGATGTATAAACCTTCTAATGCTCAGTACACATGGAGCGATCAGATATCGTCTGATCATCCTGCATGTGCTGGATGTTCGTTATCGAACATCCAGCACATGCACCAACCCCCAAATAACTATAACGACCAGCGTATGTCGAGCTCGGGTCCCTATAGTAATCAGGCTAACCTGGTCGATATCGACCATGTTGGCTTGCATGCACGGGCGTTGGTCGATATCGATATCGACCATCCATGCCCGCGCATCGACCATCATTTGGGGGTTGGAAGGGTCCAAAAACAGGACGATATGAATGATAACGATATGATCGATATCGTTATCGTTCTTATCGTCCTGTAATATCTGACCGTGTGTACGCACCATAAAGTGGACAGTGGGGAAGTTTGATAAGTAAGTTCCAGATACTGTTTGGTTGCTATATGCAACGTTTCCATTTGTCATCTTTAGAAGGTTTGATACATCTCTGACAGAGTTTCTTATATAGTGATAATTTGATAATGCAAGATATAAGCACAGTTAGTGCTAGGATCAGTATTAGGACTTGGGTTAGAGCTTGTGCTAAGGGTTTAGGGTAGGGTATATTTTATGATCTCTATAGTCTCAATTTTCTTCAAACAACTCACTTGAAAGAAGGGACTTAGAAAAAGATATTTTGTCTTCCTCTGAAACCAGGGGGCTAAGATTAAATATTCATGGGTTCTATGGCCCAATGTTAGTGCAACAGATTTTCTTCAAGTTTTAAAGAATTATGTTTTAAAAAGAATTGTAGGCACCAGAGCTGCCGAGACATTGTGTGAGTTCTGATATAGGAGGTGGCTGTGGCTACACCCTGTCGTTAACATTGAGACTATAGTGTGCGCTGCTTTGAAGTGGTGGCGCACGCTGAGGGAGATGTGGTTGTACTCTACAGAGGCCCAGGCCCAGATAGTTTGGTCCTGCCCAGGCTCGGCGACAGGGGAGGACTAAGGGTACACCCCAAGGTCCAGTGGGGCCCCAGGGCCCAGACGGGCACAAAGTGGGTCCGCGGACAGCAGATTTAGTGCTTCATCCGTGGCCACCGGTACCCATATCTGCGGCCCTGTTCTTTTGTACTCTGGCCCAGGCTGGACATGACCTCTTCAAGCAACGAAGCAGCGTGACATGATAGGTCAACCCACCGCACATTGTCTCCGCCGGTCAGGCACACCGCACACAGTGGACTGTGCTGCGGTGGTAAGTGGCTGAGTGCGGAGGAAGGTGCTGGGGGCAGAGGAAGGGGTGGGCGCTGAGGAAGATGAAGGGGGTTGAAGGCTGGGGAAGGTGAAGGGGGCTGAAGGCTGGGGCAGAGGAAGGGGGTGAGGGCTGGGGAAGGTGAAGGGGGCTGAAGGCTGGGGAAGGTGATGGGACTACGGGCTGAGGAAGGTGAAGGGGGTTGTGGGCTAAGAAAGGTGATGGTGGTCTGAGGCTGGCTACAGACGACATCCCCCTACCCCAGAGGCATCCACAGCACTGTGATCAAGAAGACCTGCCTGCAGCATCAGTGACAGCGTGGTAAGCCATAGTGTATTTTACTTTATTAAAAGGATTGCATATCTTTCAGTTAACATTATCAATCTTCACATATCATACATGCAGGGGCGTTATGTGTGGGTGCAAGGTCGGGGCTGGTGGTGAGAAGGTGGGGCCCCGGCCCCCCAGAGATATCAGTGTACTGGGCCCCGAGATTTCTGTTGCCGGCCCTGTTCCTTGCCCACCCTCATGGAGATACCTGGTAATCATCCATGCACTTATCTATGGTGTGATATTTAATTGTAAGACACCATAAAGGTTCCAGAGTGTGACAGAAAAGGGAAGAGATAGAACAGACAAGTAGCATATATAAAAACTGATACAGACAATTACACATCTTCATATAAATGAATGTGCAGCAACCATATTTATGTATAGAAAACAAAGCAGAGAGGGCATGCTCTCAAGAGCTTACAATATAAAGGAAGGCTGAATTAAATATAAAAATTTTAGTTCTACTTTGTGCTGAATTGTGCATACAATAATTGGAGGGAAACCGGCAAAGCTGGTAGATTATGCAGGATTGATACAGGCAAGTATGATGTGCTATATAACTGCTGGAAGGTTGACAACTGCCTCTAGATTGTGGTTTAGTAGTAGATCTGTGGGAAGTGGGTAGATAAAGAGGTCTAGTTACAGTGTAAAAAAACACCTATTATGGTGTTAACTTTTTTTTTTTAATCTTGCGGCACAATGGTCCACGTGTTACATACATGCAGTTTATATCACTGTCACTAGTTGTGCATATTTCTGCATTGCGAATGGTCCTGTGTCCAACTATAAATCATACTCTACAGGGCTGGTGCAGGGTTGGCAGTAAAACGAGTTAAACTTTCATTAAACAAAGCAAGGGCAAAAGTGGCATATTTTTCACACGTATGCAAATCTCTGAGATATGAACAATTCTACCTGGGCAAAATACAGAATGTGACACATTTATGCCAACTAAAAAACAGGAAATCTGCACATATACAGAGCTGCACATACAGCCACAAAGCAGTATTTGTAGCATATACAAGACTTTCCCGACAGATGTGTTTCCATCCCTGCTAAATCTAGGAGCAAATAAGCTCATATCCCCACTTATGCTTACACATTAGTATTAAACATTTTACATGAATACAGGGTTTATGGTGTATTCACACTTCCCCAGTACTATATTATGAGGTGATTAAACAACTTCATCTGCTTACTTTGGAAAACCCAATTATTAATGTTTTAAAATCAACATCTATACCTTAATCCTCTGTAACCACAAATATGGAAGCATTATTATCTATGAACACTACAGTAGTAGAATATGTGAAACTAATATGCTTAGATTTGTTTTATAAATACAGTGATAAAAAAATATATAATACGTGATTATTATATTACATCATACTTTCCTACTCTCCCGGAAGTTGCGGGAGGCTCAAGTTTTTTCAGGTAGTCCCCCGAACTCCCGGAAGAGTAGGCGAATCTCCCACATCCCACCCACTTCCTAGTGAAGTGGGCGGGGTCAGGCGATTATACAGGCACCTGTAAGAAGCAAAACATGACCATATTTTTTTTTTCATTTGAATATAATCAAATGCTATCTATCAGCAAAGTTTTAGATACTGGATGATGTTGCTCAGACTTCTGAGTGCAGGACTAGGAGGTAGACTCTCTGACAGTGTCTGTGGTAGAAATAATTAGAGCATATCATTCCAGCATTCATCATTATATAACAATAATATATCAGAGAATTACACACTATACATACCATTTCACAAAATGAGGATTACTTGATGGCCATGGCTTCTTTGTCACTTTTTTTTAAGTGTGCCATATGAGCCCAATTTTGCAACATGAACTTGTCTGTAAGCAAATACTTAAACACTGCATGAAGTCATATTCAACATAACTTGCCTTGCCCAACATGGTGTTACAAGTTGCCGGCACGACTTGCTACCCTCCAGCACTTCGCTGGTTACTCCTTCTACTTCCGCCTGTTGTACAGGAACTCCACCATCTGTTGCTATGCGATCTGGACGCTGGACAACATCACTTGTTACTGGGAACACAGAATGATCTTCCGTTGCTTTGATTGGTTCTTCATCTTTTAAATATGTGGCAGCGTCTTCACGGCCTTGCCGGCTATAGCGTCTCTGTACGTGCCCCTCCGGTTCCTGTAGCTAGACTCCATCATAGCATTGTTCCTTATCTCACCTCAGTCTCCAGACCGCATCTATTGTCGCTCCAAGGTTAACTAGCTGTATCTCGGTCTCCAGACCGCATTAATTCCTCCAGCTGCTATTGCCGCTCCACGGCTTACCAAGCCGTATCTCGGCCTCCAGGCCGCATCAATTCCTTCGGCTGCCATAGCCGCTCCACGGTGAACCAAGCCGCACCTTGGCATCCAGGCCACATCAGTTCCTCCACCTGCCATAGCCGTTCCATAGCGTACCAGGCTACACCTCAGCCTCCAGGCCACATCAATTCCTCCGGCTGCCATAGCCGCTCCACGGCATACCAAGCCGCACCTTGGCCTCCAGGCCACATCAGTTTCTCCTGCTGCAACAGCCGCTCTACTGCGTACCAGGCTGCATTAGTTCTCCTGTTGCAATAGCCGCTCCATGGCGTAACAAGCCGCACCTCGGCCCCCAGGCCGCACCAATTCCTCCGCTGCAATAGCCATTCCACGGCGTACCAAGCCGCACATCAACCTTCAGGTCGCATCAGCTACTCCGGCTTCAATAGCCGTTCCACAGCTAATTCAGCCACACCACAGTCTCCATATGCCGCATAAACTCCTTCAGCTAACCAGTTGCATCAATACACCGGCTGCATAGGCCACATCAATTTCTCATCAGCTATACCAGATGTATCAATACACCGGCTGCACGAGCCACATCAACTCTTTCAACTATACCAGCTGCATCAATACACCGGCTACACAAGCCGCATCAACTCCTTCAGCTATCCCAGCTGCATCTAATATCACCGGCTGTTCAACTCCTATTGTGTCACATAAAACTCTGGTCTTTCTAGATTGTCTGTGTTAACCCCTACTACTCCGAGATTAAGTCCAGGCGGCCACCTAAGTACCGGTGAACGTAAGTAGTTCTAAGGGAACAGCGGGTGGATGTTATTGGCAGAAGACCTTGCCATGTTTGAGTTCTAGGGGGTTTACGCAGTAAGGTCTAGGAAACCGTAACACATGGACTCATCTAAGCATTATAGTATTATCACTAAAGTAAAACAAGGACAGGAATAATAATAAGAGAAAATTACATATTTATTTACCTCCAGCAACATCTAAGAAATCTCCAGCATGTCCCACAGTGGCTCTTTGTCTGATGGGTTAGATTCCTCCTCCTCCTATTCCTCTTAGTCCTGTCTGCCCTATGCTCCTGTGAAATACACAGATGAGTAATTGTCGGCTTTGTTTTACTGCAAAACAAATATCGCCACAGCCATAAGCCAAAATGGTGTCCAAGGTTCCAAATTTTTTTTTTTTTACGTATACTATATGTGCGAGAGATCAATCTAACATCAGCACTGTTTAGTAAAAAAAAAATGTTATCCGCAATCCTCAACTAATTGAATCGACCCCATAAGAAAAAAAGTCTAATGGGTATATTTACTAAAGTGTGGGTTTTTTAGAAGTTGAGATGTTTCCTATGGCAACCAATCAGATTCTACTTAACATTTATATAGCACTTTCTTGAAGATAATAGCTAAAATCTGATTAGATGCTATGGGCATCATCTCAACTTCTAAAAAGCTGGATTTTAGTAAATATACCCCTTAGAATCCTATGATTCTCCATGTCCTGCCTCACCATAGTAATCCTCTTAGCCAGCAGCCTTGATCCTATTCCAAAAGTACCTCACTGCTAATACTGATGTTATGGAAAATGGCATGGTTATAATGGGTTAGCCAAAGTCTAAGAGCCAATTCCCAGAGTCGTCCCCTATAGGAAGCCCTGGAGCTGAAGTGACTATAATGATGAGGTAGACATCATTGATGATTCCAAAGACGCTGAGCTGGAGTAACCACCACGCCTCCTGCTAAGGTCATTTACAACTCCTGTCCCATCTGACAAGATTTGAAAAAGGACCATTAGATGGGTGGATTCTGTCCAAAGCTAAGAAAAATGACAGGTGATGAGAGTGCCACATGTGATGGCAAATGGGATGTGATGGGGATAAAAGAGACTAAACATCCTGGGGACAAAGGACTTATACCATTGGCTGCAAGCTTAAAAAGACATTCATTTTTTATAAGAAACCTTTACTTTTGCAGTATGATGTGAATTTTCAAAGTGGGATTGACCTTTGAATTTTCAAAGTGGGATGTCAAAGTGGGATTGAGGTGCTTATGTAAAGCTGCTGTCCAAAATCTCAGAGCATTGTGGATCAGTTCCATAAGTCATGTAACACCATCATGATTGATCCTGCTTGGTACAAAAATCCCAAAACTGGAGAGTATGATGGGAAGAAGACAGATGCAGAGGAAATCTTACTTCACCTTCAAGAAAACCCATCTCTGCACAATTTAGAACCTGGAATAAGCACAGTTTAGTAGATCATGGTCAGGTTAGTTCTGTGAGCTTCAATCATTCTCCTGGCAATCAGTCATCTGTACAAACTAGGTCTCACCGTGCTGGGCTTTGTGCTGACTCCTGATTGCTGTAGCTGGGGTTAAAGCCTTGCTTGGACCTTAGACTGGTGCTGATTGGATGTTCAGCCTTATAGGGAGCCTCCATGGGCATTCTGTTGAGGGTTGTAATCAGTCTGATTCTGTCTTGTCCTGATGTATACATAAATTCCTGCTCTGAGCTGCTCAGTGGAGTTAATTTGCCTGTGCCATTTGGAAAGCCTGTTACCTGCTGATATTTATCTATTGCTGGATTCTTCTAAAGATCTGCTAAGTATCTTCCTACAGTGCAAATTATTTGTGCCCATTGAAAAGAGCTGTTTAGCATTTTGTTACAGCGGAACTAAGCTGGAGTACTCTGAAGATCTACTCAGTAGCTTGCTGCTATGCAAAGTAATTGTTTTTTTCAGAAATCCATTATCTGTTAGCAGTTCACTGTGGAAAATACTCGCTATTTGAAAGAGCTGTTCAGTATTTCTCTACAAGACAATTACCTGTGCATTCAGGACACCTGTTAGTTGCCATCAATTTTCTACTGTGAAAAAGACTTGTGCTATTTGACAGAATTGTTCAGTATTGCTCTATAATGCATTTACCTGTGCATTAAAAAACCTGTTATTTACCATCATTTCACTACTGGGCAAAATACTTGTGCTATTGGAAAGAACTATGCATATTCTGAAAACCAATTTGTAATTAATTTTCTATTGTGAAAAAAACTGCTATATGAAAGAATTGTCCAGCAAAACATTTACTGGATGTTTGCAATTTGAAAACTGTCGAGCATACTCTTCAATGCAACATGCTAGTGGTATACTGAAAATCTGGCTTGCTGTTTTCTACATATAGTTTTAGTATTGTCACAGTGCGCCGGACATCGGCTACCACTTACTGGGTCCAGCAGCACTGGAATCTGCGGCGGGCAGTGGGCGGGGAGTTCCCGGCGCCTGCTGCCATAACATCTACTCCAGGTCCCCCGCATGCCGGCTGGAAGTGCAGGCAGCCGAGGCTCTCCTAGGAGTGTGCGCGCCGTCCTGCAAAGAAATTTAAAGGGACAGGCGCGCCAAATGTGAAGTCACGTTTGGCGTGAGATTTGAACTTCCTCTATAAGAAGAAGTCTCTGGCACCAGACAGGTGCCAGTGTATAGGCTCAATACCATACTTCAGCATTCCTAGTACTTACCTGTTATCCTGATCTTGACCTTGGCTTGTGACTCCGAATTCATCTGACCCCTTGTACTGCTCCTGATATCTGGTTCTGACCTCGGCTGCTCCCTGTGACCTGTTTATGTCTGCTCCCTGGTACCGTCTCATCTGTTTGGTTCTGACCCGGCCTGTCGGCTACATTTATTCTTTTGCACCTCATCCAGTGTCCACCAGTACCTGTATAGGGGAACCTAACCTGAGGGCCATGACCTCTGTGTCAGACGCAGCCAAGTCCATACCTTCTTGCGAGGATCCCTGGTGAATACTGCCGGCATATTAGACTCCGTACCTCAGGCATAGGTCTAGCCAATTCCCCAAATATGGGCCGCATCCACAATACATCCGAGAATTGTGACAGAATACTCTGGCCAACAACATGGATGCTACTGGTAATCCATCACCATGAGACCTGCTCGAGCACTTACTTGCTAGAGTCAAGAAGCAAGAACAAGACCAGGCTCAGATTATGCAGTGTTTGCAAACACTGATGCAGCAAGTCGGTGTCGCTCAAGCACCTCCGGTACAACCAGGTCCATCTACTATGGCACCAGCCACAGGGGTTTCCGCACCAATACGGAATCCGAATCCAACAAAATATGTTGGGGATCTGACAGGCTGTCGTGGATTCCTGAACCAGTGCTCAATCCAGTTCAAGGACCAGGCAGCAAGTTTCCCTTCAGACAGGAAATAAGTGGCTTATATAATCTCGCTATTTTCAGGTCAAGCATTGGCTTGGGCCTCTCCATTGTGGGAAAGGAATGATCCGCTTGTCAACAACAGTGCAGAGTTTCTGAGAGCCTTTTGGAAGGTCTTTGATGAGCCTGGGCAAGTATCCTCCTCAGGGTCGGCCATCTTGCAGCTGAAACAGGGGAACCAATCTGCGGGACAGTATGCTGTGCAGTTCCGAACCCTTGCTTCAGAATTGGGGTGCAACAATAAAGCCTTGCTTGCCGCATTTATGCAGGGACTGTCGGATCAAATTAAAGATGTCCTTGCACACAGGGAATTCCCAACTTCCTTGGACGACTTGATCTTGTGTATCTGAATAGACCTTCACCACAGAAAGAGAGCACGAGAAAAGGACCAGTCTCATCTCTTCACTTTTAAGATGGCACCACGATTCACGGCACCTACTGATTCTCCAGTAGAACCCATGCAGATTTGGAAATCTCGCCTTCCTGCCACAGATTGAGAAAGGAGGGTCAAAAATAAACTTTGTTTGTGCTGTGGCGAATCAGGCCACCTCCTCTCCGGCTGTCCAAAGCATCCGGGAAATGTGAAGGCCTAAATGATCGAGGGGTGGTCAGTTTAGGTGCGTTGAAATACACCCCAAAAAAACAAGTTACTTCCCAGTTTTCCATCAATGTAACCCTGGTCATGGGAAATTCCTTTGAAGAAGTTAAAGCCTTCTTAGATTCAGGTGCCGATGGCAATTTCATCACGGCTAAAAAGGTCCAAGAGTTAGGTATTCCTAGCATGCTGTTGCAAAAACCCCTTGGCATCATTGGCGGGGATGGAAATAAACTTTCCATGGCGCTACCATTCACTCATGGATGACAGAAATCACCATGCAAATAGGGGCTCTTCATCGGGAATCAATAACATTCTATATCCTCCCGTCAGCCGAAAGTCCTGTTATCCTGGGTCTTCCTTGGCTTCGCAAGCATGCCCCGTTCTGAACTGGAGAGAGCCTCAAATCCTGTCATGGGGTTCTCAATGCCGAGGGTCTTGTTTATTGTCTGTCAAACCACCTCATCACATCATTTGGACCTCCATTGTCTCTTCAGAAGATATGTTCAGCAAAAAGGCCGCAGAGACGGTTCCTGCCCATCAGGAGTGGGATTGCGCTATAGATTTATTGCCTGGTCCCACCTCGTGCGAGAATTTTTCCCCTCTCACTTCCTGAATCCCAGGCAGTTACTGAATACATTACAGAGAACCTGGAACATGGATTTATCAGAGAGTCTAAATCACCTGCTGGAGCTGGTCTCTTTTTTGTTAAAAAGAAGGATGGGGGTTTGAGAACATGCATCGATTACCGAGCCTGAATGCAATTACCATCAAGGATCGGTTCCCTCTACCTCTGATTTCAGAACTCTTTGATCGGATTAAGGGGGCAAAGATTTTTACTAAGCTAGATCTTCGCTGGGCCTACAATTTAATCAGAATCCGATCTAGAGACGAGTGGAAAACGGCCTTTAACACTCGAGATGGCCACTACGAATAGTTATGCCTTTCGGATTAAGCAACACCCCAGCTGTGTTTTAAAAATACATGAATCATATTTTCCGGGATCTGTTGTATAAATACGTAGTGGTGTATTTGGACGATATCCTAATATTTTCTGAAGATATAGCAAGTCATCGCCAATATGTATGTGAGGTGCTTTCTCGACTCCGAGCTAATCGGCTTTTCTGCAAACTTGAGAAATGCTCTTTTGAACAAAATGAACTGATGTTTCTGGGGTACATCATTTTGGTTTCCTGCCTTTGAATCGACCCAGAGAAGCTTGCCACTATTGTCAACTGGTCCCGCCCAGTTGGATTGAAAGCAATGCAACACTTCCTGGGTTTTTGCAACTTCTGCCGCCAATTCATCAGGAACTACTCTTCCATCGCTACTCCCATCACTGCTCTTACCACAAAGGGTCAGGACACTCGTGAGTGGTCAACTGAGGCAGAGGAAGCCTTTGTCCATTTAAAACAGCACTTCCTTTCAGCACCCATCCTGAGACAACCTAATTGTGACAAACCATTTTTTCTGGAGGTGGACGCTTCCACGGTTGGGGTTAGGGCAGTCGTGTCACAGAGAGACAAAGGAAATAAGTGGTACTCCTGTGGGTTCTTCTCCCGAAAGTTCTCTATATCAGAGAGGAATTTATGCTGTTGGTGATAAGGAACTACTTGCCATCAATCTGGCTCTACACGAATGGTGATACTTGTTAGAAGGAGCTAAATTCCCCGTAACAGTCTACACCGATTATAAGAATTTGACGTACCACAGGACAGCTCACTGTTTAAATTATCATCAGTCCAGATGGTCATTATTCTTCGATCGATTTAATCTAGTGATTACTTACCGGCCGGGTAATAAGAACATCAAGGCCGATGCCCTGTCTTGAGCATCTAGTTCTGCTGAAATGGAAGAAGTAAGGGAGGATAAGGCCATTCTAAACTCTGTCTGTTTCTTAACAGCCACCAAGAGGGTCAAGAATCCACTGGGCAAAACATTCATAGCCTCAGAACTTTGGGCTAAACTACTTCAGTGGGTGCATTCATCACGTTTCAGTGGGCATGCAGGTGTCAAAAAAACCTTGGAACTGATCCTCAGGTGGTACTGGTGGCCAACGATCCATCAGGATGTAAAGGACTTCGTGGCAGCCTGTCATATTTGTGCTCACCACAAGATCCCACCGCACTCTCCATCGGGTTCCCTGTTGTCACTACCAGTGCCTGATTGCCCTTGGACTCACATTTCCATGTACTTTGTGACTGATCTGCCTTCATGCCAAGGGTTCAACACAATTCTGGTGGTGGTGGTGGATAGGTTCTCCAAGGCCGCTCACATTATTCCTTTGAAAGGTCAATCCTCAGCACCATAGTTGGCAGAGATTTTTGTAAGAGAAATCTTTAGGTTACACGGGTTTTCTAAGGACATTGCTTTCGACAGAGGGGTACAGTTTACCTCTAAGTTCTGGAGAGCATTATGCAGGTGCTTTGGCATCAATCTGAGCTTTTCTTCGGCCTATCATCCCCAGAGTAATGGCCAGACTGAACTAGTAAACCAAGAATTGGAAAAATTCATTAGGATGTATGTTTCAGCCAATCAAGATAACTGGGTCTCTCTGCTACCTTGGGCTGAATTTGCCCACAATAACCTGTACCATGAGGCATCGGGACATTCTCCATTCTTTGTTCAGTATGGTCTGCATCCAGTGCTACCCGAGTTACCAGGCCTTCAGCCAGTATCACTCCCAGCCATACGTGGTACAGTGAATCGATTCTTTAGGGTCTGGAAGATGGTAAAGAGGAATTTGTGTAGAACTTCTTCAAGGTACAAGCTGTTTGCAGATAGGAGAAGGAGGAGGGGTCTGGTGCTGGCTCCTGGTGATAAAGTCTAGCTGTCAACCAAACATCTGAGATTAAGGGTTCCGACAATGAAATTCACTCCCAGATTCATTGGTCCTTTTCAGATCTTACAGGTGATCAACCCAGTGGCTTATCGTTTGAAACTTCCAAACACTCTAAGAATACCCAATGTGTTTCACGTTTCTCTTCTCAAGCCCTTGGTGCTCAATTGTTTCTCAACTCATTGCTGCCCTCCTCCTGCGATTCCGGTAGACCATCAATAGGAATATGAAGTGAAACAGATTCTGGACTCTAGGGTTTCTAGAGAAGCTGTTCAGTTTCTAGTAGATTGGAGGGGCTATGGTCCTGAGGTCAAGGCTTTTGACATTCATGTGCCCCAGCTTCTTCAGAAATTCCACCGGAAGTTTCCCAACAAACCATTTGTGGGGTGTTCGGTGCCCACCCCTAGAAGGGGGGGTAACTTTACAGTGCGCCGGACACTGGCTACCACTTATCGGGTCCGGCAGCACTGGAATCTGCGGCGGGCAGCGGGCGGGGAGTCCCCGGCACCTGCTGCCATGATGCATGCTCTGAGTCCCCCGCATGCCGGCTGGAAGTACAGGCGGCCATTGCTCTCCTAGGAGCGCACGCGCCAGCCTGCAAAGAAATTTAAAGGGACAGGCGCACCAAAATGTGAAGTCATGTTTAGAGCGAGATTTGACCTCCTCTATATGAGGAAGTCTCTGGCACCAGAGAGGTGCCAGAGTATAGGCCCCATACAATACTCCAGCATTCCTAGTACTTACCTGTTATCCTGGTCTTGACCTTGGCTTGTTGTGACTCCGAATTCGCCTGACCCCTTGTACTGCTCCTGATATCTGGTTCTGACCATGGCTGCTTCCTGTGACCTGTTTACGTCTGCTCCCTGGTACCGTCACGTCTGTTTGGTTCTGACCCGGCCTGTCGACTACGTTTATTCTTCTACACCTCAACCAGTGTCCACCAGTACCTGTATAGGGGAACCTAACCTGAGGGCCGCGACCTGTGTGTCGGACGCAGCCAAGTCCATACCTTCTTGCGAGGGTCCCTGGTGAATACCGCTGACACATTAGACTCCATGCCTCAGGCGTAGGTGTAGCCAATTCTCTAAATACGGGCCGCATCCACAATATGTCCGAGAGTTGTGACAAGTATTCTCTGATGTGTCCTGTTCCCTTTAAATTTATTTGTCTGTGATCTTGAGCTTACACTACTTAGAGTTGAAGTCCTGGTAGCCGCCGAGTACCAGTAAACTATGGTAGTTCTGGGAAAGGGGGCTGTTACGAGCAAAGCACTCGGCAAGTGGGTTCTGTAAGCTCAAGATCACGGCAGGCACTCATAACAGCATGCTAGCCTAACATATTGACACTCTGATTGACCAAACTGGTGAAAAGCTGAAACTTGCTTGAAGATGTAAACCCAACTGTCAACCTACTCAAAAAGATTGTGAACCCTGGGGAAAACAAGCCAGGAGACTGGGATGAGAGAATTCCAGATCTTGATGAAACAGATGAGTAGGAAGAGGATGCACCAGCTAAGATCCCAGATGAAAATGTAGTGAAAGACACTTTCTGCCTGGATGATCAACCAGAGTACAGTGCTAAGCCTGATACCAAAAGCCTGAAGACTAAGATGACGATATGGATGGAGGGGTGCATTGCATTAAGCCTGTACTTTGATCAATGGAAATGTTTTTTATTCCTGAAAATAACAAATATTTTTTCAGTGATGTCAGGGCAATATGGTTATCCCTATGAAGTGTGGAAATCCAATAATATGTTGAATATGCTGCTTCCAATGGCAGATGAATAAAATGTAAAATGGTTCATACAGGAATGCCCACTTGAGTGATCACTTGAAAGGGGGATGTAGCTAGCAGACTGGCGAACGGCATGCCGACGGTCTGAATCATGGCGCTGGAAGTCCGACACGGGACTTAAGATAGATGATGAAATACCGATGCCTCTCTTAATCCTGACGCCGGAACACAGACACCAGCACAAACCAGGTAAGTTGTGGGCATTTTAGCTTTTTAGCTGCTAGCCGCAGGGGGAGGAGGGTTAGGTTTAGGTACCATAGCGGGGTTAGTGTTAGTTTTTTGGGGGGGAGATTAGGCACCCTTAGGGGGGGGTTAGGTACCACTGGGGGGGGGATAGGGTTAGGCACCCATAGGATGCCGCTGTTGGTATTTTGACAGGCATCCCGACAGCCGGCATTATATACCGATTCCCTTGAAAGTGGTCTAAGACATTACTGCTGCAACACAGTCACTATGTCCTGGAAAACTTCAGATGCACAAAAATGTAACACAGTCAACAGTGGTAGTATTACTGTGCAGATGCCAATCAATGGCTCTAGGTCATTCTTCACAATGCACAGAGGGCCTGATTCAGAGATGAACGCAATGGCGAATACAGACACAGAACGAGCGATTGTTTGCCAGTGCACATGCATATAAGTTGCACTGCGCGTGAGCAGTAGTCGTATTGCAATTACGGATGCACAGAGGATCCACTCGCAAAGTGTGACAGGTAGTCAGCATTTGGGGCTGGTAACGAGGGGGTGGTCAGAAAAATTCAGGCGTGTCTGACCGTTTAAACGCTGTTTCACGGGCGTGCATAAATTAGCATTTGTGATCTCCTATGCAGCATGAAAGCTCTCTGTGTGTCAGGAAAGCTGTGAAGTCTGCGGCTGGTCAGACCTGCCACAAGGACAAAATGGCGGCTTGATGTGCATTGATGTTACCAATATTTACGCAGGTAAACGACGCTGCACACATCTGAGAAGGCAGCAGTGGATGTCCTTATGCTCGGGTGATTTTTGGAACCATTGCCAATTTTTTGCAGCTGCGTTGCATATGAAATCGCAGCTGCAATGGCATTAGCGTCCTTCTCAGAATCAAGCCCAGAGTGTCCATGATGAAATGAGATGTCAGGTGAAAAAGCCATACAACCTTTACATTTGTCATCCCAAAGAAGGCTATACATGACCTATAGATACACTTCTGGAGCTGGCTGTTAGTTATTGTAGATGCTGGTGTTGGAGGTGACAAAGTCTTTGCCTGATTCCTATGCACACATCTGGTCCTTTAAGTAAATATAATAAAATAAATAAGACAGTTTATAAAAAATTGTCAAATAAAAAGATGTTTTTACAAACACCTGCAAAATAGTGTGTTGTGACAAACATATGATTAGAATTATGACACATACGCAGAGCCGTAACTAGACTTTTTGGTGTCCTGTGCCAGAAAGAGCATTGGCGCCCCCCTCAATTTTCAAAGGGACATAATGCACCCAAAAAAGGGCCATGGCCTCATGGGGAAGGGCCAGGTAAGAGATAGGAGAGGCCAGGAGATGCTGGGGATATAATACGAGGAAGCTACAAGTGAGAATGATAATAAACAGAAATTTGACAGGCCCAAACAGTGCCCCCTGACCTGTGGTGCCCTGTGCGATGGCACCGGCCGTACTACCCTAGCTACGGCCCTGCACATACGTGTTAGGTAATACTCCAGCTATAAGACAAACTATGCTTTTTAAACAAACTCTGTTAAGTCTGATTATATTTATTTGAAAAAGGGACAATAAATGATTTAGCAAATATGACCTACAAAAGATCAATATCGTAAAATGAGAATAAAATTGGTTAAACATTACTGTTTGCAGACAATAATACCGCTTTTACACCGAAATTCCGGGTCTGACCTGGAGTAGGAACAGAGTTATATTCCTGAGTTAGGGCCGTTCACACCGGAGCCGGGTCTGCATTCACCAGGCTTTTCCGACGTTGAAGTGGATGCTTGGAGATTACGTCATTTCCAAGCGCCACTGAAGCCGGACCAATCAGCCGGCATACCGCGCGCTCCAGGTCATCGTGACCCAGAGTGCGCCATTCACACTGCAGGGTTAAACTGGTTATTCCCGTGTTAAACCCTGCAATTTACCTGGGTTGAATTGCCGGGTCAATCGACCCGGCAATCCAACCCTTTACCGTTTTAGACCAAGGAGCTACCCAAGTTAACCCTGCAATAACCCGGGTTTTAGCTCTGGTGTAAAAGGGGTATTACTCAGCTAGAAATACACATGTATAGGCGAATGTATGAAAAGAAAGGAAAAACAATGATTAGCTTACCTGCCTAAAAGCTGTCTTTGTTCTGTTAAATGCTACATACTTGGGTTCAGTTAATCAGCTGATTTAGGTGTGCTTAATGAAAGCACTGTTGTGAGCTGTGCCAGTGATTCGGCAACATCAATGAGAATCGGTGAGGTCATATTGCCACGTTTCATCATCATCTCTCTGTATTTGCACCTGCCCTAGGGCTGATTGCATATACACCTGCAAAAATGATGAACAGCATGGACCTCATAAGCCTGTGCATGCTCTTACTATACTGTACCTATTTGAGAACATCCTTTTGCACAGATTGGGTACAGTATCCCGACGGTCTGGATGCCGATGGTCGGAATACCGACAGTCAGTATCCCGACAGATTTCTGTATTATAACCCTAACACTCCCCTCCCACAGCCTAACCTTTCCGTCCCACATCTTAAACCTAACCCTCCCCCTAGTGGCTAACCCTACCCCCCTAACCCTTATACTAACCTCCGCAATCAGTCAGTATTCTGACAGTTGGGATGCCGCTATCAGTATTGTGACTGCCGGCATGCTGACTACATCCACTTTGCACACCCACTCTGTTCATTTGGACTGAAACATGTATAATACATTTGACTCTTCAATACAAAAATTGTATGTACAGTATTCATTTACTGGACATGTGCATTGTGAAAATTTGCAAAATTCAATATACTGTACAAACTGGTGTAGTGGTCAGTCTGCATCACCCCCTATATGTGCATTTCAAGCTAATTGTGTGGGTGATAACTTTCTATTTACAACTTAAAGTACCTGTTCAATTTATAGCATCAGACAAAAAGATGACATCAGTTTTGTTTTGTATATACATTGGGTAGAGGCACATAATGGCATACATTTTAAATACCCATTACAGTCTGCTTACGTATAGCAGCAGTGTCTTAAGTTAAATCACTGACTGTACACTCACTCATGCTGGCCATACACGCTACAATTATCGGGACGATCCGCCCGATATCGGAGGATCGCCGCGATAATTGTAGCAAGGGGGGGGGGGCGACCGAGGGTTAAATATTGCTCAGTCGGGCATGCTGGATTGTCCAGCATGCCCGTCCGATGCGATATTTAGCGGGTAAACTGTCGGCCGCATCGGGCAGTGTATGCCCAGCGCAGCCGACAGACAGACATTTCCTGTGTTCCTTCCTACGGAAGGAACAGGGAAATGTCTCCGCCCCTGGGGGCGGAGCGCGGATGTCGGGCTATACACTGTGAGATTTCTCTCACAGTGTATGCCGGCGACTTCTGCGGCTGACAGGCTGCCAGATAAAATGTCTGTCGGTCTGACAGGCATTTTATCTGGTAGTGTATGCCCAGCATTAGAAAGGAATGTATGCAATCTCAGCTTGCCAAGCAGGGACTCATTGTGCAAGATTAGCAATTAGTAACATAAATGTTATGTTCTTTTGATGATGTCTTAAAGGAAAATGGCATTAGTTATCGTCAAAAACCTATGCTTTCACAACTTGCTAAATAGAGTCAGGCCTCCGCCTCAATATGTCAGGCCATGTATAAGGGCAATCATATTTTTGTCTGTTTAGACTGTTCACTGTTGTGCATTGTATTTATAAGGTGTACTTTAGGGGTTTTTATGTTACCTCGTGGACGGCACATCATACTCCTTATGGTGCCTAACAAATGATAATAAAAAAGTTGGAATTAACAGTAGGGCTACATTATAAAAGGAAAATCTGTGATGTTTTGGTGCGTACACACGGTACGATAAAAATGAACGATAACGATATCGTTCATATTGTTATCGTTCAGGTCGTTCATTTTTTTGTGCCTTCCAACTGGGGGCAACTCGCAACCATCACTTTTAACTGAATTGCCACCATAAAGCAATACAATTGTAGGCAAGTACAGTAACAGTCTATCAAAATGATCACGATTGAGACTGCAACATTGTATTGCAGTAACATTTGATTATTCATACTGTATTCTACAAAAATAGAATGTCTGGAAGGTCTAACCACACCCCTTAAGATGGCACAGCCATCCTACATTTCCCAGCAGTGCATAGCTAATTCATATGGCATCTGATAGGGGGTGACTGCGCTCTACAGGAATGAGTCCACTCGATTTCTCAGTGACCTCGATTATATGTATTTTTAACATCAACTCCACAGCAGTCCTAGGTTTTGGAAATGTTTGTCCCAGGCTATTATTCAACAAAAAATAAAATCAATATTTGTTTGCATCTTAGGTGTCCTACCATCCATTTCTATCTCTTCTAGGTTTTATAACTATTTAATAACAAACAGTATGTATAATACAAAAATATATATAATAAAATAAAGATTTCATGATATGATGGGGATTGTAGTATTCCAATGCCTACTGAACAGTTTTATGTGTGACAAGCAAATTGAAAATAGTTCAGGAAAAGAAGAGTATAATATTATTAGAGGTCATGTCCACAGGTTTTACATTACTTGAAGCTTCCAGTATATATAAGGAAGTTGGTAACATATGCCAATTTCATGTGTTTACAGATTTACCTGCAGAAATCCTATTACCCATATTTATTTCCGACAACTCTGAAATGACTGCTTTAGTCATATGTCACCACCTTTAATTTAATGACCGTCACAAAATACATTGAAGAGTATTAGGTAGGTTGAATCACTAGAAAAGCTGGAATCCATCCAGAAGCCTTGCCCTGAGACTGAATGTGTGTACAATGCAGCCGCGCACAGCCGCAGCCTCTCCTGAACTGACTCTGCCTGACACTGGCTGCTGCCGCTGCTAAGTATATATAGGGCTATATTTAAACTGCGTCCTGATTGGCTCACTGCCCCAGTGTCGTCATTTGTGCTTTGACGGCGAAGTCCAAGGTTCGGATACGGAATGCCGGTGTGATGATGTGTACGTGAGTGTAGTGTGAGACGGTGGCTCATGACGTATTGTACTGAATGTTACGTGGATGAGAGATACTATGTAAATTAGACGTACTGTAGCTGCAGCTTAGTACACTACACTCTTCATCGTCCATTCACATTTCCTGAGCCAAAAAACTTACCTGACAAAAGTTAAATACATGAAATGAAAGTTGGTCCGGTTTTCACTAATCCCTTTCTAGAAGTGTATGCCAGATGTGGGCATTACGGAGCAGTTCATCTTTTGGTCTTGTGGGCATTTTTCTCATCAGCAATGTATTTCAGGTGTGTGGTTATAGATTGGAATCAGTGTTGCTGATGAATGAAGGCATGGCATAGGATGGCGACAGCACATTATTTCACATTTTGGGCGGAATTCAATTGTTTGCAGCCACCTACATGCCCGACGGAGCTATTCAATTGTCACTCCTGTCGGGCACGATCAGCTGCCTGCGCCGACATTTCAGCTCTGAAATGCGAGAAAAGTGACCAAATAGTACTTTCCACAATCGCCCCCAGCACTTTGGTCGGGTGTAGCCATTTTACATTGCTATACCCGACCTCATTAGGCGCGGTTGGCGCTATATTCTAATCAATTGAATCTCGCCGCACAATCTCACTTTAGACGGGAGATGGAGCGAGAGAAAACAATTGAATTCCGCCCTTTGAATGTATTATATTGTGTTAATTAAAATTTGGATCCTTATTGCTAAATAATCAGTTTCATAGACTTGGATGCTTGTATTTTCGAAACTGTTGTTCATAGTGAATACTATCCCCCAATGCCCGGTTTACCCGCACCTATGTTGTCTCGGATGTTTTGCAAGTGAAAAATAAACTCAAGTGTTTTTGAACTTAAAATAAATATATAAGTAGGAATTTAATTCTGTGTCAATGATTATATGCATTAATTATTATACACTAAAAATTTAAATTAACCATTCTCTCTTAAGCTGGGTACACACTAAATGACGTGTGTACCCAGCGATGCGACCGACGACTCTTCTGCCGACGGGCCGACATATGGAGCTGCTGGCATGCACAAGACGATCTGGTGCCTGTCCGCCCGATTTGTCGACCCCTGCCGCATTCCGCTGCATGGGGTCATAGGACCGACCTGATGATGCGGCTGATGATGGCCCCACGGGAGCGCGTACCATACAACATAGTGGGTACACACTAGACGATTTTGAGGATTTGTTGTTGGAATTGGACATATCGCTCAAAAAATCATCTAGTGTGTACTCAGCTTAACTTTTTAGGGAAATGACTTAGCTCGTCTCCTGGCAAGAGCATAATAGTAAACTCACGAGAAAATGTTCTTTTTCACAACGCAAATTTAGTAAAAAAATATATATTATTTTTAAGAGCCTGTCCCAGCGAATATCCGGAAGCAGAGTGATAGCGTACAACCTAACCCCCCCAAAACCTAACCGTAACCCCGTTATGCTCCCTAAACCTAACCCTTCCCCCGTGGCTAATGCTAAGGGCGCCCCCGGACTTACCTCGTTCAGGCTGGCATCCTTTAGGCTTTCCGGCGTCGTGATTAAAATAGGCGTGGGTATTTCGACGCCTATCTTAAGTCCCTTGTCGGGATTCAGCTGACGATATTGAGACTGGCGGCATCGCGGCCACCGGTGTCATAACTACATCCCGTGCAGCACACACCCATGCTGAATACAAGCCTGTGTTTAGAAGCCCTTAGGCGGACATTTTAGAACATCTATATTACAGGGACTGGACTTACAAACAGATAAAAGGACACCTTGAATTGGCGAATTGGTGGAGACATTAGTATACTTTTTATTAAAAAAACCTTCCCTACTGCCCACTTATTATTATTAGTTTTAATATTATTATATTAATATAATATATTATTTTTACATTATTTTTGGGGAATAAATAAAATGGCCGCCTAAGGGCTTCTCCACCCAGGTTTGTATTCATCATGAGAGAGAGAGAGAGAGAGAGAGAGAGAGAGAGATGGACGGACGGACAGGGAGAGATGGACGGACACCCCCTCTCTGTCATCCTGGCTCCTCTCTCCCAGAGGTAACCCACGGGTATATACAACTGTTCTCTCTTGGTGTAGCCCCGGTGTCACGACCCTGTCTAGTTGTCACCTTTTGCCTTGAGACTTACCCCTGTCAGCTGTATCATGGATCTGTGTTTGTAGTTCTCCTGGGGGATCTGCTCTGACTTCTCTATGCATTCCTGTCACAGTAATTACTGCACCTGGTCTCTCCTGTCTGTGAGCACTGCTAGCCCTGATTGGAGTCGCAGGTGTGGTTCTGATTCTCTGAGCTGCAGAGATGAATACTCCCTCTGCATGTTGTGCCTTCCACCACACCATGCTACTGCCAGACCACCTGTCCATATCCACCAATTGCTGCCAGACCCAGGGTATATGTTTCCTCCCCTGATAGCATTCTGGGCCTGAACATCTCGTCTTCCCGTGGTGTATGGTTCATGCTGTTTCTGCATTTCAAGTGTATCCCTGAAACCTGCTACAGCAACCCCCGGTGCTTCCAGAAAACCTGCTACAGTAATACCTGGCATCCAGTCATCCTGTTACAGCAATACCTGGCCTGTGGTCTGCTGCTAGTCCTACTCCTGGTTAGTCCCTGGCACTCTGTAAACCTGCATCGTGTCACCCTGCCTTGATTCCTGCTGTGGATCAACTCCTGCTCCTTTTACCTACCTACTCCCTCCCTGAACCTAAAATTCCCAAACCTACCCATGCCTTCCTGAAACCTGTTATTCCCAATTGTCCAATCCAGCCTGCACCTGAGTTCCAACCTTGTCAAAGCATTTCTGGATCACCCATTATTCCAGTCCAGAGTCAAGTACCAAGCTCATCAGTTCTATCCACGTAGCCACCCAGCTACCAGCGTCTACCCACAGATATCCAGCAGCTCCACGTAGCTACCCAGCTACCAACGTCTACCCTCGGCTATCCAGCCGCTCCACGTAGCCACCCAGCTACCAGCGTCTACCCACGGCTAACTGGCCGCTCCACGTAGCCACCCAGATACCAGCGTCCACCCACGGCTATCCTGCCGCTCCACGTAGCTACCCAGATACCAGCGTTTACCCACGGCTATCCAGCCGCTCCACGTAGCCACCCAGCTGCCAACGTCTACCCACGGCTTCCCAAGCCACAACAAGTAGCTTCCACACTACCAGCCGTCTGCAAGCCCATCTACTAGTAACCCGACCAGCTCAGTCAGCCTACCTGCCGGTCCCAGTCCGGTCCCTCCAAGTTCCTTCTGGTCACATTCCAACGTCTCAAGTTTCCAGTTCCAGTCACTCATCACCAAAGGCAGTTCTCACTGCTACCCACTTCTTATAATAAAAGAGCTATTCATCTACATCATCTGTGGTTCCAGTCATGCCGGCCTCCGTTGAAACCCGATCACCACCTGAGACAGGTAACTCGCAGACACCAATTGTGACACCCGGCACATATACTGCAGCTCTCTCCTGGTGCTACACAGGCGCATATACTACTGTTCTCTCCTGGTGTAACCCAGGCACATATACTACTGTTCTCTCCTGGTGTAACCCAGGCACATATACTACTGTTCTCTCCTGGTGTAACCCAAGCACATATACTACTGTTCTCTCCTGGTGTAGCCCAGACACATACTGTATACTACTGTTCTCTAATGGTGTAACCCAGGCACATATACTACTGTTCTCTCCTGGTATAACCCAGGCACATATACTACTGTTCTCTCCTGGTATAACCCAGGCACATATACTACTGTTCTTTCCTGGTGTAACCCAGGCACATATACTACTGTTCTCTCCTAGTGTAACCCAGGCACATATACTACTGTTCTCTCCTGGTGTAACCCAGGCACATATACTACTGTTCTCTCCTGGTGTAACCCAGGCACATATACTACTGTTCTCTCCTGGTGTAACCCAGGCACATATACTACTGTTCTCTCCTGGTGTAACCCAGGCACATATACTACTGTTCTCTCCTGGTGTAACCCAGGCACATATACTACTGTTCTCTCTTGGTGTAACCCAGGCACATATACTACTGTTCTCTCCTGGTGTAACCCAAGCACATATACTACTGTTCTCTCCTGGTGTAACCCAGGCACATATACTACTGTTCTTTCCTGGTGTAACCCAGGCACATATACGACTATTCTCTCCTGGTGTAACCCAGGCACATATACGACTATTCTCTCCTGGTGTAACCCAGGAACATATACTACTGTTCTCCCTTGGTGTAACCTTAGACACATACAGTATACTACTGTTCTCTCCTGGTGTTACCTAATCCAGGCGCATATAGTATTATTCTGTCCTGGTGTAATCCAGGTACATACACTACTTATACTTTACAGCTTTACTATATTGTTTGGAGCTTGAAGTAGAAAGCAGAAAATTTAACTTTAAAAATTTGCGAGGCAGAGCTACACTATTCTGGCCGCCATCTTAAATTCCCAAAGCCACACTGCTGCCCCATATAATCTTCTTTTAAAGTATATCTAAACATAGATAGTATTTATTATTATTTGCCTTATGACACAAGGTACTAAGGGCCCTGTTCATCAAGAGAAAATGTTGCCTTGTTATATTTAAGGATCGAACTACGAGTTCAATCCAAGTATTGGAGGCATTCATCATGCCTCCTATACTTAATTATCACAAGGGCATTTTTCTCACATTGCCTGCACTCTTCGCAGCCTGTCTTGAAGCTGCACATGTGCAGCTTCAAGACAGGGGAGAAGCCGGAGGAGTCCAACCAAATAGGTCAGTCCACTATGTAAATTACAGAAAGATTTGGCATATTTCATAAAGACAATCTGCTAGTGTGTACGGAGTAAAATATAAATTGGCCAATGTCCTCACAACAGATATACCTTTAGGGGGTATTCAATTAGGCAGCGAAAAGTCGGAATCAGTGATAATTTATCGCCAATGACGTAATTTTCGCCTATTTTAATTATCCCCGTATTCAATTTCAAAGACTTTTCGCAGGTTCGAAAAGTCTTTGAAAAAAAAACGGGGATAACTTTTCACCACTGAAATAGGTGGCGAAAAAAAGTGCAGAATTGGGGTTTAGGGGTGAAAAAAAAATAGCCTGCACCCCTGGGAATATCATTTAAAAATAAACTGTGTCAAAAAAAGTAAAAAAACAAACAAATTGGGATACCCCAAAAAATGTACTTTAATTTTGGGGGTAAAGAGTAAATAAATAGGGAACACACTTCAAAAATAGCCAAATTAAATTCAGAGGGGCTCCCAAGTATGCGGCAGGTGTTTTCTTCATTGCGGGTGGTAGTGGAAGGTGCATTTTTGCAGAATTTTTTAAAATAACTTTAGGGAATTCAAAATATGCTTACCCCTATTTCCATGTACCCCAAATTTGATAGATTTTTTTTTTTTTAAATAACTAGTCCTAAGTGCTATTCTTCACTACTTCTTTATAGCCGCAAATATGCACCTGCCGCGGCTATTACAAACCCTGACTTCCTTCAGCAGGCAAAAATGCTGGACATCTTTAGGGGGGTCACAGGCACATTTCCCATAAATTCACGTTTTTTTTCCGTAGATCCAAATTCGGCGCGTCCCGTTTGTGCTCATTTTAAATTGATTACGGGGATAAGCGGGCGCGCGCCCGTTACTTTATCCCCAGAAAGGCTCTGAAAAGCACGGACTTTTTGCTCCGTAATTGAATATGGCCCTTAGATGGCATCCTTTAGGCTTTGACGGTTGGTCAGTGTGTATGAATAATCATCATCTGCAGATATATCTTTCAGGTTTGTACCCAGTTTAAGAAGCTCAGAAAATTCAAGTGCTTTTTAGTCTTTTTAGTCTAAACAGACTAAAAAGACTGTGGGCCTGATTCAGAGGCACTCGCTGTTTGCGAGCACTCGCTCTGAATCAGGGCATTTTTTTTTCTTTTGTTTCAGCCTCCAGGCCGCTCGCAAAGCTGTGGGTGAGCACCCACAGCTAGTGCGAGTGGCCTGACAATGGTCTCGGCTCCTGCAAGCCCGAGTGGACTTCCTGCTCTAATAGAGCAGGACGTCCACTACTGACATCATGAGTGATGTCAGCATGGCCGCCCACAAACGGCAAGTGTTCCTAAGGGAACGCCTGTGTTTGTGCAGCCACCCCCTCCCTCCCCGCCTACAAAACGGGGCGAGCTGTCAATCAACATTGACAGCCACCCCATCTTGTAGTGAGTCCTGGAACGACGGAGCTGCCGTTGCTTGCTGGAGCTCACGCATGCGCACTCCGAAGGCGGCGCGTGCACAGTGGGGGAACATCGACCCGCTTGCGAGCGCTGGGCACTCGTGAGCCGGTCTGAATCAGGCCTAGTATCCACACTGTATCCAGAAGCCTCAATCCCCAGACGTGGAGATGAATTCAAAGATAACAATTCCTGGTTACTGTCTGCAGATCAACATCAGACAAAGGCTGATGAATTTGTTCTGTCTTGAACTCATATACTAGCCTGCCATTGAGCTCCAGACACCACTTACAAATATGGGTATAATAAATCTGTTTCAAACTACACTATTGGTTAAATACTGATAAGAAAGCTTTAACAAAGAAACGCATGCGTGGATAATAAAGACAATGTCTAGGTATTATATGCATACTTGCCAACTCTCCCTGATTGTCAGGGAGACTCCCTGAAATAGTAGCAATCTCCCTGACTACCTGAAGAGTCTAGAAATCTCCCTGATTGCACCTTATGCCCATTATATAGCTGTTATTTATATAAAAAATAACAGAGAAATATTAATTCAAATGAGATCATTAGTATCATTCCCTATATTGTTATAAGGCACAATGATCCCTATGGCTACATTAGTTTTCTAAAAAGTATCAGCGTGTTTTCATTAACAAATAGATCTTACTAACTGCTTTGGGGCTCGTTTACATTTGGATGTAAATTGGTGTATGACACACCTCTCAGATATAGCACTACACATCCACTTTACCGCCACGCTCATAGGTGGTGCTTTCACAATCTCCCTGAAATGCTTTTTCAAAAGTAGCAAGTGTGGTTATATGACATGTCTACTTTTCACATTCTTTTGTACCACGTTGTGCCTGACCACTTAATGCCTGATACATTCAGAAAAACACAGAATAAAACATGGCTTCTCTGCACCCTTCAGTTTAATGAACCACAACATGGGTGTAGCTCCTGTATCTATACTTTGCATTGACATGATTATGCAGCTTCAGTGCTCTGTGAGACTGTGCTGGAGACACTCTGTTTGCATGTGTCTAATGCATACTTGCCGACTATCTGGCTGCTCGGCAGGTCAGGGGGCGTGGCCGGCAAAAGGGGGCATGGTCGGGCGGGCAGATGTCATTTGGGGATGTGACAGGGGGTGGGACCATGCAATTGCATCATTTTGGCCCCGCCCCCACAACACAATGCCGATAAAACAGGCATTGTGAAGCAGGGGGCGAGGCCAAAATGACGCGATTCAGCGTGAATCACGTCACCGCCCCCCCCCCCCGCTGTGGAGGTTTAACAGATATTCGCGTTGGAGGGGGGGTGGGAGGGATCGGCGGCAGTCGGGAGGCTTGCCTGCCTTTCCGGGGGGCTAGGAGCTGCATCCGTTTATCGGGAGGCTCCCGGCCGAATCGGAGGGGAAGGCAACCCTGGTCTAATGGCATCTGTGTGCTGCTGGGGATTCTAATTGCTTGGGAACTGTAATACTGGAGCTCGTGTGCTTTGGGTCCATAACTTGTTGAAAAATCTGTGTGTACTGTTCAGTGGCGTAACTAGGGTATTTGGAGCCCAGGGCAAATTTGAAAAGGGAGGCCCACCCCCCGATGTGCGCGCGCCGATGGGCAAAAGAGTGGGCGTGGTCACTTAAAAATGGGGCATGTCAACAAGACATTCCCTTTTATTTTCACGTTGAACATTCCTATCCATATGCACCTTAACCCCAGTAGTACCCCCTTATACAGTACCCCCAGTATGCAGTTGTGGTCCCTCTTATGCAGGCCCATAGTAGTGCCCCTTATACAGTATCCCCAGTAGTGGTCCCTCTTACACAGCCCCCAATTAGTTCGCCTTACTCAGTACCCCCAGCAGTGCCCCCCCAAATGCAGTGCCCCATGTAGTGTTCCCCCTTATGCAGTTCCCCCAGTAGCAGTCCCCACAAGGCAGTGCGCCCAGTAGCTGTATCCCCTTATGCAGTGCCCTTTATATAGTGCCCCCACTAGTAGTCCCCCCCTATGCAGTGCCCTTTATATAGTGCCCCCAGCAGTAGTCCCCCCCATGCAGTTTTACCAGTAGTGGTCCCCCTTATGCAGGCACCCAGTAGTGATCCCCTCTATCCAGTGCCCCCTGTAGTGGGCGTTCCTATTATTGTCCCCAGTAGTGGTCCCCCCAGTGCAGTGCCTCTAGTAGTAGGCCCCTTTTATAATGCCCCCAGTGGTAGTCCCCCCCCCCAAGTAGTAGTCCCCAGTAGAGGTTCCCCCTCCCGATTAAGTGCCCCCAGTAGTAGCCCCCCCCCCAGTAGAGGTCCTCCCAATAATGGTGCCCCCAGTAGTAGCCACCCCTCCCCCGTTGTGCCCCCACCCCCAGTAGAGGTCTACCCCAGTAGTAGCCACCCCCCTCCCCCATTGTGCCCCCAGTAGTGCAGACAGGTTTAAAAAAAAAATATATAAAAATATACTTACCTGAATCCACGCTGCTGCTCCGGACCGCGACACCGCTGCGGCCCGCCAGTCCTCCCGGGCTGGCGCGCTCAGCATTATGGGAGAGACGTCATGATGTCATGACATCTGTCCCATTACACACTGCAGGAGCCGGACGGAAGCCCGGCTCTTGCAGTGGGTGCTGCAGCAGTCAATGAGAGTCTATCTGACTCTCATTGGCTGCTGTTTAATACACGCATCGCCGCCAGCGCTGGTGGCGATGCGTGTGTTATGTACAGCCTGAACCCGCCTCCTAGCGCTATTAGGCAAGCACTCAGGGGGAGGGAACGGGCTCAGCTGTGCAGCACAGGACCGGCGCTGGAAGCCTAGCGCCAGTCCTGTGTAAATGTGTAGCGCTGACCACATTCACTGCGGTCAGCGCTACACTGGTAGCTAACTAGGGCGGGCCGGACCGTGACCGGTGGCGCCCCCCCACACCGCCGGTCCCACGGCGCCCAGGGCACGCACCCTGCCCGACCCCCCCTTGTTAGGCCACTGGTACTGTTGCAGATGTTATAGCAGAGTAAATGTTCATACCAGCGAAGCCCAGTACTTAACCAGTGGTGTGGTTTATTTAGTAACTTGAATGTACAGTTATACTCACAGTTATGTATGTAATAGACTCTCAGCATGGAGTGGAGCTTTAGTGGAGCATACAGACCACCAGCTGGTGAATGTATTTTGGAAGCTTTGTAGGATGCAAGTGGTGAACAATGCTGAGGATGCAGAATATTACACAGATGTCTGTTTTCCATTGCAGTGCTCTAACACAAGTTGGCATTGTTCATGCGCAAACATACAGACAGCAGTCATCTTGATTAGGGAATGATGCATCTATGATGCAGTTGTATTGAGCTTAGCAGCCATGTTAACAAGGAGAACTTGCACTGCCATAGGGCTTGCGCAGCCACCGATGGTGCATCCAATGGTACATCTTAATGGGCAGTGGCATATTAGCGCCACAGCCGGTGGGCATCTCTGTATGAATTCCATTGACTTTGGCATTAGAATGAAGATGCGTTGTAGCAAAATAAAGCAGACACGGTTGTAATAGCCTGCAAATCAGGCCCTCTTTCTTATAATAGAATGTGGAATCTATCTGTACCATATTCATGTTTTGGGTTTTCAGATCTGAGTCTGGACCCTTGGACTGGGCTGGCAAGTCATAGTGGAATTGTGGTTGTTGTATCAGGAGTCTACTCATGAGGGTGACTCATATTGTAAATGCCTGGTGCCTTAAGAGAGGTTAGTGAAACCTGAAAGGCTCCCATTCTGCCGCTGGAACCAATTGAGTGGAACTCAACCCTTCACCCTGAATACAGGAATAAGGGGCAGGAGACAGTGTTTGAAAAGTCAGGAGACAGAACAGCAAGTAATAAAGGTAATCGGTAGCCTGTCTGAAATATGCTAGCAGATGCTGCAAACTGATTACCATAGCTGGCTGAAGCCTACAGTCCCAGCAGTATGAGCAATGAAGCAGAAACTCAACACAAACCCTAACACTCAAAGAGATGACACTCTGAGCATCAACCATCTTCGATAATGGTACTGGTGGTATGGTGAGTGGAAGTTCCAAAACCAGGTTAGGAGCTGCGATGCTGAGAATGAGTAATACACCTGCTAAGCAGCAAAGTAATCTGAAGTGCAATACCTGTACAGGTAAATTCCATTTGAACCTGCAATAAGCAAGAGAGTTGTACTCAGGGGTTCACTGTAGGCAGAAGTTCTTGGCACTTGAAGCACTCAGGATAACTGAAACCAGAATGGAAGTCACAGTCAAAGTAATGCAGGCTGAACCAGATTGGGATCTGAGGTAACAGCGATAGAACCGGACAGGGATCAGAGGTCACACCAATAGAACTAGCCTGGAAACGGAGACTTGAACCAGATTGGGACTGGAGGTAACAGCAATAGAACCGGAATGGAACTGAAAGCTTGAACTGGATTGGGACCGGATGAGAGCAGCAGCTTGAATATTAAAGGTGCAGAGACTGGAAACTGGTCACAGTGGATTAGTGCAGAGTGCATGAGGCAGCAGCTGCTTGCAGAGATCCACCAGACAGCAGCACAGGTTCAGGCAGTGGATCTTAGGTAGCATATACACACTGGTGAGTGAGCACAAAGAGGAGTATTGAACCACATTGTTCTGACAATGTGCTAATGGCAGGTGCAGCCTTATATAGGGCGCTTTTGTAAGGGATAGGAGGAACCAGTCATGTGGGCACAGCAGACAGGTAGCGACTGGATACTAGCAGTCACCTGATCAGAATCAAAATGGCTGCGCCCACCTTAATAAAGCACGACCCAACAGGGTAAGTATGACTAAGTCCCAGTTTTGGACAACCATTAAGTAGTGATTTAGCATTGACCTTGCCTTCTGAGAGAATGACTGCACTCATACCATAGCAATAAGTTGTTTCTCCAGCACTAACTAGGGTATTTTAAAACCACAATAAAATTTTATACCACAAAGGCTGCGCAGGCCATGTTTTTATAAGAGGCGTATGAACCTGAACGCATTGGCCAATGGCGAGGTCACACAGATGTTCCTGCTGAACCGTAACAACATATTCCATCTGTATGACCAAGTTAAACTGGACCTAGACCCTGACACAACACGTTCCCACTCTGTCTCAGGCCTGCATAAGCTTCTGTCTGTGCTGCACTTTCTGGCTACTGGGAAATTTCAGTCTGTCGCTGGTAGAGTTCTCAGGAATGTCCTAGTCCACATTCTCCCACTACCTTACCCAGGTTTTGGTGGCATTTCAGCCACTAATGGATTCCTGCATCTGCTTCCCTAGCCAGGAGACACAGTGGCATGTAGGCATGGTAGCTTTTTATAGCATGACAGGCATGCCAAATGTCTTGGGTGCTATTGATTGCACACATTGAGCTGAGACCACCTAGGCAGGGCGCACATCTACCTTAATAGGCATCATGCCCATTCCTCAAATGTGCAGGGGGTTATGATGCAAAAATGAAAATCATGAGTGTTGTAGTCGGCTATCCTGGCTCATGCCATGATGCCTTTATCCTCAGTCACTCATCCCTTCACGAATGTTTTGAGGCCAGACAAATTCCGGAGGGATGGTTGCTGGGTAAGTATCTTTGACAGTGACACTTTACTCTGTATCTGAATACTTATATGTTTATACATTTTTTTACCTTGTTTTATGTTCAGGTGATGCCAGGTATGGGTGTCTTAGTTGGCTTCTGACTCCGTTGTCACTTCTGGACTCTCCTGCTGAGCATAATTATAATCGTGAACATAAGTCCACTTGATCTGTGATAGAGCGTATATTTGGCCTAGTAAAATCTTGGTTCCGATGTCTTGATAAATCGGGTGATCTTTTGCTATATTTTTGTTTCAAAGTGTCTGACATTGTGCTCAGCTGTTGTCTTTTGCATAATTTGTGTTTGCAGCAGCTGATCCCGGCTGATTATGCTTTAGACAGTGAGCAGGCAGGGGACTCTGTTGTATCTGGTGACAATTTGACAACAGAGAGTGGGCGGCAGATGAGGCTCATCAGTCAACATTTCACCAGTATCATCTCCTTTTCTATTTTTTTTTTAACCTAACCCAGTTTTTTTTCTCAAGAATGTAATATCACCTTGTATTTGTGTTTTAATAATTTGCAATAGTGTACAAATGAGTATTTGGACAAGTCATGCATCACAAATGTTATGCGTTCGCCATGTATGCCACATTATATTTGCCAACATATGCTTTTTTTGGTGTTGCTTGCTTGCCTAGGCCACCTGGAAATAAGAAAGTTTCACTAAAATAACAGCATTGTTAGACACTTCTGCTATGGGACAATAGGTAGGGCTACAAACATTTTGGTGTGTCTTTGAACAAGGTTTGTGTGCATTGAAATCTATGTAGATCAAGTACTATGCATTCTGGTCCCCAATATATCCCCCAAAAAATGTACTTGAGCCAAACCAAAACAACACTTTGGTCATTGTTCTTTATTGCAAATGTGTCTTTGTAAACTTTTTCATACAATAACCAAAAGTTCATTTTTAGTCAAGTGCTGCAAATGTTAAAGGACCTATATGGCGAAAGATTCTGACATTATTGGCAATATTGATCACTACCTTATTGGCCCCCTAGTGAGACTGTGGAGTACTTGGACTGAATAAATCATCAATATTTCAGCCTGCCACAATTAAGCGCTGTGTACCTCTCATTCCTGTATTCAGGTGTCACCTGCAATTAAAACCTTTTAATTGGATGTGACTACAGGCACCATTATAATATACAAGTTTCATTCAGTGACTGGTCATTTCACAATCAATTGAAGTTGTGGAGTCCCAAAAGTGCTCCCCGATTATTTGTCCACTCACACTGCAGACCTGAGTGGATCACAAATATACATAGAAGACTCTCCGAATTGTTGTGCCTAAAAAATCCCCAGCTAAAACCATATGAAGAAATCAGCAACTTTGTTTCTAATTTGTTCTAATTTGTTTCAGTTCTACATATATTGTGACATTAGGTGATATAGATTTGCCATTTTGTTGAACAGTCTGATTATTAACTGTGGTATTTGTTTGCAGATACCATACAATATTTTGTTGTGATCCCATACCAGTGTATTTTTATATGCATCAATTTTTGGTGTTTTTTATACATAAGATATTGATCGATTCAGGGTATTTATTAATAAATTGAAACAATCTTTTATGGCATAATGATTTTCTCTTTACTATTTATACACATTTGTTAGTTGTTTTGTATTATGGTCCACAGCGCTGTTATTTCTTTCTTTATTTGTCTGATCTTGTGTATGTTTAGTTGACAAGGATGGAGTCACAGGTAGCCATTATCAGAGTAACCATATCATCATCTGCCTCTGCAGGGTACACATTGCTGACAAAGAAAGAAAAATAGCAGGTGGCACTTCTTACACACAACAGTGGAGTATTTAATTATCACTTTATTAGTGCAATATAAATATAAATACGATAACATGCATATAAAACTCCCGGGAGTGGGGTCATCAGTATACACAGTCAATCAATAATAAAACATAAGCACACAATATAATCAATTAGTATAAATAAAACTAAAATATAGTAAAATAGTTAGTGGCAAGCAGATATATATAAAATGTCTTTCAATGCAAGAACCCACTGTCCCATGGAGATTTTATGAGCTTTCACTGTCCCACTGGCACACCACTTTCCACTGCCAGATTGTATCTCCACACAATTCACATGAATATCTTGTATTCAATAGTGGCAATAAAAGTGCAAATTTATAGCATTATGCAGTGGCATAAGGTATGAGCAGGGTGTGTTGACAGAAACACCGGGCTCTCATCGATACGGTGTCCAGGTGGTCAGCGTGACCAATACTTTGCTCCAAATACTGGTATACAGCAAGTCAGTTTAATCATTCGGACTGTATAGAAAAGATTCCTCCACCTACGGCAATTTAAAAGGCTCCACGGACGTCTCCTACTGGAGTCAAACAGTATAAGCTCTGTGGCTATTCAGCAATATACTGCAGGCGCTCATCGATGCCGTGTGGGGGTCTCAGTTATCAAGATAGTAAGTCCACATTTAAGGTAAGTCACTAGCTCTGAGTACTCCGTATCCTCAACGTGTTTCCCCGCAACCAGGCGGCTTTTTCAAGAGGTGGAAGTAACCACTGATCAACCAGGACCATAATATACAGTACCCATATTGTTTGTCATCAGGTGCAATCAATCCAAATTAATTAACTTGATGCTCATTCAAATTAACACATAGAATCATTAAATCATCATATGAATAACAAATAATAACATACATTAAACAAACACCTATATAGGAAAGGTTCCTGGACTGCACACCCTGAATATATATAATGGGAGGTGCTACCTGATGAGACTAATTGCAGACACAGACAAATCTCAGGTGCACAACTCCAAATTACTGATAATATATAAATACAATAAAAGTTTGCAATCAATAGAGGTTTTTAGCATAATCATGGCCAAAGTTATGGGCCTACCCACCATATCCAGGTAACCTCTTTAGGGTAGGGCCCTAACATACTAAGGTTCAAATCCAGAGTGCGTAACACCCCCAAACTAGCACGCCATAGTAAGAAAAGTGCAGTGTAAAAGAGATACTTAAGAGCAGCCACAGCTGCATATATAGAATGTAAATAAAAAAGTGAAGTACATGCATAATAAACAAACAGTGAAGGGTTAAAATGTGTTACAAAAGAAAAATGTGTTATATGCGGTGCCCTGAAACAGATCAACCAAAGCAATCCAGGGGGACCCACGCCCCAAAAATGAACCATAGTTGCACTACAGTATATAACTTGTAGGACTTACCTAGAATTGTGCCTAATACTAGAGTGCATATACATTACCAGACTCCATGCTTTTAAACCAATAAGGAAAGGGGTGCTAATCCAGACTGTCTCATTTCCCTCAGGTGTGCAATAAAGCACATTAAATGGAGTATATAGGAAAGGTTCCTGGACTGCACACCCTGAATATAAACAAACACATGTATTGCACATATATTCTTTAATGAAACTTGACATACTACAACGGGCGGCAATCCTATATAGATAGACTCAAATCCACTTTCTTATCATCAAACCTAGGGCCTGATTCAGAGTTGGGAATAGAGAGAGATATCTCTCTCAACTGCGAACCTGAACAAAACAATGCAAGGGGTGTAAATACATACATTTTTTTTACATGTGGGGTAAATACTGGCTGCTTTTACATGTAGCCCGCAAATACTGCACAGCTTTATTATTACTCTACAATTTAGATGTCAGTTTGGAAACACTCGTAAATCTCTCTGCACATTTTAAATCTCCCCCATCTGCAGTGCAGCATGGTTTCACCAAGATGATCAGTTGAGAGAGCTATCTCACTCTATTCCCAAGTGTGAATCAGGCCCTTAGACCATACCAATAACTCTTTTTCTTATTAAATATAGAGAAGGAAAATAAAGTAACACTTTGTCTACTTATAGACACCTCTAAGTCAAGATCCAATACACAAAGCAGTAACACATTATAAAACATCAAGAGAGAATGTGTGATGATATCACACTATATAAATTTGAGATCAATAGTCTCATTTAACCTTTGTGGTTTAAGATATTAAGGGGCCTATTCATCATACCTAAAAAATCGATGGAGGTAATTAGCTTTAGAACTCGCATGGAGTTCTACCTAATTTCAGGAGGAAGTAATCATTCCTCCTCCCCATAACTATCTATTTCGAAAAGCTGTCATTTTCGCGATGACAGCTGTTTGGGAAATAGATAGTTTTCCCTCTCTACACTACCTTACCGCAGCTGGAATCTGTGCTGCCATGCGCTGTTACAACTGTAAAAGCAGCGCATGTACAGCACTGCCTACAGCTGCAGTAATTTTGTGTCCCCCCCTCCACCCTCTGCATACGTCCCCCCCATCCCCGACTTACCTGCCCGCTGCAGCTTCTCCGGCTCCGTTGGCTGCTCTGACATGTGTTCTCCCAGCAGAACACAGTAAAGTTTTTTTTTTCTAAACTTTATTGTGTTCTGCTGGGAGAACATGTGTCAGAGTAGCCACCGGAGCCAGAGGACGGAGCAGAGCGCCGGAGGGAGACGCCGGGGGACCTGCACATGCTGACACAGGTAAGTTTTACCTTCTATTCTCCACCTCACAGTGGCGGATAGCAACTCCATCAAATTCCAAATGTACATCATTTTTGATTTTTGATGAATCCCATAATTTCCAAATGTATGGGGAGTGTGGAAATTAACACAGGGGGATTTAACCAGGAGATATCAGTGATATCAGCCTTTTTTAAGATTATTTTCATTCGGAAGGTTTATTAATAATAATAATAATTTTATTTATATAGCGCTTTTCTCCTAAAGGACTCAAAGTGCTTTACATTTACAGTACAAAATACAAAATAAGCTTAAACAAGGGACATTAGTGAAATTCTTGGGTGAATAGGTGAGTCTTGAGTCTATTTTTGAAGGATTGTAGAGTGGAGGCCTCTCGAACTGTGCGGGGAAGTGAGTTCCATAAGGTTGGAGCCACAAGACTGAAAGCTCGACCCCCAGACGAATTCCGTGAGATTCTAGGTACTGTTAATAGTTCTTCGTCAATGGATCGCAGTAATCGAGTGGGACAGTAGGGAATCAGAAGCTGCTTCAGGTACCCTGGGCCATGGTCATGAAGGGCTTTGTAAGTTATTAATCCAATCTTGAAAGCAATTCGCCATCTGACAGGCAGCTAGTGAAGGGAGCAGAGGATGGGTGTTATGTGGCTGGAACGGGGCTGGTTGGTTAATAGCCTGGCAGCTGCGTTTTGTACCATCTGCAAGCGGTGTAATTCTTTTGCTGGGAGACCGAGGTAGAGGGCGTTGCAGTAGTCTAGGCGTGATGATATAAATGCATGTATGACTTTAGGCAGATCTTCTGAGGGAATTAAGTGCTTGATTCTGGCTATGTTCCTCAGATGAAAGAATGAGGATTTGATTGTGGCTGATACCTGATGTTTGAGTGTCAAGCCACTATCCAGGACAACACCAAGATTCAGCACATGTTTAGTGTTTTGTAATTCTGAACCCCCAAGCGTAAGTCCTGTTGGTTGGCTATGCTGTAGCCCTGTCCTGTGACCTATCATAAGAACCTCTGTTTTATCAGGGTTCAGTCGCAGCCAACTGGCACTCATCCACTCCTGAAGCTCAGCTAGGCAGCCATTTAGGGTTGTTATTGGGTCCTTTGTACCTGGAGCAAAGGACAGGTACAGTTGTGTATCATCTGCATAGCAGTGGTAAACCAGGCCATAACATCTGATTATTTCACCCAGTGGCAGCATGTATACTGCAAAAAGCATGGGAGATAGTATAGAACCCTGTGGGACACCGCATGGAAGTGGCACTGGTGATGAAGAGTTTACTCCAGAAGAAACTCTCTGTGACCTGTCAGTGAGAAATGATTTGAACCATCTAAGGACTGTGTCATCCAGTCCACAGAAATTTTTCAGGCGCTCAATTAGAATCCCATGGTCCACAGTATCAAATGCTGCTGAGAGATCCAGAAGGATTAAGATTGAACAATCACCTCTGTCTCTTGCCATCAGAAGATCATTAAGCACACATACCAGGGCTGTTTCAGTGCTATGTCTTCTCCTGAATCCTGACTGGAATGGATCATAAATATCATGGGTAGACAGGTGGGTTTCCAGTTGCATTGCCACCACTTTCTCAATGACCTTTCCTAGAAAAGGAAGGTTTGACACTGGTCTATAGTTGGTCATGCAGTCGGGGTCTAAATTAGGTTTTTTAAGAAGTGGTCTAACAATTGCTTCCTTTAGTGGTTCTGGAAAAATGGCTGTTTGCAAAGAGCATTGAACTATTTTTGCAATTACAGGGCCAATAATGTCTATACACACTATGAGAAGCTTGGTTGAGGCAGGGTCCAGATCACAGGTGGTGGGTCGCAACATTCTGATAATTTTAGCAATGTCTTTTGCAACCATTATGTCAAAGCTGTTCCAGGGTGACAGGTGGCTTACCTTGGCAGGCTTGGTAGTTTGGCACTCCTTTGATGGCACTGTGGGGATTCCAGCCCGGATGGAGGATACTTTATCTGCAGAGAATTTTGCAAACTCATTGCATCTTGACTGGGAGAGGGTTTCATCTTGCTGCAGGCATGCTGGTTTGCAAAGCATCTCCACTGTACGGAAAAGCTGAGCCGGCCTATTGTTTGCTGCCTTGATCTCATTTGAAAGGAACTCTATTTTCTTACGGGTGATTGTTGATTGATATTCTCTTATATGTTTGATTAGTGTTAACTTATCCTCTACCAGGTTCGTCTTCCTCCATCGTCTTTCAAGTCTACGCCCATCGTGTTTCAAGTCTTCCTCCATCGTCTTTCAAGTCTACGCCCCCTATTACTATTGGAGTATTAATTAAAGAGTGTTTATATGAAGATTCTTTATCAACTGAGGTGTATATGCTTCTGCATTCTGACTGATTTCTGTGTCACGTGTTGTGTCATGTGACGCGGAGGCTGGTCAGAGCGTGGAGCATGAGGTAAATATATTCTCATTTATAGATTTTTACTATGTGACATGTAGATCGGATTAGACATATTTTCATTTATTTATATATTAAACATTGGACAGTTGATTGTATGTATTTTTATGTATTACGAATGTGGTCATGATTGATTAATTTATCTCCACATGTGCCACTTGTTTTCTGATTGAGAACCATATATATATGTCACTATGGATCACTTATGGATATGCTCCTGAGGAAGCTGGATGTAATGCTAACCAGTGAAACGCGTGGAGCCTACAGACCCATTTATACTCCCTCCTATTTGCTGACAGCATTCATCTATTGGACTTATTAATCCCTGTTTACTTTGGCGTCACAACCATTCCCTGGTGGAACACTACAGCCCTGAAAAATACTGCAATGGCCGCTGCATGCCGCTGAGGACTGTGATCAATTCGTGACCTATACCGGTAATATCATCGCCTAAGGGACACTTTAAGTCATACACCTTGATTCACCCAGCACATGAATGTGTAATCTTTGGAGGGAGTACTTATTAAGGAACTTACTTCATGGTTCATTTATGCTTACATTTGTGGCAATTTTTTATATTTTTATGTATTATGCCTCTTTGATGCCCTTGAGGATAGTTATAATTTATTAAATTACCTTTAATGTGATATCAACTGTCCATTGATAATTGTGGTAACAGCTTTGCACTTATTGATTAGCGCTGGTATACTTTTTCTTTTGTTTTGTCCATTTACATTAGGGTCTTACATCCCCTATATACCAGCAGCTCTCTGACAGCGCTCAGGTTTTTTTGTGTTTTTACTGTATATCCAGATTATCTAGTGTTCTCAAAGCTTTACCCCTACTGTTACCTTTATGACTATACTTTTTCTGTTAACTTTTATTATTATCATCAAAAAATTCAGACCTCTTAAGAGTACGAGAGTATTCTAATGCTTAATCAAGAATAACATGTGGATAGTCCTTGTCCCTAATCATCTCTCAAGCTTGTTCCTCAAACACTTCGTTAGATGTACAGTTTCTCCTAATACGATACAGTTGACTCTTGCTTATATTGCTGATATCTTCCTCTGGATCAGCAGCTGTGCCATGCAAGCCTTCAACAGAGAATTGGGTAAGTATCAGGGGCGTGTCTATAATGGATGCAGGGTGTGTGGGCACACGGGCCCCTGGTTCAGGGGGGTCCACACCGCACACCCTGCATCCATAGTCTTATACTTACCTCTCTGCAGTGCTGCTTTGCAGTACTAATGTCCCCGTGAAAATGGCGCAGGTGCCATTTTCTCTGAGACCCACGCATGCGCAGTAGATTCTGGCACTAAGCCAGAATCTACAGGGCACCGCGGGACCGCAGAAGAGAGGAGGGAGCTCGCACTGAGTCTGCACGTGGCTCCCTCCTCTCTTAAAACGCCCCTGGTAAGTATTGTTTGCTTCAAACACAATTGTTAGAAATACACACCTCTTTAACATTTTGTGTGTAATTTCCTAATTAAATGTCTAAGCTTATTTAAATCAGCACTGTGGTGACAATGTTCTTTACAGCCATGCATTTATTTAAATTCAAACCTAAATCTATAGTCAAGGGGTGTGCATTAACTGGAATACCACAGTGAATGAACATTCACAAGCTTTCCCACACTTTGGGCCTGATTCAGAGCCGGACGATCTTTAAGAACACTCGCTCTGAATCAGGGCATTTTTTTTTTTTTTTTTGCGGCCTCCTGGCAGCTCGCTAAGCTGTGGGTGACCACCCACAACTTTTGCGGGCGGTTAGGTGATGGTTGCGATGGTCGCGACCATCGGGACTTGCGACGAGACCCTTGTGGTAGGGTCTCATCCGTCACAAGCCCCAGAGAGCTTCCTGCTCTAACAGAGCAGGAAGCCCTCCACTGACATCACTGGTGATGTCAGTGGTGCCTCTCACAAACGGTAGGCGTTCCTTCGGGAATGCCTCCGTTTGTGTAGTCACCCCCCTGCCCCGCCTACAAAACGGGGCAAGCTGTCGATCAACATCGACAGCCGCCACTTTTGTAGTGAGTCCCGGAGTGAGAGAATTTCTCTCTCGCTCCGGGGCTTGCACATGCGCACGGCACGCTATGTGCTCGCGAGCGGATCTGAATCAGGCCCTTTTTGTATGAGCCCATATCCAAAGATGTAAGATGATGCTGTGCATTGATTGAGAAAATGACCAAATAAAGTATTAACAAGTGCAGCTACATGTATTTTGCCTTGTTTACTGTGCTAGCGAGACTAAGTTTTTTTTCAATTACTCCCCTCTCATGAAGTCATGAAATCACTTACAAGTCGCCTTACCAGCAGTAGGTTACATGCTAATATCACTAGGCCAGATGTACATAAATGAGGGATAATGTTTTTAATGTTAATTTAGACCCTAACAAGCAAACATGTTACCTGTCATGCATTACTTTTTTCTTCAAGCTGTGTCTATCATCGTATTCTAACATTTTATTTGGGTATGAAGTGTAAATCTTAAGGCTCGCCTTTCTTAACATATGTTGCTTACAATTTTCAAAATGTCAAGCAATGTATTATATTAAGGGTGTATCCTTTAATTATGACTTAATTACAGAAAGTACACACATAAATGTATGTATTTTGGCTTCTAAATGTTGCTATGCTGTTTTGATGTGAGCTGAGTAAAGCTGGGTTAATGCTGTAAAAACTCTTTACAAGACGATGTGTATCCATGCTGGTATGTGTACGCACACACATGAAGTGTACCTTATTCCACAACACCGTTATCAACACATAAAACTCATTAATCTAAATATGGCTGCTTAAAATATTGTCACTGGCCACACTCAAGTCCAACCCATTAAATATAATTTTAAAGTATGGTCCAATTATGCTTTTATTTTGTCTTCCCTAAATGTACTAGTGTGTAATGTTAATGTGTGTGAACTCATTTCAGAGACTCATCTTCCATAAGTGGAGGTCATGGACCAGCAGATTGAGTAAGGACATCGTTGGACCTGTGCCTTTGTCTTGGTGTGTTGTGGGATGCATTTGTGCTTGAGCCAAGGAGGGGCCTATAAGCAAAACATTTAATAAATATGTGTTGTACTGTTTCTTCTTGTATGCAAGGAGAAGACTATTGTTGCATTTAATTACCTTCATCATCCAAATCATAAGCTTCCACTTGGCTGAATTTGCATTTGTGCAGGGCTGGTTGCTGTGGCCTGGATGGTCCCTAAAGCAAAACATTACCTTTTTTACATTAGTACTTCTTGTATGCACAGCCAACAATATCAGACATTAGTTACCTGCAGCATCAGACCCAGATGCCAGCACTGGGCTGCGGAGCCTTCTTCCTGTTGCTGGTTGCTGTGGCCTGGATGGACCTTAAAGCAAAACATTACCTATTTTACTCTGAGTAACTATTTATCGGGCCTCTTCCTAATCAGAATCCTCCTGATGCCTGCACTTTCACTTTTTGCCTGCAGAGTCTTTTGCTGTTGATAGATTATTGTAAAAAGTACATTATTAAGTGTGTTTTGGAAATATGTGTAATCAGGGATATTATTGTTTTTTTAAATCTGATTTTTGTTTATTAGATGTCCTTTCTTAATTAAAGTATTTAAAGAAACGTACAATAGTATAGATTACTGTGGATAAAATAGGAAATTAGAACACATGAATGTACAGTATGCTTTCTGACGTTTCTAAAGTACACATGAACGTAGCTTAAAAATGATCCTGCTCACCACAAGCACAGAAGCTTGACATAAGTCACAAATCCTTACAAAATGAGATATGTATAATAATTGTACCTTCAGCTGTTGTTGCACAACATATTGCAGCATGTCTGAACCAAATTTCCACATGCTTCCACTGGAAGTCTATGTAAGGCCATGGTGGGATGTGTAGTGACAAAGCACGTTGAGTGTCATTTGCTTTATAAGCCTAGGTTAATGTGTTTGACTAATGAATGTACACACATGCGAAACCTGGGCTAAAAATAATGTGTAATAAATACTGTATGCAAAATGTTTGACACACACAGGAATAAAAAAAAAAGGAAAATGCTCAAAGTAACCTGACACAAGATATTAGAATGAAACAAGCAACAGGATTAACCACAAACTCCCTATGATGACAATTTACCAACACAATGGGGTGGGCAATAAGACGGTCTCCAGCTGTTGTGGAACTACAAATCCCAGCATGGTCTGCCACAGTATTACTATAAGGGCACTCAAAAATTGTGGCAGTCCATGCAGCCTTTGTTATATCAAAACTAGTACAACATACTGTACATCTTTGTATGGGTAAAGAATAAACCATTCAAATGTGAAAAACACAACATTGTATAAGGCAGTAACCAACAAAAGCAATGAATACGCTAAAACAAGTCAATTAACTATTTTGCAAATATATATTACATTGCAAACATAATGGTGCAAAGAAAAATCAAAGTGTGCATTGAAGGCCTACCTAGGAACAGCAAAACAAACTATTTACAGTACTTTGCCTTCAATTAGTGTATACATAAGTACAAATAGGGCCCACAAATAAAACATTATTTTAAAGATACACATGTCCACTTACCAGGGCCCCTGGGGGCATCGGTATCCCAGACATTGAGGCGGCTTACAAACTCAGGACTGCTTCCTCATAATCAAGGTAGACTGTCTGGTATGGTGAACCCCTGCCAGTTTCTCTTGCTGCCTTGGCCTTCCGACGCCATCTTGTCTTTCACACAACGTTTTATGTCTGAAAACCTCTTTTTACAGTTATCCAGAGTGTGGCAAATGCTCCCCTCTGTGTTGACTGCACTCGCAACCGACGCCCAGATGGCATTCTTGTGATGGGTCGATGTACTGGCAGCCTTATGTCCAAATAGCGGGTGGTGGGATTTCATGACCTCCTGAACAAGGGCCATGTTTTTATCCCAAGTAAACTTTACATTGCTCCCTGTCTTTGTCTTGCCCCTCTGCCTGGGCGCCCCATCAGTGCTGCCTGAACTCAATAGGGCCGCTTGAGCCGCAACATCTTCCATTCTCTCCCTGCCTCTCCTCTGCACTGGATATATTCCTATCCACCTCTCTACAGAAACACAAAATACCCACACACACACAAAACACTGACAGGACCAAAAAAAGACACAATGGAGCCAGAAAATTTAGACCAACAGATAACTAACAAGACAACAAATAAGCACAAAGCAACTTCCACACAGCAAGCAGCAATCGAATTCACTAGCACCAAACTATCCTACACCACTAAACACATTCCTCCTACCAACAAAACCCTCAAATGTGTGTCTGTTTGGGCCTTTTTATATGCTTGGCCATTATGTATATAACTTGTGACTGATTCAATCAATCACAATACTTTTCTAGGATAATGCATGCATTCTTGTATGTGTTTTTAAAAAATAATTTCTGTTCTCATATGTATTTTGCGTCCCACGTGTTTTAAAATTACATGGACATTTGCACTCGAGATTGGACTCGTGCGAGTTTGGACAAAAGTTACACGACCAAAGTTGATTACAGTCACCACCGGAAAACACGATTTTAGAAAACTTGCTTCTAGGTACATTTTCTAATTCGGTCTGTGAAAACTCCTGCGTGTTCGCACGAACCTGTTCGAGATTAATCTCGACCAAACACGATCCTTAGTATATTTACCCCCTAGAATGGACACACAATGAATCCAATTTTAAATCACAAATCACAGAATATAAGAATAAAATGTCATAATATTCAATATATAAAGTAGTATACTTGTAAATCTAAAAACATTAGGAACAGACATAAAAAAGCATAAAATAAAATAGTCTGACTATGGTTTAGAGAAATAGAAAACCTAGAAAATAGCCTCAGGTGCTGGATGAAGTCACAGAACAATTATCCCCCTGCAGCTGTTATGGTAGCAAACCAAAAGAAAGGGAAACAAACTAAATCAATGAACAGCGCTGATGAGATAGAAAGTATTCTGGAAAAATGCCCATATGTACAAATTTATAACACTTATTATACGAATAATTAAATTCTGACACAATATAACAAAGTAAATACACAGATGTCATATACATAATCATAAACATGATTTACATGCTTATTTACATAAAATATAGAAATGAAAAAGTAATAAAAATGAAATAAATTAAAATGTCCACTTTAATGTTACTCCATTGTTGTTCCTGCAGCCACAAGAAAAAAAAATTGTACACTGTCAATCACGAAAACAACACTAAAAAGTCTGAACTTTAGTATTAGAGATATATCCACTTTAATCTCATCAGTGCTGTTCATTGATTTCGTTTATTTGACTAATGGTTTAATTGCAACACATTTCACAGACAGGTCTACTTCCTCAAGCCCATTTTTTCTTCTTGGCTGAAAAGTAATTTTTTCCATTACATTGGTGCCAGTCACTAAACTTTCTATGTTCCTTGCCCTCATACCATGGCAGAAAGATATGACCCACAGTATTGCAGAACCAGATACAGGGCTTCAGAGTTGTTTAGGTCAGGACTACACAAACATTTATTGAACAGAGTGACTGATATATAATCTGACTATATTACCTTTCATGCACTGCCTCGTAGTCCACTTCCAGTACTCTTGCACCACTGAAATTGCTAACCAGTGGTTCATGCCGTACAGTGTGACTAGACTATAATGCTCTGTTTAGTTATCACTGAACCATTTTTAATACTATGGTCTGCTTGTACTACAGGTTGGAAATTGGAAGTCAGATGATCTGCAGTTTTGCATTGCATTTGGAATGATAGGAATCCTGTATCATGTGCTTCCGGCCCCTGTGACTCTTTCATGTTATTCCCTCTGAGTTCCTAACATCACCTTAGATACCATTGCTCTTAAAACATTAGCAAATTGAGCTTAGTCACTGAAGTTCAATGTGTCCCAACAATGGCACCTCTTTTAAAATCACAGGCTTCCTCTGGTAGCAATGCTAGACTAATACTTTCTCTTGACACAACACCTTCTTATTAGACTTTCATAGGTGAGAATATTCAGATGACAAGCAAATAATAATCCTTTTGGTGACACACCTGCCTTGATAAAGAGATTCAAAGGAATATTCCACATCCTGCGGTTACATTGTAAATAGATCTCAGAAGTACTATACAACTACTCACAAGGCAAACATATAAATATTAACCTCAAGAGGAAAGATATAATTCTTTATAATAGTTGCTTAATGCTTAGTTGAATGCTGCTAGTCTGCTTCAGATTGATGCATTTGAAGACCTGCATTTCCATGCAGCTTTCCTACATCCGTACTGCACTGTAATGTGCTATATTTCATGGTGCACTGTAATAGAACCTTTCACTACAATATACAATCACATATTGCACAATACATTATTTCAAGGCAGGCGAGCTGCATGCATCTCTATAAATCTTGCATATTATTTCCATGCAAGCAGCATGGTGCACACTATTCAAAAATGGTCTGAAATTTATGGCAGGTTAAATATATGGGGATAGAGTGATAAGTGGTGTAGCAACAAGGGTTGCAGGGGTAATATGTTCCCTAATGGTGTCAAACTGCTTCTGACAGGCATGTTTGCCAATACCTCCAGTGTTATAGTATACTGTCAGCTCCTATATCCCTCTCCCTACATTTGGACTGAGGGACAATGGTTCTTGTTCTGACTGTGCAATATCTCATCTTCTGCTCATTCAGGACTTTCTGATCATAGAGAAATAATGGTGATGACAGAGATACTTATAGCATTGCATAGCCCCAACTCTCTGGACATTAAGTTATTGTGGTTCAGGGCAGAAGTCATATACCACTTAAATAAGGTGGGTAGGAAGGGTGATCTCTGTAAAAGTATAGGGGTCTTGGATGAAGGAGAATCCCTGCGAATAAGCCCACATGCCTACTGTACATATATGCCATTGGTGGAGGGATGAGTTATGATTTACTTAGCTAGAGGATCCCTTTAATGAAAATCTAGTTTTTGGTGAACAATATACTGTGGCACTAAAATGGTAATGGCTGCAAATTGCTGATAATGTAAAATTATTAAAACCTTTTATTTACATGACTCTATCACTGTATTGAAATAAAAAATAAACTTAGAAAGATAGTTTTTTTAATGTGCTAACAGGAACAGAATAAAACAGGCTTATAAAATTTGATATCCATGATGTTTACTCCTAAACTAAAGATTATCACAAATATTGTTGTAATAAAGTAAAAACTAACATGATACTTTGGTTCCTTACCAAGTTCTCATCTAGCAAGTAGAGAATGTAGGTTATATTTTGATAGAGTTGCTGAAACAGAGAAGCTGATACATAGTTACTGATACAGAGAGGCTGATACAGAGTTGCTGATACATAGTTACTGATATAGAGAGTCTGATACAGAGTTGCTGATACAGAGAGAATGATAGAGAGTTGCTGATACAGAGAGAATGATAGAGAGTTGCTGATACAGAAAGGCTGATACAGAGTTGCTGATACATAGTTACTGATATAGAGAGTCTTATACAGAGTTGCTGATACAGAGAGAATGATAGAGAGTTGCTGATACAGAGAGAATGATAGAGAGTTGCTGATACAGAAAGGCTGATACAGAGTTGCACACAGCTTTGTTTGGTGAAAGGATCTTGCAATTTCTAGCCTGTGAATGGCCGAGTGTTTGCAACTACAGGTAACTATGAACAACTATGGGCGATTCAGTTGTTCGCATCTCAGTGTCATCTCTAAAGTACAAATACAACTGCGCATCTATTTTTTCGGAAGTGTGCCTAGATTTATGCTGGAAGGGATGCCAAGCAAGATGGTCACATATGGAGAGTATTCGGAATTTGCACAGGCAGAGTGAATGTGTTCCTACTTACACATCAAGAATACATTGTTGTTGTGGGATAAAGTATGGGATAATGTATGAGATAAAGGAAAATTAACACTTTCAAGATGACGCTCACAAAGTAATTCTCTTATAATATATTTTATTATTTTATTAACAGCAATTTAAATAGCGCATACATAATCCACAGTGCTTTACAGAAAATATTTAGGCATTCACATCACATCAATCCATGCCCCAGTGGAGTTCACAGTCTATATTCCAGGGGTGGGCAAAATACGGCCAATCCTGCCCGGCCCACTGCCTCCCACAATTGCACAATGACAAGTGGCCTGGCTAGCTGCTTGTCATTGTGCTACAGTACCTCTGAACTGCATCTGCCACTGAGAACAGCTGTGTGCAGCTGTATGCTCCCAGCTATACAGTCACTCTCACAGCAAGTTCCATGGTACACTGCAGTGTGACTGTCTCCTGCCTCTCCTTATCAGAGAAGTGGTATGAGTGCATGCCCTGAAAGTTCACTAGAGGAGCAGCAGTACAGCACTGACTCAGTGACGGAGGCAACAGAAAAAAATGTCATCGTGTCCCAGCTGTTAAATCCTCTATAATAGTAAATAGTAAGGCAACATTATGTATAACTGTTACATTATATTGGATGGTGTTTCTTTGTGTTACTGAATTGCAGTGTTTTTTTGCCTATTCTGTTAATTTTTAGGCATTTATATTTATTGTTATCTACCTCCATTATCACTTGTATGTGAATCTATATAATAAGCGAGAAAGTGTGTGTCTGTCTGTCCTTTATGCACGGTCAGAGTTTTGTACATAGCTCCACCAAATTTGGCATGGTGGTGTAGTTTGACCAGGATTAGGTTACACTGTCACACAATCCCATAAAACCAGGACACTCTTAAATTACACAGGTTCGGGGGCTGAGGGGCTGGCTTCATACATACGCTGTCAAACTCTGGCATGGCTCATAAGCAGTTCACCACTCAATACATTCCACTCAATACATTCAGACTGTGGTAGACAGTATAAACAGTCCACAATCTTTGATCCTGGCAAAGCTTAGCATATGGAGATTACAAACAGCAGGGGAGATTGATTGCAGGCAGCCACATAGTGCCACTGCAGGCGGGCCCCTTTTCTGTCAAGGAACAGGACTCCAGTCCCGGCATTCCCCCGATTGCAGCCTTACTAGACATGGTCTTCAAGGTTGACCTGCAAAGTGATTTCAGGGGGTGATTTACCTCCAGACCAGTGACAGGGATCATGCAGATTCCCGATTATCAGGACGCATGTGACTGAACCATGTGCAGTATGGTTCTGCGATCCTACATGCAGTCCGGCAGCAGACTGTCAGTGACTCACAGTCTGCTGCCATTTCTGACCAGGGAACTGTGTATCCCAAAATGAAGCCGTGTCACTGCCATTGGGGGGAAGTGGAGAGGCCAAAATCTCTGTCATTGGCCACAGCTCAGATCAGTAATGCATGCAGGAGGCCGTGTCACTGCCATTGGGGGGAAGTGGAGAGCCCAAAATCTCTGTCATTGGCCACAGCTCAGATCAGTAATGCATGCAGGAGGCGTAAGACCATTTTAGTGCTACCACAGCCACAACCATGTTAGCAGCTGCGACTGCAAATGCGTCCAATGCTGAATCACCCCCTATATCACCATTATCTTTCCACACAATTGCTGTTACTCTCAACATTGTCAATGTCTTCCACACTTGTGAAACTTGATTTAAGCAGTCTCTTTGCCTATTCTGGACTTCCACTCACACCAGTCAGCTATTGACTTTAGTTCCTCATCTTGCTGGTTCTCTGTTAGCAGCTGCAATAGCATATCTATCCGCAGCTGAATCACCCTCTCTGTTCTGCAGTGATTTCTGAAACTCAAATGATTTTGGAAGCTATACTGATTTCTGTTCTGTAAATCAGTCTGCTCCTGATTTACCCCATTCCAAATGGTATGAGAATACGCTGCCTGCACTGTCATTTACTCTTAATTTGCATAGTTATCCAGGTTATAGGTAAGGATAATTTAAAAAATGAAGGCTGCAGGTGTACTTCTGTGTCCAATCTTCAACTCGGGCAATGCCGGGTATCCCAGCTAGTAAGTAAATAAAAATATAATGAATATGGGAAAATACATGTATAGGGTTGGATAAGGGGATGGGGTGTTTGGTGTTACAGCAGAAACACACTAGTATATAAAATATAAAAGGACTGATTCTGTGTTGGCTGCATTTGTGTATAGCATGGCTGCTTGCTTACTACATTATGGTAAATGGAGAATCTGCCAGTGTGTACTAAATATTATATGGGAGCCTATCACACCCACTTTTCTTACATCTGCAGCCATCATCATTAGTATCAGGACTTACACCCGCTCTATGCTGGGTGCAAAATCTCCTTCCGCACCCTGTGAATTAGCACTAAAATCAGTTAAACACTGCCATGAGATCAGTCCCTTGCAATTGCATGGTCACACCCTAATTACCACCCAATAAAGCCCATTTCATGGATTGTGTAGTCCATACTTTTACTGTATTTTGTATGATAGGTATTGTAAATACAAGATATTTAGCATGCAGCCCTTGAGTGCTCATTGAAACTGTTAAGTGATCCTCCAGATGAAATAATTGCCCATTCCCTATCACATGTACACACTAGGGATCATTTTTGCTAGGAACCAATTTTTGGATTGTGGGAGGAAACCAGAGTACCTGGAGGAAACCCATGCAAGCATGGGGAGAATATGCAAACTCCACACAGCTAGGGTCATGGTGGGAATCAAACCTCAGTGCTGTGAGGCAGTAAAGCTAATCATTACACCATCCGGGCTGCTGAATTATAATAACAGTTAGCTTTATTTGTCAGGAAAAGCAATCAATTTGTCGATCCCTATCAATAACTCCTCTATTAAATTGGTCATCTTATCACCCAGCCTAGAAGAAAAGAGCAGCTTTATACGTTTGTGACTGGTTTGTGTCTCTATTTAGTTCTTATAGTCTGCAATCTTGTTCATCACTGCACTCTTTTCTTTGATGAAGTAAATGTGTGTAATTTTTATGTAATCATTGATGAGTGTTATGAAGTATCTGTATCCACTTATTGACTTAACTTCCATTGGACCACACACATCCGTATGCACCAGTTCCAAGGGTGCCTGAGCTAAGCTTGCTGATTTTGGAAATTAACAATGGCTTTGCTTGCCTGTAATACAGCTTTCACCCATGGGCTTTACTGTTTCAGGTACTGGTATTCCTGTAACCGTCTCTAGGAGTTTCCGGGCACTGTCATTTTCAAGGTGACCTAACCTTCTGTGCTAGAATTCCATTGGCTGTGCCAGAGTTCCATAGATTGTAGGTCGGATATCATTGCATAACACTGTTGTGTGTCAAGGACATGTAATTGATGGCACCGGGTACCTGCAGCTATCACAGGGCCTGATTCAGAGATGGACGGTAATGCATATGCAACTGCATACTCCCACAGATAGCAGTAGCTAAAATATGCTAATGCAAAGGCAGGGCCAAATTATAGGAGGGGCAGATGGGGCGGTCACCCAGGGGCTCCCACACTGCCGCAAATAGTGATCAGAACCTGGCCACTCACCCTGGCCGGCAGTATCACACAGACACACCACACTCTCACTGACACTGATTGATGGACCCGACAGTAGCTGCCTGATGCCGTGTGGTGCTCACCCCCATCAGAAGGCTGATGGCTGCTGCAGCTGCAACAGGTTTGTGTGTTTGCTTTCTCCCCCTCCCTTCTCTCACTCTCCCCCTCTGTCCCCTCCTGCCTGTCTCTACCTCTCTCTTCCTCTATCTTGCTGTCTCCCACCCATTCCTCTCTGTCTCCCTCCCTCCCCATCTCTCTGTCCCTTTCTCCTCCCCTTACTCCCTCCCTGTCCATTCCTCAGTGGCTTTTTAATAGCAGCAGACACTGGGCCTGATTCAGAGCCGCTCGTAAGCAGCTGCTCGTTCGCTCCGAGCCATGTTCGCACAACTGCGCATGCATACGGGTTTTAGAACGCATGCGTGAACCAGTCAGTGCGGTCGAAAATCGTGTGCTCGCAAAATAGCGAATGCCTGCTAATTTGAGTGACAGAGAGAGGTGTTTGTGGGTGGTAACAGGGGAAGGTGCTTGAAAACGGGGAGTGGAGATCCGAACGCAGGCATGCCAAATGGTCAAAACGGGCGGTTTAAGGGTGTGCATAATTAACAAAGCAGTGTCATCGACCACGTCAGTTGTGTGTCTTTTAGCCAGAACTGCTCGCATTATTGCGGTAGGAAAATGCAACCACAAGAATAGCGAGCAGTTCATACGCTGTTCGATGTACTCGATTAATCAAATAAATAGCAGAGATGACGTTTGATGCGAGCGGCCAGGGGGCGTTTTTTTTCAAAATAACGTCCGCATGTTTTGTTCGCTCGTTCAGACTTAGAGGCGTCAACAGACCGCAAAGAGTGAATGGTCAATTTAAATAGCCAGCCCCTTTTTCTAAACGAGCGAGCGCAAATAGCGTCCGGCTCTGAATCAGACCCACTGCACCTTAACATACGTGAGTTTAGGCCTGAACACATACAGGCACATAACATAAAATAAACAAACAAACATAAAAGTCTCAGCACTCCTTGTGCTAATGTCTGTGGACTCTCCAGGTCATGGCTCCCTAATGCTAACCACCCCCCACAGCCTATTGCCTGGCTAGCTTATACAGCATCAGGAGCCATGGGTAACAGGTGTGTGAGAGTTTTAAACCTTTCCTGTGCTGCTGACTTCCTGCTGGCTCTGGGTGACCTGGAAACAAGTAGTTACATATCTCCACTTTGAGCTGTGCAGCCCAGAAAACTTGGAATTCCAAACTTCTATTGTAACTGCAGAATGTGCTGGTCTTGTTTTCTTCCCTCTTGGAGGGAACTTATCTCACCAGAATATGGGCAATTCAGGTGAGGGACAACCCCTCTCTCCATAATATATATATATATATATATATATATATATATATATACCCCCACTCTAAATCCTGTGTTTTCCCCTGGCAGTGGACATTTTTTTATGGGACCCCCACAGATTAGTTGCCCCGGGCCCCCACAAGCCTTAATCCGGCCCTGGCAACAGGCAGCAGATTTTGTATTGAGATGCCCACCAGAGCCCTCGTAGTTGCCTGCAACTGCGTATACAAATGTAGCATTATGTGCAGATCTTCAAAACGTTGACAGCTCGAGTAAGTCTTTGGTCATTCAGAATAGCTGTGGTAATAGAGACACTGGAGGTTCGTTCTGTGCATGCGCGATCTCAGACGCTGGCTAGTACACATCCAGGAAACGGCTCAACATACCTGCATTTTGGCCATAACTCCCCATAACCACCCACATAACGGTCTCTTCCTGTCAATCAATTTCAAGTGAATTATTATTATTATCATTTATTTATATGGTGCTACAAGTGTTTTGCAGCGCCTTACAAAGTACAAATACAAATAAGTGACCAGTGACTTACAATACAGTACAATACAATGCAGGAAGGAAATGGATAATATACATTGCTACATTGGTGATCATAACACCCAAATAAGCAAACTACATAAGCAACCAAGTGTTAGGTGCCCTAGTGGGGAGTAAGAAGTAGATGAAAGTAAAGTAAGGAGAAGCACAAGAGGGCAGAGGGCCCTGCTCATAAGAGCTTACATTCTAAAGGGGAGGGGCAGACATACAGGCGTGACACAGATGGGGTAGACAAGGAGGAAGGAGAAGCATGTAGCAGCAAGTTAGGATGAGAGCTGGAAGGCTTTGATGAATAAGTGGGTCTTGAGAGTCCGTGGATTGTAGAAAGGTGGAGAGTCTGATGGGGAGAGGGAGAGAGTTCCAAAGGTGGGGAGCAGCACGGGCAAAATCTTGGAGGCGGGAGAGGGAGGAAGTAATCAGTTGGCATGAGAGGTGGTGTGCATTTGCTGAACGAAGAGGGTGGGCAGGAGAGTGAAGGGAGATGAGGTCAGAGATGTAAATGGGAGATGAATGGGTGTGGGGCTTTGTAAGCAAGTGTGAGAACCTTCAATTGGGTTCTGAAGGGGAAGGGGAGCCAGTGGAGGGCTTGTAGGAGAGGGGAGGCGGATGTAGAATGTATGGCGAGGAAGATGAGTCAAGCAGCATCATTGAGGATGGACTGGAGAGGAGAGAGATGTGAGTTTGGGAGACCAGATAGGAGGAGGCTCCAGTAGTCCATTCTGGAGATGACCAGTGAGTGGATGAGGGTTTTAGTAGCATCCTGGGTGAGAAAGGGTCTGATCTTGGAAATATTTTTGAGATGGAAACGACAGGACTGCGAGAGGTATTGGATATGTGGTTTGAATCTACACAATGTGCACGATTGCAATTCATTCACAATGCGTGCGTAATACGGCTGGGACGCATGTGCAGACTACCAATAATCACTCAACTGCGTGAACATCAGAATAGCGTTCAGCTCTGAATCAGGCCCATAGTCTCTTTTCTATACAAATCACTTTCCCTGACATGCACTACTGTAAAGCATATTCTAAGGTCAATATTAAGTACTTCAACCCCTTGGCTAATGATTCTATCACTACAAAAATGACCTTTTTTAAGAACACACACTTAAAAAACTCCACTAATTTTGTTTAAAAATTCACTCTTTAAAAAGAAATTGCTTCAGGGCCCCTCCGGGCCCTGAAGTTTAAGCTTCATTAGTTTCACAGTAGATCCGCCTCTGTTCCATGTACAAGCTATGCACTAAAAACAGTTATGCGGTCTCCCTGATTTGCTTTAGTAATACTCTGTGCTGACACTTTGTGCTGACATTTAGGTGCCTGGCTTTTGTGTGCCTGGGCCCATAAACTGTTGATATGTGTGTGCTCTTTGCCGGTGGTATGCACAGTTAAATAGCAACACCAGCAGAATTCCAGATACACTTAACAGTCCAGATGCCTAACTAGGTGTCAGATTTATTGAAGTGTAGTAGTAGTTACTGGTACAGCCATACTCACAGTTACACACTTGTTAATCTGGATGGAGTGGAGCTCACCAGCCGGTGATGTATGAAGGTATAGGTGCAGGTATACACAGGTTATGCAGGTCATATACAGGATAATGTGGCAGGGTCTCTGGAGCTAAGTGGGACACGTCCGTGTCCCACTGTGGTGCTAAATCACAGTGACAAAATTACGCCGCGCAGGGGCAGAAGACAAAACAGCAGCCATTTTGATATTTCAACAATTACCTCATCTTTAATGACATTTTTAAGATTTTCTGCTGCAATACTGATCAATTTAGTCTTATTTATGGCTTAAATTAATCATGAGTACAGAATACTTGGCTCACTGGTGCACCTACTTTGAGCCTGTCTATTCTATGGGATATAGTTATCAGACCGGCGGACAGCATGCCACCGTTCTGAATCCCAATGCTGAAAGTCTGAAACGGGATTGAAGATAGGCTTTGAAATACTGATGCCTATCTTAATCCCGACACCGGAATCCAGAAGGATGCCAGCCCGAATGAGGTAAGTCTGGAGTGTCCTCAGCTGTTAGGGTGTAGAAGGGGGCCCCCCCCTGGTTACGTTTAGGCAGCATAGCGGGGTTGGGTTTTGGTGGAGAGGTTAGGGTTAGGCACCCCTAGGGGGGGGTTAGGGTTAGGCACTAAGAGGGGAGAGTTAGGTTTAGGCACAAAGGGGGGAAACTTAGGTTTAGTCACTAATGGGGAGGGTTAGGGATAGTGGGGTAAGGGGGAAGGGTAAGTATACTTACACGACCCCTGTCTGAATACCAACCATCGGGATGCTACTGTCGGTATTTTGTCAGGAGGCATCCCGAGAGCCGCCATTACATACCGATTCCCTATTCTATACCCATCTTCTCCTATCAGCAAACTTGCCATCATGCTCTGAAAACCAATGAGCTAAGTGGATATCTTGGTATACTGGGCAATGTTGAGGTATATGGCACCTCCCATAGATCTTCCCACATAAGGCCATATGAAAGCATCAGGTTTGTGTACTCAACTACTATTCATATATTCATGACAAAGCATCAGCATTCTATCACTAGCAACCAGTGCTTAATTAATATAACTCAGTGCCTCAGTGATGTCACTGGTTCCCAGAAAGCAATAGGTGGCATAATGGTTCAGCCCACAAAATACATTATTCCACTAAATTTGGATGACAGGTCTTCTTTAAGCCCACCCATATTTAATATTTTATGCCAGGAGTTGCACTTATGTCTGCTTAATTAGTACATGTAGACCTTGCGTGTGAAACTGTGAATTACAGGAAATGACCATGTTTTATTTAGCTTCTTTATAAACACTATTTAAAATATTAACATAATTTATTTTTCATTAGAATTTGGCCCACAGGCATATATGTATAATACATGTGGAAAGTGCTATTATAACACATAGAATTGGCTTATATTGTTTTTGAATAGAGCCAGACACTTTAGTAATGTTAGTTAGTGCTTTTAGCACTGTGCATTGACAAATAACAAAACAACGCTGTCTGGGATAGAGCATTGAAGACGCTGCATACTTTATGTCAAATGCCCTATAATGTATCCTACTTCACAGCTTTGCATGCCTTGTGATTTGTGATTGCAAGGCAAAGGAAATATGAGAATGAAAGCTTTCAGGGACTGCGTCTACTACAGTGGTCGGGGCCTTTACTTTCAGTGCACTCTGGTTGTATTTGTTTTCTCATAGGCAGAGTAGCATAGGAAAACTGTTTATTCATTAGTTTCTCATAGTGCAAATATCATTATATAAAATGTGATTCATTGAAGTCTGCAGATGTTCATTGGTGTTGGTGGCTGCATTTTATCTGGAAATAATCCTACCTGAAGTCCACCAAGTTGCCAGTTAGCGTTTGAAGTTCTCAAACAACAATATAGGCAGGAGCCACTTCCAGGATCACAAGAAGTCAGAAGAGCCATCACTGGCCAAGCCAGAAGTTGCAGTACTCAAGGCTATTTCATCTGCTAATTAAAAAGGCTCCAAGTAGGCCAAGATTTATTTTTGGGGGGGAGTTCACTTCCACTGCCCACCCTCCCCCTAGCTATGCCATTTTATGGATTACTCACATTTACAGTCTGTTACATTGCTTGAAATAACTGAAAATAACCTTGTTACTGCAGTACATTCCAAATATCACCTCACCGAAGTGTCCTTGGTGAGTTGACAGTTTACCCATCAACTATATGTAACACCTATATTTAGTAAAGGCAAATTTCTCCTTGTTTGGAGCAATGAAAGAGTCTGCCTACTTTTCAGAATGTAATGGAAATTTGAAATTGTTCAGTACCAGCGTGAAAATACTATGAACTGTTATACAGTATAAGTGAGTTGTGTGATATGGGTCATCTCAGCATGAGAATGTCGACATGGTGATTATGTTGACGTTGACCATGTCGACATAGTGATGAATTGTCGACGTGTTAGAATGTCGACATATCATCCCTGGTGGCCCAGCGGTGACTTACCTGCCCCTGATGGCTGCAGTGGGTAAAGCGGCATCTTCTGGGGTCCTGCCAGTCATGTGACTGTGACTTCCAGGTCAGATCTCTGATGTTGCAGCGTTCTGGTGAGTATATTGACAGCTCTTAGAATATCAACTCGTTGCCTCAAACATTTTGACAATGATAATAGCATCATAACTGTCAACATTGTGGTGTCGCAATTGTCAACCTTTTTACTACATCTCGTGTAATATTAGTGTGACCTGTGTAAAGTGATCAGTGTGTATCAGGTATGTGATATCAGTGTGACCTGTGTATAGTGATCAGTGTGTATCAGGTATATGATACCAGTGTGACCTGTGTATAGTGATCAGTGTGTATCAGACAGGGCTGTAACTAGGGTGGTGCGACCAGTATAATGGCACAGGGCACAGCAGGGCAGGGGGCGCTGTTTAGGTCTGTCAGTTTTCCTGTTTATTATCATTCTCACTTACAGCTTCCTCTTCTTTTATCCCCAGCATCTCCTGGCTTCCCCTGTCTCTTACCTGGCCCTTCCCATGAGGCCATGGCCATTTTTCAGGTGCCCTATCTTATGTCCCTATTTAAAAAATGGGGGGGGGCACCAATGCTCTCTCTGGCACAGGGCACCAAAAAGTCTAGTTACAGCTCTGGTATCAGGTAAGTGATATCAGTGTGACCTGTGTATAGTGATCAGTGTACAGCAGGAATGTGATATCAGTGTGACCTGTGTATAGTGATCAGTGTATAGCAGGTATGTGATATCAGTGTGACCTGTGTATAGTGATCAGTGTGTAGCAGGTATGTGATATCACAGTGTGACCTGTGTATAGTGATCAGTGTGTAGCAGGTATGTGATATCAGTGTGACCTGTGTATAGTGATCAGTGTGTAGCAGGTATGTGATATCACAGTGTGACCTGTGTATAATGATCAGTGTGTAGCAGGTATGTGATATCACAGTGTGACCTGTGTATAGTGATCAGTGTATAACAGGTATGTGATATTAGTGTGAGCTGTGTATAGTGATCAGTGTGTATCAGGTTTGTGATATAGGATATACAGTAGGTGTAACATGTATATAGTAGAGATGAGCAATTCAGTTTCCCTGGAAACTGAACACACCCGAACTTGGGAGAAAAGAGTGATTCCGAGTCCCGGTTCAGCCAGTCTTCCCAGCAAGTTCGGTTCCCAAAACAAGGCAAAATGTAATTTTCCCGGCATCAGTTCTCACATGTTTTAGATTGCATAAAAGTCCCTCCCTCGCTTTAGCAAGCCATCATTAGGGTGCCATTAGCATTAGATTAGGATCAGTAAGTTAGGTTTAGGAGTTTAATAGGTAGATCTGGAGACAGGAGTAGGATCTGGGAAGTGTTAAGGTGGGTACACACTATACAGATATATCTGCAGATCGAGTGATCTGCAGATATATCTGAAGATGATGGTCGTTCATACACTGTGTCTGGCTGCGGGTCCCGGCGACGAGGGGGCGTTTTGGGGGCGTGTCCCAGCAGGCGGGAGGTGTGTCCCGCCCCCCTCCCCGTGGCTGCCGCTGTCTGTGTATGGGCGGTCTGCAGAACGCCCGTACACACCTGCCGATGGACAGATATGTCTGCAGATATCTGTCCATCGGCTGTGCAGTACAGCCAATGCGATATGTCAGTGAACGACGACGTTCACCGACATATAGTGGGTACACACTGGCCGACGGGCAGCAGATGTATTGGCTGATCAATTGATCGGCCAATATATCTGTCAGTGTGTAACCAGCATTACTGCAGGCATCATTGTCACTTGTCAGTGTACAGCATGTGTGTTTGTCACACACACTGCACACTCACGCACTGCAGTGCAAACAAACAGGCTAGCTACTGTCTGTGTTGCTGCTGTTTTTTCTTACAGTGTACCTGCACTTTTTTCCTGCAGAATCTTATATTGTTTATCTAATATATATTCTACTGTGTTTGACGCTGCTGCACCCCAAGAAGACCTCTTTGTTTTAATTTTTTTCCCAGTTATAATTAAAACAAAATAGCTAAAAAAATATATATTTTTTTCCTGTTTAAAACAAAAAAAAACTGCAGTCTTTTCTAATTGAATTGAAATATTATATTGTGTATTTCAACTTTTCAAGGAGTGTGTGTTAAGTTTAGACGAGTGACGCAGTGCATATTACTGTTCTGTGTGTGGTGGTGTCCTACCCTTGATCTGCACCCCAAAACAATTCTCACAAATACCTGCTCTTCCAAGTGCGCGAACACAATTGCCTATGTTGTCTAAAAACAAAGCCGTTAGTACAAAATATTTGCATAGTGTTTATGCTTCCAGTGTAAGCAATGATGTGCGGTGGTGTCCTACCCTCAATCTGCACCCAGGACCATCAGCGCTGCAGACCCCCTGACTGATACACAGCCAGGACCATCAGCATTGTAGACCCCCTGACTGACATGCTGTCGGGACCATTAGTGCTGCAAACCCCCTGACTGACACACTGCCGGGACCATCAGAGCTGCAGACAAGTGGTAGAACTAGAGAGTGGTGGGCCCAGGTGCAAGAATATGCTTTGGGCCCCCTATGCAATGCCCCCAGTAGTGGTCCCCCTATGCAGTGCCCCCAGTAGTGCCCCTTATATAGTGCCTCCTGTAGTGCCCCTTATACAGTGCTCCCAGTAGTTCCCCTTATACAGTGCCCCCAGAAGTGGTCCCCCCTATGCAGTGCCCCCAGTAGTACCCCTTATACAGTCCCACCAGTAGTTGTCCCCCATATGCAGTGCCCCCAGTAATGGTCCCCCTATGCAGTGCTCCCAGTAGTGCCCCTTATAAGGTACTGCCAGTAGTGCCCCATATACAGTGCCCCCAGTAGTGGTCACCCTATGCAGTGCCCCTTATACAGTTCCCCCAGTAGTAGTCCCCCCATGCAGTGCCCCCAGTAGGGGTCCCCGCTAAACAGTACTCATAGTAGAGCCCCATATACAGTGCCCCCAGTAGTGGTCCCCCCTATGCAGTGCCTCCAGTAGTGCCCCTTATACAGTGCCCCCCCTACATATATAAGACAAACACACATACAAAAAAACACACTTACCTGAATCCCCACTCCTGCGCCCACCGCTGTCGGCTCCTCTGTCCTCCCGCTCTGCACGATGGGAGAGACGTCATGACGTCTCTCCCATAACCCATTGTGGGAGCTGGAAGGCAGAGCTCATGAGTGAGCTCCAGCCCGGCTCCCTCCGTGGACGCAGCAGCCAATGAGAGTCTGTCTGACTCTCATTGGCTGCTAAAACAAACACACAGCCGTCGCTGGTGGCGGTGTATTTGTTACTGTGTAGTGCAGACTGCTCTCACTGCATTCCGCACTACACTTAATTACCGTGGGGCCCGGAGGACACTGGCGGTGGGTGCAGAGGCACTTTTGGATGTAGGCGGCTATGGGCCCCTGCACTACAGCGGGACCAGGTGCAAGGCACCGACTGCACCACCGCTAGTTCTGCCACTGCTGCAGACCCCCTGACTGAAATGTTGCCTGGACCATCAGTGCTGCAGACCTCCTGACTAACATGCTGCCCAGACCATCAACGCTGCAGACTCACTGACTGACTCTCTGCAAGGACCATCAGCACTGCAGACCCACTGACTGACACTCTGCCGAGACCATCAGTGCTGCAGACCCACTGACTGACACTCTGCCAGGACCATCAGCGCTGCAGACCCACTGACTGACACTCTGCCGAGACCATCAGTGCTGCAGACCCACTGACTGACTCTCTGCAAGGACCATCAGCACTGCAGACCCACTGACTGACACTCTGCCGAGACCATCAGTGCTACAGACCCACTGACTGACACTCTGCCGGGACCATCAGCGCTGCAGACCCACTGACTGACACTCTGTCGGGACCATCAGCGCTGCAGATCCCTGCCTGACACTGTGATGCTGTCAGTTTAGACTACAGAACCTGTTTTAGGGGCATGTAAGTTATTTTCCCCTCTCATAGGAGGCTTCACTGTAGAGACCACAACTACTGCTAGGCTCATTAGTTTTAGTTAGTTAGGTTTCGGATTTCTTAAAAAAATCATTAAGAACAGATAAAACCATGTAAATTGCACCTGTTTTGGTTCCTATAGTACTCAATAACATACATTTTTAGTAATTTCCAGTAAATTTTTTACCAATTTTGGCACCTTAAATCACGAGGGAGGGACTTACATGCAACCAAAACACACATTATCCGTTTTTTAGATCCGAGATTCGGGACTCAGTTCTACTGGAAACCACTCAAAGTTTCCTGACCCGGGACTCTGTTCAACTTAAAACCCCAGGTGTGTTTGGTTTTTAGCAGAACCAAACCACTCATCTTTAATAGTTACTATGTCGGTATTCAGAATATCACTAAAATGTTGAATAGTTCAGAAAACTGACATTCAGAATGTCTACATATTCTGTCAGAATGTCAGGACCCCCAAACTGTATTTAATAAATTCCAGCAGAAGGACAATAGAGACCTAGATCACATCACAAATGAATTTGAGGAACTAAGGCCCTCATTCAGAGCCGCTCGTTAGCGGCAGTACGCTCGTTCCGAGCGATGTTTGCACATCTGCGCATGCGTACGCTTTTTAGTACGCATGCGCGAACCAGTCAGTGCGGCCGAAAATCCTTTGTACGCTATATAGCGAGTGCCTGCTATTTTGAGTGACAGAATGAGGGGTATGTGGGTGGTAACAGGGGAAGGTGCTTGAAAATGGGGAGTGGAGATCCGAACGCAGGCGTGCTTAAAGGTCAAAACGGGCGTTTTATGGGTGTGTATATTTAAAACAGCAGCGTCATTGACCACGTCACTGGGTTATTTTATAGCCAGAACTGCACGCAAATTTGTGGTAGCAAACACCAACCACAAGAATAGCGAGCAGTTCATACGCTGGTCGATGTACTCGATTAATCTAATAAATAGCGGACATGACGTAGGATGCGAGCGGCCAGGGGGCGTTTTTAAGAAATAAACGAGCGTATGTTTTGCACGCTCGTTCAGACTTAGAGGTGTGAACAGACAGCAATGTGCGTACGGATCATTTGAATAGCCACCCCTTGTTTTTAAACGAACGACCGCAAATAGCGAACGGCTCTGAATGAGGGCCTTAGACCCAAAAACAAAAACCTGCATAATCAAGATAGGTGTAACAATATACGCATCCATAACCTTCCAAAATCGATTGTCCAAGATTAGTTTGAACCCTACTTGTGAGATTTGTTTGCCCATCTTCTCCCAGACCTCAACTCTCGTCACATACCACTTGAAAGAGCTCACCATGCACTAAGGGTTAAAATCCCTGCAATGTTATCGTCCAGTTTCTGAGGTTCAAGGACAAGGAACAACTCTTCTGTCATGCATGGTAAACCCCATGCGCTACATAACAATGGCAAGCTCAAGTTTTTCCAGAACTTATCCCTCATCACTATTGCCAAAAAGTTAGGATCTTTGTGAGCTCAATTGTGACCTTCATGACCATGTGATTTGCTTCAAGTGTAGGCTTCCCCTTCAGATCTTGGTGGCAAGATTATTATCAGGCGTGACCCGTGAGAAGGTATAGATTTACTATCCCACATTGAAAAACTGTCCCCGCCCCCTTAGCCTGAACTGGATTGTCTTGCTTCATACATGACTGCCTTTCCTCTTTAATGTCCTACCCTTAATACTATTTGCCTCCATTTTCGGGACTATACCATTAGCAACCTGTATCATGCCATTGATACCATGTCTCCTGCAGTTTTCACTCTGGGTCTAATTTATTTTGTTTATGTTTTTAATTGCCTGTTGCTTTGTATGCCAATAGACTCCTTGGATCTTTATGTGTTAATATTTATGGCTCTTGGGATGGGGGAGTTGTTTCTGCCTCGTCAGGGCCACCTGTCACTCCTCAGGCAGTCCTTCCTATCTCTTTGGTTACATTGGCTATGTTCTCAGATTTTTATGGTTAATGGTTTTTAAGTTTTCATGTCATATTTACAATTTTGTATGGTTTCTGATATGCTATCTTCTGCTATCACCTTCATCTGCAACTTTTGTATAAATATTTCAGTTTAACTGTTAACTTTGCCCCCCACTGCCCACCTTTATGCGTTCGGCATCCCCACGGTCTGGATGCTGATGCTCCTATTACCGGTGATGAAATCCAGTACCAGCAACCCGACCATTAGGAAACTGAAGGTAAGTATCGGGGTGTTAGGGGGGGTTAGGTTTGGGGTTAGGCACTAGAGGGAGGGTTAGGCACTAAGTGGGGAGGGGGCGGTTAGGGTTAGGCACTAGGGGGGGAGGGTTAGGGTTAGGCACCAAAGAGAAGGGGTCAGGGTTAGGGTCGGGAGAAAGGGGAGGGTTAGCATACCGACCAAGAAGTGTCGGTATGTTAACCCTTTTGGGATACTGGCGTCGATATTCTAACAGCCGGGATCCCGAGCGCTGGCATCTCATACCGATTCCCTGCCCACCATCACTCTCCATTCAATGGGACATCCACCATTCATTCCCCCCATCACCCCCTTGGGGTCCTAAACCTTCGATCTCACACCTGTTACCTGTTTGTAGGTGGAATATTCCCTCCTTACCGGACTTTCACACTCCACACTCTCATTTTCTTCACCCTCTTTCCATTCTTATTTTCACCCCCTTTGCCACCTCTTACCTTGAAGTGAGCCAGAGTCGAAGGGCACCTTCTCCCAAGCCATATTTTACCTTTGATCACCATGCCTAGTTTGGTAGTTACTCTAGATGTCAAAGATCTCAAAACGCTCCCTTTGACCTCAATGCCAGGATTCTGTTTCTACAGGAGACCCACCTTCAAATTGCAGATCATCCATTCATTGCCTCTATATGTTTCACCAATATATACTACTTTGCAGTTCCTCAAAACACAAGGGGTTCCTACCTTGCTGCACATATCTCACCCTATCACCTCCACCACTTTTCCTGACAGAGGAGGCTGCTATATCATTCAAACAGCCAATTAGTTCATCTAGAAGTCACCCTTGCTGCTCCCTATGTGCTAAACATAAACCACATTGACTTTTTGTGAAATTTCATTCCTCCTTACATAAAGCTTTCTGCAGTTTACTACTGGTGTATGGATAAATTTAATGCAGTGCTTGATCCAACCTGGCAATACAGCTTGGCACCTCTATAGATACCTTCAGAAAGCTAGTCTTCTCAACTCCTGGCACACTCTGAACCTGACCACGTGGGACTATGCTTACAGACCTACCTCTCCACAAGTACTCGAAGTCAACCTAGTCTGGGAAGCCCACAAAGCAGTAATGAGGGGATGTGTCATCAGTTTTGCCTCCAAACGCAATAAACTCTGCAAGCCAACTAGCAGATCTCTCTCAGGAACTTCAACACATGAAACTGGTCCATCAAACCTGACAGTAGCCTTCAACTATGTCTGTAAAATGCGATCTCAATCTTCTCCTAGCAGAGAAGACAGAACGATCCCTCCACTGGCTTAACCAGTGCTTTTATGAAAAAAGCAAGAAGGCGGATTCCACGCTTGAAATTAAACACATTTAATGCCTGTATGGCCTCCTTTATTATCCCCATGATTAAAAATGCTCAAGATGTCCCACAATATAACCCTATATAACTGAAATTAATAATATTTTTAAAACCTACTACCAGACACTCTATAATCTACACCACCAGGACCCACCAGACTCGGTTCACCTCCCTGCAGTGCTGGACTTTATCTCCTCTAGCCCTCTTACCTCTGAGGAATCATCCTCCCTCTGCTAATGATTTTGATAAGTGTATTTGTCAATGTTTGCTATGTATGGCATTTATACCGTTACTCTTACCATATTTCTAAGAACTAGAAAGTGGACTAGTAATGTTTTTATGCAGCTAATTTTAATGTTTTTACAGTTGCAATCTAACCTGTGCAGTTAAAGTGCACGTGATGTTCATAAGCAAAATATTACATTCATTTAATAAAAATATGAGTACCTATATCTGTAGCATCGGAATCGATATGAAATACCGCCGTCCCTCTGGCTGGCAGTTCGAATCCCGTCCGCGTAAGGCCGACAGAAGCAGAGATCCCAGCAGCAGAAGCCAGACAGCGCTGGAAATCCCGATCGTCCGTAGGTAAGTAAAAACTAACCTAACCTCCTAACCCTAACCCTCCTTAGGGGTGCTTAACCCTAACCTCCCCCCCAAGTGCCTAAACCTAATCCCCCCTGTAAGTGCCTAACCCCCCCTTCCCCTCTGTCAAAACATAAGTCCCCCGGGGGGGTGCCTAACCCTAACCTCCCCCTGGGGGTGCCTAACCCTAACCCTCCCTCCCCCTAGCCTGATCCTACCCCTCCCGGGGGGGGTGCCTGACCCTAAGTCCCCCCCGGATGCCCTAAACCTAACCCTCCCTCCCGTAGCTGTCTGCTCGCGGCGCCCGGCATCCTTTCGATTGGGATGCCGGGCGCCTGTCTCCCGGCGTCGGGAAAATGACAGGCGTTTAGATATAGACGCCTTTCATTTAACCCTCGCCGGGATAAAGCAGTCGGGAAGCCGGCTGTCAGGATTAACACAGCCGGTTTCCCGATTGTATCCCGGAGTATCAGTAGTACGTATGTTTTACGGGCATAAGATATTTGCAGAGCCTGATTTGCATGAAGAAAGAAGCTTCCTGCCACAGCCTGCATCATGGAGATGAGAAAATAATGTAGGACTACAATAACACTTCATTTTTGGAAATTTTCTCAAAACTGTGCAAATTTAACAGAATAAAAGTTCAGACACCTAAATAAATGTATGATAAAACCTTATTTACTTTTGATTCTGTTTCATCTCAATCCATATTACTCTGAAATAACTGACTTTTAGTAAGCCCGCAAATGAATGCATTCTCAATGAGTTATATGCTAAATTTTACTTCATACTCGTGCCTCAGGTAACACTGTATGTTTAAAGAGGTTGGCATGTTTAGCCAGGAGATGGTAACTAACAATACTGTTCTGCCTAGGGTTGCCTCTCGGGAGGTGAGTCATATTTAATTACTACTCAACTAGTATGAATAAGAACAAACTGGGTGTGTCACTTTTAAAGTATAGCAAAAATCAATTTCATTTAGGTTACCACAGACTATTTTGTCTGAACGAAAATCACAATATCCTTGTTTCTTCTGCTAAAATGTATATGTTTGGTGATTCACTCATTTCATGACCTGCCTTCCTTCATTCTGTGGGGCCTATTTATCAACACTAAAATAACGGTTTTAAGGACATTTTCCTTAATTACCGTTTTTTATGTATTCATTAACACACTTAACACAGGAGATATCACTGATATCTCCTGGTTAAGTCCATCTGAGTTAATTTCCACACTCCATTAGATGGCATTACTATACGCCATTCTCAGATGGCGTATAGCGGGTTATACTTACCTGCTTTCAGCGTGCGCAGGTTCTCCTCGACTCCCTCCATCGCTCCCTGGTCGCTCCTCCGGCTCCGCCTGCTACTCTGTGTGTGCTACCGGCAGAACACAGTAAAGTTAAAAAAAATGTAATAAATCTTCTGCCCCCTCTGCCTGGCCGTACTGTTCTCTGCAGACCGGGGCCGGGCGGGAGGTCGGGTCCACGGCTGCAGCCTTTGACTGGCGGCCAGGTAGGGGGGGGGGCAGACGGACACAGAATTACTGCAGCTGTAATCAGTGCTGCGCTTTCGCCACTTTTGTGAACGTAACGGCGCATGCGCAGCACTGATTACAGCTGCGGTAAGTTAGAGTAGTTAGGGAAAAGTATCCAATGTCTGAAAAGCTGTCATCACAAAAATGACAGCTTTTCGGAATAGATACTGATGGAGAGGAGGAATTGTGAATTCCTTTGGTAATTAGTTAGAACTATATGCGAGTTTTAAACCTAATTACCTCCATCAATTTTTTTGTAATGATGAATAGGCCCCTGTGTCATGATTAGGTACAGATCTGTTCAGCCTCACTCATATTACTGTATTCTCTTACTACTGCATATTTACAGTAGTAAGACTGTAAATATGCAGTAGTAATATGACTTTTACAATATCTGTTATATTTCCTTTCCAGTTATCCCTATTCCATATACAGTGATTGACTTCCCACAGCCAGGCACAGCTGCTCTCCTACTGGTTGATGTACGCATTGCTGCTTGTGTTACAGACTCTAAAGGAGCGTACACACTAGACGATATGCTCCCTGAGCGATATCGTCTAGTGTGTCCCCGGCAGGCTGTGCTCAATGTCATTCATGACATTGAGCACACCCGCTGAACGATATCATTAACAATATCGTTCAGCGCCGGGCTCTCTCCCCCATTCCATAACATGCAGCAACCTGACGACTTCGTCAGGTTGGCCTGCATGTTAACCCGATGAACAATAATGACGAACGACCCGCGGGAACGTTATCGTTCATCGTTTTTTTGTTAAAAATGGACGATAAAGTGGATGACTGAACGATAACGATATTGTTATCGTTCAGTCGTCCACTTTAATCGCCCAGTGTGTACGCACCTTAACTTTAACTTTAAAATTCTACAGATCTGGAAAGACCCCATCTCTAATTAGTCTCTCTGTTCATATGATTTAGATATTGAATTAATGAAATCATAAAAAGAAATATATATTTATATTTTGGATTAATCCTACTTAATATGCGAAAAAAGTATCTAACAATAAAATGTAGCCTGCTGCCTTGTGTGACAGGAAACAACTGAAAGAACAACTTCTGTTGCTGGTATGTTTTTTAATTGTATAGGATTTTCACAAATATTATGTAATAACAGTTTTATAATAAATTTGATAAGACGAACAAGTGTTAAAGATAGGCCATTGCTATAAAGACACTGAATGGAAAAATAAGAATATCTTTATATACATATATATAATTCAGGGCAGTGCCTCACAGCTTGGGCCCTGTCTTACACATGTGCAGCTAATCCGCTTAGCAGCCTCTCTGAAGACTCTGCTTCTTTCAGTTTCTCTTCAGACTCTTCTGAGGCCTCCTTCCTGACACACAATTACTTCACTGTCCCTTCTCACCTCCTCTCTGTGCTGCTGGCCTGTCACATGCAGGTCTGTACAGTGGGCCTGATTCACTACAGATCGTTTTTGCTGCTGCGAAAATATGCTAATGAATGCAATCGCAAAGTTGTCGCACAGCCAGCATAGAGACGCCCGCTACCGCTATCTCACATCCGTAATACCTTGCAGTCCTGTGTATACTGTACATCGGGAACAACAAGTAACATATGCCCCTCGTGAAGAATTACAGCAGGTCTGCCCTTACTCAGAAATTGCTAACCTCATCGCACGCAGTAAGTACACAAGCTGCGTATGCCGTCGCAGTGGCTAATTTATGCACTCCCATGCAATGGCGTTCAAATGGACAGGCACACCTGCGTTTCTCCGACCAATACCCTGTCACGACCCCCAAACGCTGACCTCCCGTAACTCACTCTATGATGGCTTTTCTTCTGCGTGAGTGATCGCAGAGCGATCGCAATGCTAACTCAAGCACGCGCACTGCGATGTATACGCATGTGCTGTACCCACCATCGACCGATCTGAGCTCTTTTGAAGAAGCACAAAGAAATGGGCAAAGTTGAGGACCGTAGACGCAGTGGTCGACCAAGGAAACTTAGTGTATTAGATAAAAGACACATGCTTATTTCCCTTCGAAATCGGAGGATGTCCAGCAGTGCCATCACCTCAGAACTGGCAGAAACCAGTGGGACCCAGGTGCACCCATCTATTGTTCAGAGACATCTGGCCAGAAATGGTCTTCATGGAAGAATTGTGACCAAAAGCCATACATTCGACATGGAAACAAGGCCAAGCGGCTCAACTATGCATGAAAACATAGGAACTGGGGTGCAGAAAAATTGCAGTCGAAATGCCGACCGCCGGCTTCCTGACAGCGTAATCCCGGCAAGGGATTTAACATAGGCGTCGAAATACCGACGCCTATGTTAATCCCAATGCCGGAACACAGATCCCGCCATCCCAATCGTCCGCGACGGGTCAGTAGAACACTTAGCCTGGGGATGGGAGTTAGGTTTAGGGACCCCTGGGAGGACTTAGGGTTAGGCACCCCCCGGGGAAGGTTAGGGTTAGGTTTAGGGTGCGGGAAGGGGGGGTTAGGTTTAGGCACCCCTGGGGGAGGTTAGGGTTAGACTCTAGTGGGGAGGTTTGGAATAGGCACCCCTAAAGGAGGGTTAGGGGGGAAAGGGTTAGGAATAATTAAAATACTCACCTTGTCGGGATCTTCACTCTTCTGTCTTCCGGCGTCGGTATTACATCCGCCGGGCTTAGGTCCGGCGGCATGTCATACCGATTCCACTCTGGACTGATGAGTCAAAATGTTAAATATTTGGCTGTAACAGAAGGCAGTTTGCTTTCCGAAGGGCTGGAGAGCGGTACAATAATGAATGTCTGCAGGCAACAGTGAAGCATGGTGGAGGTTCCTTGCAAGTTTGGGTCTGCATTTCAGTAAATGGAGTTGGGGATTTGGTCAGGATTAATGGTGTCCTCAATGCTGAGAAATACAGGCAGGTACTTATCCATCATGCAATACCATCACATAAGAAATGTGTGCCGACCGCTGTGTTTTGGTTTCGGTTCTAATTCGTCATCGGGTTTTTGGTTTTGCCAAAACTGCCCTCACGTGTTTTGGTTCTGTATTTATCTAAAAAATTTCTCAAAAATTGATAAAAACAGCTACAATCACATTTGTGCCTGTGTTTTGTTCCTACAGTATTATTAACCTTAAAAATATTAATTTTCAGTCAATTTTGACAACCTCACAGCGTGTTTGCAGAAGCCTGCACAGATCAGTGTGATCTGCGCAGTGCTTCTGTGTCTGTAAAAGTAAATAAAGGATTAAAAACTGGAATAAAAATGCATTAACGGCCCGCTGTTGCCTGTAGTCCCCTGGTAAAAGAAATAGTCAGAAAAAGACAGGACACACACACCCAGGGGCGCCGAGAGGGGGGAGAGCGGGTACAGATTACCTGGGCCCAGGCTTCCTCAGGGGCCCGGCGGGGGACCGGGTCTGGCGCCGTCCCCCCCTCCCTCACAGCAGCCCAGCACACAGTGTGTGCTGAGCTGCAGTGGGTGACTGCTCGTGGCTGCTGAGCAGCAGCCACAGCAGTCTCCTATGCCTGTGGGGGGGGAGCGATCACACTGATTGCGCCCCCCCTGGCTTTGAGCAGGGCTGAGGGGACTCAGAGCTCCTCCCCTCCCCAGCGCGCAGCGCGGCTTTGCAGCGCTGCAAAGCTTTTTTTTTTCGAGAAGGGGGCGTTGCCACACCTCTGGCGATTCGGCCATGCCCCCTGTTACCCGGGCTCGCCACGCCTGTTGGCGGGCCTGCACACACCGAATACTGTATTATTTTATTACACATTCATACACACATACAATCACTCACAACAATACTTACCTTGACTCCCTGTAGCCATTCTGTCCTCTTGTCCAGTAGCATCCACAAAGTAATAAAAAAATCCATACTCACCTACCCCTTGTGTCATGTCCTCTTCAGTCCACGTAGACATCCAGGATCTCAGTAGCCCACATGTAAAACACGGGGGACCCCTACATATTTTTTTCCCTGTAATTTCACCACCAGGACCAGCTCAGGAACCTGGTGCTGATTGTGTAAAATACAAGGGAACCCTTAAGTTTCCCCCCCCGTATTTTCACAACTAGGGGGTGGGAGAGAGGAACCCACAACATTTTTTTTTTTTTATTATCTTTTTTATACTTGTCTGAACCAACCAGTGGCCGCTACCATGGTAACAGGTCGTTGGTTGGCTGAGAATGGCTGTCACTCAGCTTTAGACTTTCGCGCCTGAAATTGGTCGGAACAGGTGTGGGAGGCTGAAGAGGAGACTTGGGAGCCATGCTTGAGCTAGTACTTCCTCATGTATTAATGTGAGGAAGAAGAGGAACTGTAGAGGAGCAGGTTGGAACGAGAACTGGAGATGCTGATATCGGACTGAGATTGATGATGAGCGGAGGAGAATATAACTGGAGTTGATGATACTGGATAGATGAGCAGAATCAGATTGGGACTCATGGTGCCGACTTGATGAGCTGAGTCAGTTTCTGACCGATGTCGATGAATTGCAGAACTGGACCGGTCTGAAACTGATATTGAAGAATTGAAGAACTGGGTTGGTTTGAGACCGATGTTTGAATATTTCAGATGGGACCAATGGATTGGAGATATCAGATGTGCCATCATGCTGGGGAAACACACTGTGAGCAAGGGACTGTGAAGAGCCATCTCCATGCTCAATGACAAGACACTGAGCGGACTGGCAGGAGCAGCACAGACACTTCAGTACCAGCGGGAGCGATGTGCAGCGTGAGTGGATCTCTGTACTATCCGGGAGTGACGCACAGTGCGAGCAGACCTCAGTGCTAGCTTGGACAGACACCAGAGAGGTAAGAAGGTGATTTTTAGGGTCCGGAGCATGACATAGACATGAATGGGCCCATTGAAATCTATGGGGATGCATTGATTGGCTGAGAGATTTTCAGCCAACCAGCAGCCAGGTACCATGGTAGCGGCCGCTGGTTGGATCCAAAAGTCTGCACTCCGGATCCAAAACACAGGTGATCTGACACCGCAAGGGTAGTGTTTTGCCCTGTTTTTGGATCCAGAGCTGGTGAGAAGATCCAAGCTGGGACACGGATCTACTCAGAACAGGTAAGTTTGGGTGGGTTTGGTTTGCAGGAAACTGGACCCACTCATCTCTATATAGAGACTGGACCTTGAAGTACACCTGCAGCCTCCTTTTCTTTACATTGCCCTCACCTATAACCTAGATAACTATGCAAATTAGAAGTAAATGACAGTGCAGGCAGGCGTATTCTCATACCATTTATAATGGGGTTCATCGGGAGACTGGGACTGACTTACAGAACAGAAATCAGTATAGCTTCCAAAATCACTTGAGTTTCAGAAATCACTGCAGAACAGAGGGGTAATTCAGCTGCGTACGTATATGCTATCGAAGCTGCTAACATTACTGCAATAGCTGTAATATGGTAATGCAGTAAGAATCGTCATGCATCTTGCATGCATTACTAGCTGACCTGCATCTAAGGACGCAACATCGGATCATCTGCGACCCCTTCAGCCAGCTGGGTGACCATGGGTTTAGGCAAGCTGTCTGCTGCAGATGAGTAATAAAGGCTCGAAAATCTCCATCAGTCCACGGAGATCCTGGCCTCTCCACTCCCTCCCAACGGCAACACATGCCTCCATTTTGGAAAATGGAGTCCATCGGCACCCCCTCCTCGCCCAGAATTGGCAGCAGACTATCAATCACTGACAGTCTGCTGCCAGACTGTGTGCAGGATCGCAGACGTGTCCTGCACATGCGCAGTATGGGTCAGGTGCTTGCGTAGATTCCTGACAAGCTGGAAACTGTGTAATCCCTGTCACTGCATACACAGCTGAATCACCCCCTAAAATCACTCTGCAGACCAACATTGATGGCCATGTCTAGCAGGGCTGCCATTAAGGACTGGGACTGGAGTCCCATTCCTGGACAGAAAGGGGCCCACCCACAATGGCACTGTGTGGCTGCAATCAATCTTCCCTGCTGTAATCTCTGTATGCTAAGCTTTGCCAGGATCAAAGATTGTGGATTGATTATGGTGTCTGCTACAGTCTGAATGTATCGAGTGCTGAGCTGCTCATGAGCCTGCCAGGCACACTGCTAAGACCCCCGGGGCGGCTGATGTAAGATAAGACAGTGAGTGAAATGCTAAAAAATACACACTGCTTAATGTCAAAGTTTATCATGCAAATTCAGAGGGCTGAGTTGGGGTGTAACTAGGTATTTGAAGGCCCCATACCAAAAGTTTGTAAGGGCCGCTATGTACAAACCCAATGGTGAAACAAGTATATAACACATACTGTATAACTATGACAAGGTATATGAGCCTCTCTCAACTCTGGGCCCATAGCAGCTGCACCTGTTGCACCTATTGGAGTTATGCCCATGTCTGACTAATGTTGGACATACACTATTCAATTATCTGTCAGACTTCTGTCCAATTTGGCTGGTGGAATAAAAACCAGGAAATGTATGTGAGCCAATTACATACGGCCATATGGTCCCAAACACTAGAAAAATGACAAAAACTACTGTTTAAATTAATTACATTTGTTTGATATAACCAATTTGTCTGAACGACTATTTTTGTCTACTTTCCAGTGTTTGTGAGCAAATGGTCAATTGTTATTTGCTCTCATACACTACCAGCTAGATTGGACAAATGTTTGACAGATAATTGTATAGTCTATGCCAGCATTACTCCATATTTCATGTATGCGGCTGTTAAAAAAGTGATATAACACAGCACAGATGAGAGTGTGACAGTGTGTATGAAGCCAGCCTAGCGGCCTGGAGTCCCCTACTGAGGGGCTGGAAGTGGTTCTCCCGGGTCAATGAAGGAGTCAGGAGCGAGGGGCCTGGATGTTCAGTCTCCTCGTCCACAAGCATCGGATGTTGGCAAGATCTGACCTAGGGTGCGGAATCTAACCTCTCGGGAGGTGTTCACCAGTGACCCCTCCGGGATATGGGTTTCAGCTGCATCGGCAAGCAGGTCGCGGTCCCCAGGTCAGGGATCCGATGCGAGTGGGAATAGAGAAAGACACACCGCTTTTGCCCACTGGAAATATAATCTCTGTACCACTAGTACAGAGAAGCACAATAGAGATGTTTCCTGAAGAGATGCTGTGGCAAACCAGAGGGAGAGAATCCATTGAGGAGAAAGTTGTGCAGCTAGCACTGGAGGAAAGTGAGGATAAGCTGCAGGCACTGAAGGAGAGTGGTGATTGCACCAGTTTGGATGACGTGGTGTCTGTACACTGATGCACAAGAATATGACACTGGTAAATAGCACACACAGGCAAGGATGTTCTGTAGCACTGCCGTACAATGATATGGCACTGGTAAATGGCACACACAGGCAGGACATTCTGTAGCACTGCTGTACTAAGATATGACACTGGTAAATAGCACTCACAGGCACAGGCAAAGGCACTTGAATTAGCACACACAGGCAAGGTGTTCTGTAGCACTGTAGTGATTGACAGCTCGCCCCGTTTTGGTCAGTAGGTGGACTTCCTGCTCTATTAGAGCAGGAAGTCCACTGGGGCTTGCGATGGACGAGACCCTACCACAAAGGTCTCATCGCAAGCCCGATGGTCGCGTTGGTCGCGACCATTGCGACCATCACCTGGCTGCTCGCAAAGCTGTGGGTGGTCACCCACAGCTTAGCGAGCGGCCAGGAGGCCGGCACTAAAAAAAATGCCGCCCTGATTCAGAGCGAGCTCTCTGAAAGAGCGTCCGGCTCTGAATCAGGGCCTCGGTACATGGGAGATGTACAGAGCATATACTGGAAATACCACTGGGAAGAATCTCTGGAAGATTGCATGTGAAGCCTGGATGAAGCAAACAGCAACCATCTGGGAATAACGAAGTTGATCAGGCAATTTCCTGTTCACCTGGAGTCTTGTTTATAGCTGTCCATTGGATGAGAAAATTAGCTGAGAACTGACACAGCTACCACTGGACAAGATGGCTGTGCCCATGACCATTGCTGCAGAACTCCGATATAAAGGATTGTGTGACAGTCACCTGAGCCCCGGGGAAAATACTCAGCAAGTCACCTACCGTTGCACCTGAAGTCTTACTGCACTCACTAATGGAGGAAGCCGGAGCTGCAGCAAGTAACAGCCGATCCTAGGCAGAATCCTGACACAGTGCCTCAGCCCCAGAACCTTTGTGTCCTGGATTTATGGGATTGTGTGACAGTGTGTGGCCTTGATGAAGTTAACACCTAGGGAAAAACCTAATGCAGAAGTGTTTGCATAGCACTCTTACCTTTTCTCAGTTTAACTTATGGCAGTGTTTTCACCTGAATCTGTACAGGCCACAGGACACCTCTGCCCCAATACCTCTGACTCTTTACACTTAACAAGTACACACCACACAAAGTTTGCTGCCAAAACCACCAAAGTGTATCATGAGCACTTCATCTGCAATGCCTTGATTCTCCTTGCCATCACCAAATCCTGGATATACCTTTCTGACACCACTGCTCCTGCAAAATTCCTCCATCACTTGGCTTCCTGGCTCTTAATCTTCAAATGGGCCCTCAAGACCCATTTCTTCCTCAATGCTTTCCAGCGCCCATCCTAACCCACTACTCTATGCTCCCCATCTGTGTCACCCCTGTTTGTCTGACCCTCCCCTCAGAATGTAAGCTCTTGCGAGCAGGGCCCTCTTTCCTCACGTGCTTCTTCTTGCCTTACTTTTACAATGGCACCTAAAACTTGGTTACTGACACCCTGCTGCTTATTTAGGTGTTATGCAGTATTGTTTATAAATCATGTACTTGCCCTGCATTGTCTGTACTGTTAATAACTGTCTTGTGTGCTCATTTGTTTCTGTACTTTGTAAGGCGCTGCGGAACCCTTGTGGCGCCATATAAATAAAGGATAATAATAATAATAATAATTTACCCTTAAAGTGTGGAAAGAGTGGCAAACTCTCAATTAGTAAAAATGTAACAAATATTAGCAGCTAATATCATGGATCTATAGACTCCCAAAAGCATATAGTTACTTGTGGATGCAGTTCATTTACCGACGTCCGGAATGCCACTGGAAGCCTGACTATGTACTAAAGATAGGCGTCTAAATACCAATGGCTATCTATAGCCAGACGCCGAAACCCTGACGACCAGCATCCCGAAAGAAGGTAAGCCGGGACTGTTAGCTGTTAGCCGCAGGGGAATGGTTAGTTTTAGGCACCCGCGGGGGGACTTAGGGTTAGGCACCCCCCGAGGAGGGTTAAGGTTAGGCTAGGGAAAGGGGGATTAGCAGAGAAGGAAGCCCCGGATGGTGAGTGATATATATATATTATTTAGTTAAGCTAAGTATCTATCTATTTATCTATCTATTGTGTTGGCTTTCTGTTGGTTTATATATATATATATATATATATATATATATTAGCTAAATTACCCAGCATTAAATCTTCACGTTATTAAGTGTTATTATGTGATGTCATCCAACTGCATCCAGTGGAAGGCCCAGAACAGGTTCCCTGGGTCAAAGTTCTGCCCAGTGCACTCAGTCATGAAGTCTGACCGGGACCTCAACCACTCCATCAGGCATCCCAAACCAATTGCCACCTCACTGTGAAGTTTTCATCCAAATTCATCCAGTGGAAGGCCCAGCATCCCCAGGTCAAAGTTCTGCCTAGCGTACATCAACAGGAGGTCTGACCGGGGGTTTGATATGTAATCCCGACTATTGGGATGCCGCTGGTCAGAATACCGACAGCGGCATCCCGACAGCCAGAATCCCGACACCCATAGGAACGCACGTAAGTATTTTTCTAATCCCTACCCTAACCCTCCCTCCCCGGTGCCTAACCCTAACCCCCCCCAGGCCTAAACCTTATCTCCCCCTCCCCGTATCCTAAACCTAAGACTCCCTTCCCAG